>OY726527.1:48206662-48806662 GCA_963383655.1 Bathymodiolus septemdierum
AGACCTGTAAGGGTCGTATTGATTTTCAAGAATCTACAAGTTGGAGTGTATTTTCTTACATAATACATTTCCATCTGCAACAGTGTTTTCTTTATATAATATTATCCTTTTAATGTTCAGAAAGCTAAATAAGCCACAATTAACAAAAAATAAACAATAATATTTTATTGGTATTCGTGCTTTTGATTCTCCTTTATATTTAGATATTTCAAGGTCTTTCAAGTGTCCCAAATGTTCACCTATGGTCTGTCTGAATTGGTTTTAAAAAGCCCAGGAGTGGTTCGATAACCGAAAGTCCCAAAATATATATATCACGTTTTTAAGCCTAAAACAATAAAAGGTTAAAGTTCATATATTCAAGAACAAAAGAATAAACTGTAGATTCTTAAAAATAATCTACTGTTCGAACAATAGTGTGACGTCAGAAAAATTATATTTGAATAAATAAAATGTAAATATATATCTAGTAAATAAACAGTATAGTAAAGCATGCATGTATGTACTTCTTTAATGTGGCAAATTGTAATTTTGAGAAGACTTCATAAGTCATGCAGTATTATCAGGCAAATAATCTGGATTGCAGTCAGTGCCACTTGCAATTAAGTTGTTAATTTCATTACAATCGTGCCTAGTGTCACTATATAAGAAGTTGTGTGGCAACATTTACACTTTTCTTCTGCCCGATTGGTTGTTTTGAATGAATACTTCGGGTTTCCTCAACGCATAAAACAGATCCCCACAATATAGCAAAGGTATGATTAATATTAGTGTAATCCTTCATCCTCATAACCCTCTATAATGAGTAGTTTATAACATATTACCGTATTGTCGGGTTTGTAACAGGAGTAATACGAACGGTGTTGTTAGTGGAGTAGAAACTGTTTACTATTCCGGAGCACTTAAGATTGCCCCGGTTTTTAGTGGAGTTCTTGTTTATCGTTTTGACCAATTACATATTTTGACATAATTAGTTACTTGTAGTGATGCCCTCCACCATTTCCACGTTTAAATGTACATGATATTCGGTTTACTCCGATTTGTTTTATAGGGATTCATGTTTTATCTATGTTATTTGTATTTACCCGCCAGGAACACATACGTTTACCCCTGTTGTTAAGTTGAGTTTGCATTGCTCTATCATTAGTTTTGTGATGTTATATCGATCTTTGTTTTTGTCTTTATCTTCTTCATTGGTGACCATTATGTGTGTCCTTCGTATTACCGCCTCTGATTTCCCTTTTGTAACTTCACAATCTTATTGCACACTGGGCGTTAACCCCCCCCCCCCCCCCCCCCCAAATAGAAAAATATGGAAAAGAGAAATAATAAGCAATCTTCTCCTTCAAAATTAAATAAGTTTCTATTCAGATAATAATGACCACGGATATGTTCCAATAGTCGTAAGCACTTCCCGGCCATCTTCTCATTCATCACTTATCAATGGGTTTGTACCTATATTAATACGACGGGTGCCACTAGTGGAGCAGGAACTGCTACCCTTCCGAAGAAAATTAGTTCACACCCAGTTTTTAGTGGGGTTCGTGTTACTCGTTCTTTAGTTTTACGTGTAATGTTTGGTAGATCGTTTGTCCTTTTTGTAATTTTTTCTTTTGGCCATTGTGTTTTCTGGTCTTCTTTGATTGACGGCTTCTGGTTACCCCTTTGGTATCTGCAAACTCTTCTCAGAACAGGCTTACCAACCTATCTTATTGATGGGTCGTTGTGGTCACTATGATATCATATGGTAGTTTGACTTTATGCTACTGTGCACTCAGTGTCTATATCCACTAAAGTTGTGAGCTCGAATCCCATTGATGGCGAGGTGATACAGGATATCAGTCACTTGCGGCATGTTGGTGGTTATCTGTTGGTATTCCGGATTACTCCATCAATAAAACTAACCACCGCGATATAGTTGAAATATTTTGAAAGTGGCTTTAAATATCGTATTCCTAACCCCATTCTCACTGTATATTTAGTTCAGATGATTACATTTTAATTTTGTTTCTATTTCTAATGTCTAGAAACACTTAACAAGATAAATACAGAAATGTGCATCTGGTGTCTAGAACCATTCTACAAGTTAAAGACAGAAATGTATTCGGTGTCTGAAAGACATGAACACGTTAAATTCAAATATGTACATCTGGTGTCTAGAAGCCATGAACAAGCTAATACAGAAATGTACATCTGGTGTCTAGAACCACTGAACAAGTTAAATACAGAAATGTACATCGGCTGTCTGGACGTCATGGACAAGTTGAATACAAAAATGCAATCCTGGTTTCTGGAACCACTAGTACTGAACAAGTTAAATACAGAAATGTACATCTGGTGTATTAAATCGATATTGAAATCTTGGATGTTTATTATACTGACTTATATGAATTACATGAAGTGGACTTACTAGTCTAGATAAAGATGAAATACAAATCTCTCTATTTAATGGGTAATATTAATAAGTCAAAGCTATTTCTTTAAGATAAACATCAATCTATTTAATGGTGTGAATTGTTTCTCCTACTGTCCTCTTGTAACATCAAACAGAAAAGCAGTACTGCTTTTATTTACTACTAATAACCTATTTGTAGATTTGTCATAATCAAGTACAACTGGGTGTGACAAACCATCATTGAAAGACAATAGCTGTCCATGACGTTGTCCATCAGGGGAGATAACCACGACATTGTTAGAATAGTAACCGACTACATACACGTTCCCATCATTGTCTACAGAGAAACCACGTGGATCCTGTAGAACACGTTTATCTTTGAATTCCCATTGTGTTGTACCATGTAAATCACAACATGACACAGTTTGTGTAGTAAAGTTTGTCTCCAGATGTAGCTACGTAATCAACGTAATGCATATCACTGCTGATTATATCACTAACAGATTTATCACTTAGATTTAACATTTTTAGTCCTTTATCCTTTGCAGAGTAATATATTGTTTTACCTCTAACAGCCATGCCATAAATGTACGTATCCATGGAAATAGTTGTCATGACTTTATGACTTTCTATATCTATTATAGTTATACATCTTTTACCTGTATATCCAGATGATACAGCAACGCTATTGTTATCTTTAATATAAACTGTATCATAAGTATTGTCTCCTCTTTTATCCTCACCTATTTGGAATAATTTTACTCCTTCTTTGTTGATGAATCTTACCCTATCATTCATATGTAACAGGAGAATTCCATTCTACCATCTGGAAGTAAAGAACACCCTCTGATTGAACCCCCCTTGGTGTTTATCTTTTGTTTCATCTTGAGCTGTATATTTTCAACTGACATGAGTGGTGATAGTTCAGCTACCATCATCTGGGCTTGTTTATCTTTTCTTCGAACAAAAACCATCTCACAAGGCTTTGCTTCAACAACTATTTCTGCAAACTTTTGAATGCTGGTGGTAATATTCTTCAGACCGGTGTCTATCTTGTATGTTAATTTGGTTTGATTCAGACTATCGCTGTTAATTAGTGACTGCAGACATGTGTCCTGTGTTTCTACGTCTTTCTCTATTTGCTTTACTGCTATAAATGTTTGTAGGTCTGATGCATACTTTTCTATGTGGACTATATTTTTCTGGTATTCGGTGAGTTCTTTCTGTTTCCCGTCTAAAGATACAAGTAGTTCACGTGTTTCGTCGGTTACTTGTTTTTCTGATTCATCCAATTCCGTCATCAGATTTTCTTGTAACTTGTCAAGATGAGTGTTTATTTTTGTCCTCAGTTCCTGTATTTCATTCTCGATTATTCGTTTTTGTTCTTTAACAGAGCTGGAGTTGGTCCCTCTATTTTGTCTAATTTTACCAATAGTTTCAATCATTTCTTTAATCAAATGCTCGGTCTCGTGGAACATACTTGATGTCTTCACGTTCTTTATTATTTCTTCCATGATAGCTACATTCTTACACTCACTATGATTTTTCAGGATACAAATTCCACAACACGGACACTCGTGTTCTTTACAATATAAACTGAACTTTTCTTTGTGTTCGTTGCAATGTTCTTTAATTTTCAACACGTACGACGGCAACTTCTGGTATTCCGCTATATGTACCGTGGTATGACCTCGTGACAGCTTCACTGAACTGTGGTATTCAATGCATTCTGTGCAAAGACCTTCCTCACATTCTCGACACCAAACTTCTGATGGCTTAGAAATATGGCGGCTGTCACACATTCCACATAAAGATGGAGAACTTGACATGTTGATATCCTGTAATATATTACTGGTATTAAATTAGAAATTAACATTGATTGTCTTTAGTCACTGTGATTGCTATGCACCACGTAAATATAAAGCCATAATTTGGCTATTCCAAATTATATCATACATGTACCCCATTAACAAGCGGGGGTGGGGGGGGGGGGGGGGGGGTGGGGGGGGGGGGGGGTGAGGAAAAAAAACTTTTTTTGTATGATTCTGCTATTAATATACATATCATATCATACCTATTAACAAACAACAAAAAAAGAAAGGGAAAAATCTTTTTTTGTTTTGTTTGTATGATTCTGCTATTAATATACATGTGTTTATGCTTGGTAATTAAGATGAATTAATTTGCATGTATACATGATGGGTAGATTGCTCTATGTCTTATGTAAAATGTGTTCTAATTGTTCCATCTTCTTGTTGGAGAGGATTTGTATAGGCATAGTCTTTAAAAGTTTCTTGAAAATGCCAACTGATTGCACATGTCGAATGCTTTGAGGAAGACTGTTCCATAAAATTGCGGCAGATTTGTCCAATCGGCGTTCACCGTAGATTTTGGTGCGTATGCGTGGAGCCTTTGACAACTGCAAGTCTTCTGATCTTAATGCTCGAGTAGGTTGATATGCATACACAAGTTCTTGTAAATAGACAGGTGCTAAGTTGTTGATTGCCTTAAAAGTATATAACAGGATCTTATATTTAATTCGATATTGCACTGGTAGCCAATGTAAAGAGACGAGGACAGGCGTGATATGTTCATGTTTCCGTTTTCGTGATATTAATCGAGCAGCTGTGTTTTGTACCCGCTGAAGTTTAGAGAGAATGCTGACAAAAAGAAATGGATCCCCCTTTACTCTTATTACTATGAGTTACATGTATAGTGTGTGATTTAACTTTTAGGGGGAGGGAAAAAAGAGAAAAAAACAATTATTTTGCCAAATTTTATAGAAAAAAAATGAAATGATCTGAAAGATGCAAAATATAGATAATATGGCACTCCTGGATTCAATTAGAATTTTTTGATAAATATTTTCAATGGTATCTTCTGTAAAGTCGGAGGACCCTGGTGGCTCAATGAGTTAGATAGTTGGATTACCTAATAACTCTTACAACCCTATCACCATTACGGCGTGGGTTCGCGCCCGGCTTTGTAAATTGTCGGTGGTTTTCTCGGGTACTCCAACTTCCCCAACCACTAAGACTGGTCGCCATGACATAGCTGAAATATTGCTGAAATTGGCGTTAAGCAGCAATCACTCACTCTCCCATACAATTACAGAATAATGTCATGTACAATATTCCCAGTTCAGTTTCTAGTCAAGGTTGTTCTTATTATTGTATCTATGCAATCCTGACCCCGTAACAGGATTTTTTTGGCGTAAAATCGTGATTTTTCACACGAAACACCCCAAAATGTTTCGCGCCTCCCTCCGCTCGGTGCAATTTTTTTAGGTGCGCCCCCCCCCCTAGCTTGAATTCCTGGATCCACCCCTGGGAACCACTAACTACCCTGGCTATAGAAGAAATAAATATCATGTTTTTTAGTCCTAGGTTTGACCCGACCGGGAATATGGAATCGAGCCCACGGTCTACCTCACCTGTGGCGAACACGTTGACCATTACAACGCTGAGACTATTTGACAAATAAGTGTGTATGCATTGTATGTTTTTTTTGTTGTTTATGAATCAGTTTTGAAATCTTGTTACACCTACCCTATTTATTTCTTTGTCGACAATTGAAACATCCGTACAACTGACACTTGGTACGCCTATTTTATTGAGCATGAACTTGGCATACATATTGTTTAAATTCAGCTCACTTAACGTTAGTGATCAAACATTAAACTTTCAGTGTGTGTGTGTGAGTGGGGAGGGAGGGGGAGGGTTGCCTCCAGCCATCCATTTCATTTTTCACACGAAGCACAAATCGAAAATATTGTAACGCCGCGATATAAATGAAAAATTGTTGAAAGTGGCGCTAAACACCATGTCCAACCACTATATAGTCTGCTTATTATCGGTCATTGCATCAACATTTCTTATTGTAAAGTGCAGTATTTAACAAAATATTGAGGAAAATCACTAAATTCGTATCAAATTTCATAATTGATTCAATACATATAGTGAATACTTTTATATACCAACGACATCTTTCTATTGATGGACACATGTTGGCGTTAAACATCAACCAATCAATTATAATCTATTGATTGACAAGTAGTCATGGATATTCGCAATAGGGAAATTACGAATATTACGTAGAATAGATATACGTTACCATAGCAACGAGTACATGGAGTACACTATTTATGTGAGTGAGTAAGTGAGTGAGTGAGTGGGTGAGTGAGTAAGTGAGTGAGTGAGTGAGTGAGTGAGGGAGGGAGGGAGGGAGGGAGAGAGGGAGGGAGGGAGGGAGGGAGGGAGGGAGGGAGGGAGGGAGTGAGTGAGTGAGTGAGTGTCCATTGCTTAACACCAGGTGACTATGTATTCAGTTATATCATGGAGAGAGCAAGCTCCATGTCGACGAGATGATGATGATGTCCATTTTGTACTAGAAAATCTTATTGGGTCGGATTATTGTTACTAGTGCCAGAGCATTAAAACAAGAGCATACATATAGACATGTCTTTATACCCCTTAATGATCTGTGCTTAGCAGTAAACAAGTCAGGTGATGTTCCCTTTTAACCTAACCCTTGATTGAACCTTATATTCACAACACTTGAGACCAACACGTTAACCATTGCACCATAAAAGTAGTTTGATCCAATTGATATAACAAAAGTGTTTGCTTTTGATACTGTTTTCGCAATTGTCCAATATATATATATATATATATAGTCATGCTACTCGATCTTTAGATTTATGTGTAATGTTTTATAGATCGTTGTTTGTTGTCTTTGCACTTTTCTTTTGGTGGATGTGTTATCTGTACTTCGATTTACGGATTCTGATTACCCCATTGGTACTTCAAACTCTTCTTTCTTTACACAAATCAACTAATTAGAAAAAAAAAACCACACAAGTTGTGCCCTTGTGCCCAGTAATCACAATAATCAAATAGGAGAGGGGGTGTTTTTTTTTTATTTGAATAAGTAAAATGAAAATATAGGTCGAGTAAATAAATTGATAAATGCATCAGGTATAATACTTATTTAACAATACAAGATAACCTACTCTTTATATGGGGGACATGTGAACTAAAACATTGATAACATCATTGATGTGTTATTAGTGCTACATATAGTAATGCATGCCTTAATGTAGCAAATTGTAATTTGAAGAAGTGTGCTATGTAATACAGTGAAGTATTTAATAATATATAAATATTATCTTCACCAGTTTAATAACACACGTCCCTGTTGGTATTTTGAGTTCAAGAGAATCTGAGCAATTTGTTTGTTTGTTTGGTCGATGGAGATTTATATTTCAAGAGAGGGTCAAAATCATATTAACCGGCTTAGCCATGGCGATGTATATGTCAAGAGACGGTGGAGAGCCCATTAACCAGTTTAACCATTGAAATCTATATACTAAGAGAGGATTGGGATCCCTGTAAGCGGATATTTATATGTCAAGAAAAAATTGTTATCCTATTAACCAGTTTCTCCCCACTGATGTTGTGAGTTCGAATCCAACTCAGAGTGAGGTGCCATGTGATAAGGTTTGTCAGGAATTTGCAGTTCGGTGGATTTTTCCGGGAACTCCGGTTTCCCCCACCAATAAAACTGGCATCTACGATATAACTGAAATATTGTTGGAAGTGGCCTCAAACACCAGAGAACCAAACCAAACCAGTTTACCCCCTGCATACACTGTTGCACATATTATATGGTATAATATAATGTTCTCTCTGTTATCTCCTTGTCAGTTCTAACATACTTATTGTGTGTATTGTCCACTATTGTTTTCTATGGTTTGACAGAAGAATGGTTCCTGGTGTACTACTCTTCAACTTGTATTTTGCAATCACTATAAAGTACATCTATCACAATACTGCCACAATGGAACATTGCAAGTATTTTCAGTATTATATACAAGGTGACTTCTTCTTTCTAGATTACATCAACTATCTCTTACATAGCGACGTGTTGGAGGTCTTTGTCGGTTGGTCTGTCATCAGTATCCATATGTGATGACTTCACTTTTCCAATAGTCAACTTCTCTTTTATTAGTAGCAATATTCCAGCGTGACCAGCGTATGGCGTCCACATTTCACAACTTATACGTTATTCTTGGGATTGTTCCCAATACGGTGATTGTTTGGACACACCTCCGTTGCTGACACAAATGCTGTTCAAACAAGGTTACGTACCTCCAAGCTGAGGTTATCACTACAAACATTATACAGCCATCATCACCACCTAGTTGATCGCTACGTAATAGCCATATGATCACATGCGGTTTTATGTAGTGGTGTTTGTATTGTACATGTTTTCGTATTATTATCTTTACGTTCTTAGTCCGTGTTATGGTGTTCGTTACAATTTCGTAATAAACTATGTTTGATTGGTCTCAGTTATTGGTAGTAAGGTTCATGTCTTACTGTGGTGTTTGTGTTTGCTTGTGTATACTGATGTCCAACATTATGTCATATCATATTTATTTACATACTATTTCCGTGTTGTGATGTTCGTGACGTCTTCTACATAAAACTATGTTCGGTTTGTCTTTTGCCAGAGTTGTTGTAGGAGGGCTCATGTCTAATGTTTGTTATTTGTGTTTACTTTCATATTGTGGTTTCCAACACGTCTTGACTAATTAAGTAACATGGCGGTTGTCTTATAAGAGGTAGGAACTGCTTACCCTTCGCGAGCACATGGTTTTATGGTTGTTTGGAGGAGTCAATGTTGCTCATATTTCAGGTTTGTGGTTGCGTTTTTCTTTTTTTCTTTTTTGTCTTAGTCCTGTGTTTTGTGTACTCTATGTTGCCATTTTTCTGGAATGTCCATCCTTTGATTACTCCTTTCGATTTTCTCTAACGTTTATTTCAAAAGGTGTGAACGGTTAGGATTGTGGTAGGCTGTGATAACAAATATTATAGATTGACATCTACATGTCAATACCTCTCGCAATTAAAATTATTTTCCTTCCAACCGTGACTGGTTTCACTCTAGACGATAACATTTGTCCAGTGTTTTTGCCAGGTCGGTTGTTTTCACCCGAATACCGCTGTTTTTTTTCACTAATAAAACAGATCACGATATAACAAAAGTATTGTTGATAGTAAACAATAAAATTATATAATGAATAGTAAAAAAACAGAGTACTTGAAATTGGTCGGATTTTAAGTGGAGTTCTTGTGTTTGACATTTTTACCAATTATTTTTAGGCACGTGTTGTAATGTTTACACTATGTTAGAATCGTTTTTACAATGATATGCTTTGTAGGGGTTCATGTTTTAATTGTTTTATCTACGTATACTGGTGTCAAACACGATTTCCCTATCAAACGTATGTGTCGCTTTCCATTGTCACAAGAGGAACAGGAACAGCTTACCGGTCAGAAACACATATGTTTACCCCCGTTGTTTTGTAGAGTTTGTATTACATATGTTTACCTCCGTTGTTTTGTGGAGTTTGCATTACATACGTGTACCTTCGTTGTTTTGTAGAGTTCGTATTACATATGTTTACCTCCGTTGTTTTGTAGGGTTTGTATTACATATGTTTACCTCCGTTGTTTTGTGGAGTTCGTATTACATATGTTTACCTCCGTTGTTTTGTAGAGTACGTATTACATACGTTTACCCCCGTTGTTTTGTAGAGTTCGTATTACATACGCTTACCCCCTTTGTTTTGTGGAGTTCGTATTACATACGTTTACCCCCGTTGTTTTGTGGAGTTTGTATTACAGATGTTTACCCCCGTTGTTTTGTAGAGTACGTATTACATACGTTTACCCCCGTTGTTTTGTGGAGTTCGTATTACATATATTTACCCCGTTGTTTTGAGGAGTTCGTACTACATACGTTTACCCCCGTTGTTTTGTGGAGTTTGCATTACATATGTTTACCTCCGTTGCTTTGTAGAATTCGTATTACATACGTTTACCCCTGTTGTTTTGTGCAGTTCGTATTACATATGTTTACCTCCCTTGTTTTGTAGAGTTTGTATTACTTACGTTTACCCCTGTTGTTTTGTAGAGTACGTATTACATATGTTTACCTCCGTTGTTTTGTGGAGTTTGCATTACATACGTGTACCTTCGTTGTTTTGCAGAGTTCGTATTACATATGTTTACCTCCGTTGTTTTGTGTAGTTCGTATTACATACGTTTACCTCCGTTGTTTTGTAGAGTTCGTATTACATACGTTTATCCCCGTTGGTTTGTGGAGTTCGTATTACATACGTTTACCTCCGTTGTTTTGTAGAGTTCGTATTACATACGTTTACCCCTGTTGTTTTGTGGAATTCGTATTACATACGCTTACCCCCTTTGTTTTGTGGAGTTCGTATTACATACGTTTACCCCCGTTGTTTTGTGGAGTTTGTATTACAGATGTTTACCCCCGTTGTTTTGTAGAGTTCGTATTACATACGTTTACCCCGTTGTTTTGAGGAGTTCGTATTACATACGTTTACCCCCGTTGTTTTGTGGAGTTTGTATTACATATATTTACCCCCGTTGTTTTGTGGAGTTTGTATTACATATGTTTACCCCCGTTGTTTTGTAGAATTCGTATTACATACGTTTACCCCTGTTGTTTTGTGCAGTTCGTATTACATATGTTTACCTCCGTTGTTTTGTAGTGTTTGTATTACATACGTTTACCTCCGTTGTTTTTAGAGTTCGTATTACATATGTTTATCTCCGTTGTGTTGTAGAGTTTGTATTACATACGTTTACCCCCGTGGTTTTGTGGAGTTCGTATTACATATGTTTATCCCCGTTGTTTTGTAGAATTCGTGTTACATACGTTTACCCCCGTTGTTTTGTGAAGTTTGTATTACATACGTTTACCCCTGTTGTTTTGTGGAGTTCGTATTACATACGTTTACCCCCGTTGTTTTGTGGAGTTTGTATTACATACGTTTACCCCTGTTGTTTTGTGGAGTTCGTATTACATATGCTTACCCCTGTTGTTTTGTAGAGTTTGCATTACATACGTTTATCCCCGTTGTTTGTGGAGTTCGTCCTACATATGTTTACCCCCGTTGTTTTGTGGAAGTTGTATTATATACCTTTACCCCCGTTGTTTTGTGGAGTTCGTATTACATATGTTTACCCCTGTTGTTTTTTGGAGTTCGTATTACATACGTTTACCCCCGTTGTTTTGTGGAGTTTGTATTACATACGTTTACCCCCGTTGTTTTGTAGAGTTTGCATTACATACGTTTACCTCCGTTGTTTTGTGGAGTTTGTATTACAAACGTTTACCCCCGTTGTTTTGTAGAGTTTGTATTACATACATTTACCCTCGTTGCTTTGTAGAGTTTGCATCACATACGTTTACTCCCGTTGTTTTGTAGAGTTCGTATTACATACGTTTACCCCCGTTTTTTTGTAGAGTTCGTATTACATACGTTTACCCCCGTTGTTTTGTAGAGTTCGCATTACATACGTTTACCCCCGTTGTTTTGTACAGTTCTTATTACATACGTTTACCCCGTTGTTTTGTAGAGTTTGTATTACATACGTTTACCCCCGTTGTTTTGTGGAGTTCCTATTACATACGTTTACCGCCGTTGTTTTGTAGAGTTCGTATTACATACGTTTACATCTGTTGTTTTGTGGAGTTCGTCTTGCATATTTTTACCCCCGTTGTTTTGTAGAGTTTGTATTAGATACGTTTACCCCCGTTGTTTTGTAGAGTTCGCATTACATACGTTTACCAACGTTGTTTTGTAGAGTTCGCATTACATACGTTTACCCCCGTTGTTTTGTGGAGTTCGTCCTACATACGTTTACCCCAGTTGTTTTGTAGAGTTTGTATTACATATGTTTACCCCCGTTGTTTTGTAGAGTTCGTATTACATATGCTTACCCCCGTTGTTTTGTAGAGTTTGTATTACATACGTTTACCCCGGTTGTTTTGTAGAGTTCTTCCTACATACGTTTACCCCAGTTGTTTTGTAGAGTTCGTATTACATATGTTTACTCCCGTTGTTTTGTAGAGTTCGTATTACATATGTTTATTCCCGTTGTTTTGTAGAGTTTGCATTACATACGTTTACCCCCTTTGTTTTGTGGAGTTCGTCCTACATACGTTTACCCCAGTTGTTTTGTAGAGTTTGTATTACATACGTTTACCTCCGTTGTTTTGTGGAGTTCGTATTACATACGTTTACCCCCGTTTTTTTGTGGAGTTCGTATTACATATGTTTACCTCCGTTGTTTTGTAGAGATTGTATTACATATGTTTACCTCCGTTGTTTTGTGGAGTTCGTATTACATACGTTTACCTTCGTTGCTTTGTAGAGTACGTATTACATATGTTTACCCCCGTCGTTTTGTAGAGTTCGCATTACATACGTTTACCCCATTTGTTTTGTAGAGTTCGTATTACATATGTTTACCCCCGTTGTTTTGTAGAGTTTGCATTACATACGTTTACCCCCGTTGTTTTGTGGAGTTCGTCCTACATACGTTTACCCCAGTTGTTTTGTGGAGTTCGTATTACATACTTTAACCCCCCGTTGTTTTGTGGAGTTTGTATTACAGATGTTTACCCCCGTTGTTTTGTAGAGTACGTATTACATACGTTTACCCCCGTTGTTTTGTGGAGTTCGTATTACAAACGTTTATCCCCGTTGTTTTGTAGAGTTCGTATTACATATGTTTATCCCCGTTGTTTTGTGGAGTTCGTATTACAAACGTTTATCCCCGTTGTTTTGTAGAGTTCGTATTACATACGTTTATCCCCGTTGTTTTGTGGAGTTTGCATTACATATGTTTACCTCCGTTGTTTTGTGGAGTTTGTATTACATATGTTTACACCAGTTGTTTTGTAGAATTCGTATTACATACGTTTACCCCTGTTGATTTGTGCAGTTCGTATTACATATGTTTATCCCCGTTGTTTTGTAGAGTTTGTATTACATACGTTTAACCCTGTTGTTTTGTAGAGTACGTATTACATATGTTTACCTCCGTTGTTTTGTGGAGTTTGCATTACATACGTGTACCTTCGTTGTTTTGTAGAGTTCGTATTACATATGTTTACCTCCGTTGTTTTGTGTAGTTCGTATTACATACGTTTACCTCCGTTGTTTTGTAGAGTACGTATTACATACGTTTATCCCCGTTGGTTTGTGGAGTTCGTATTACATACGTTTACCTCCGTTGTTTTGTAGAGTTCGTATTACATACGTTTACCCCTGTTGTTTTGTGCAGTTCGCATTACATATGTTTACCTCCGTTGTTTTGTAGAGTTTGCATTACATACGTTTACCTCCGTTGTTTTGTGGAGTTCGTATTACATATGTTTATCTCCGTTGTTTTGTAGAGTTTGTATTACATACGCTTACCCCCGTGGTTTTGTGGAGTTCGTATTACATATGTTTATCCCCGTTGTTTTGTAGAATTCGTATTACATACGTTTACCCCCGTTGTTTTGTGGAGTTTGTATTACATACGTTTATCCCCGTTGTTTTGTGGAGTTCGTATTACATACGTTTACCCCCGTTGTTTTGTAGGGTTCGTATTATATACGTTTACCCCCGTTGTTTTGTAGAGTTTGTATTACATACGTTTACCCCTGTTGTTTTGTGGAGTTCGTATTACATACGTTTACCCCGGTTGTTTTGTGGAGGTTGTATTATATACGTTTACCTCCGTTGTATTGTAGAGTTCGTATTACATACGTTTATCCTCGTTGTTTTGTGGAGTTCGTATTACATATGTTTACCCCTGTTGTTTTTTGGAGTTCGTATTACGTACGTTTACCCCCATTGTTTTGTTGAGTTTGTATTACATACGCTTACCTCCGTTGTTTTGTAGAGTTTGTATTACATACGTTTACCTCCGTTGTTTTGTGGAGTTTGTATTACATACGTTTACCCCCGTTGTTTTGTAGAGTTTGTATGACATACGTTTACCCCCGTTGTTTTGTAGAGTTTGTATTACATACGTTTACCCCAGTTGTTTTGTAGAGTTTGCATTACATACGTTTACCTCCGTTGTTTTGTGGAGTTTGTATTACCTATGTTTACCCCCGTTGTTTTGTAGAGCTTGTATTACTTACGTTTACCTCCGTTGTTTTGTGGAGTTTGTAATACATACGTTTACCCCCGTTGTTTTGTAGAGTTTTTATTACATACATTTACACTCGTTGTTTTGTAGAGTTTGCATCACATACGTTTACTCCCGTTGTTTTGTAGAATTTGTATTACATACGTTTACCCCCGTTGTTTTGTAGAGTTCGTATTACATACGTTTACCCCCATTGTTTTGTAGAGTTCGTATTACATACGTTTACCCCCGTTGTTTTGTATAGTTCTTATTACATACGTTTACCCCGTTGTTTTGTAGAGTCGTATTACATATGTTTACCCCCGTTGTTTTGTGGAGTTTGCATTACATACGTTTACCCCCGTTGTTTTGTAGAGTTTGTATTACATATGTTTACCCCCGTTGTTTTGTGGAGTTCCTATTACATACGTTTACCGCCGTTGTTTTGTGGAGTTCGTATTACATACGTTTACATCTGTTGTTTTGTGGAGTTCGTCTTGCATACGTTTACCCCCGTTGTTTTGTAGAGTTTGTATTACATACGTTTACCCCCGTTGTTTTGTAGAGTTCGTATTACATACGTTTACCCACGTTGTTTTGTAGAGTTCGTATTACTTACGTTTACCCCCGTTGTTTTGTGGAGTTCGTCCTACATACGCTTACCCCAGTTGTTTTGTAGAGTTTGTATTACATATGTTTACCCCCGTTGTTTTGTAGAGTTCGTATTACATATGTTTACTCCCGTTATTTTGTAGAGTTCGTATTACATATGTTTACCCCCGTTGTTTTGTAGAGTTTGCATTACATACGTTTACCCCCATTGTTTTGTAGAGTTCGTATTACATATGTTTACTCCCGTTATTTTGTAGAGTTCGTATTACATATGTTTACCCCCGTTGTTTTGTAGAGTTTGTATTACATACGTTTACCCCCGTTGTTTTGTAGAGTTCGTATTACATACGTTTACCCACGTTGTTTTGTAGAGTTCGTATTACTTACGTTTACCCCCGTTGTTTTGTGGAGTTCGTCCTACATACGCTTACCCCAGTTGTTTTGTAGAGTTTGTATTACATATGTTTACCCCCGTTGTTTTGTAGAGTTCGTATTACATATGTTTACTCCCGTTATTTTGTAGAGTTCGTATTACATATGTTTACCCCCGTTGTTTTGTAGAGTTTGTATTACATATGTTTACCCCCGTTGTTTTGTAGAGTTCGTATTACATATGTTTACCCCGTTGTTTTGTGGAGTTCGTATTACATACGTTTACCCCCGTTGTTTTGTGGAGTTCGTCCTACATACGTTTACCCCGTTGTTTTAAAGAGTTTGCATTACATACGTTTACCTCCGTTGTTTTGTGGAGTTCGTATTACATACGTTTACCCCAGTTGTTTTGTAGAGTTTGTATTACATACGTTTCCCCCCTTGTTTTGTGGAGTTCGTATTACATATGTTTACCCCCGTTGTTTTGTGGAGTTTGTATTACATACGTTTACCCTCGTTGTTTTGTGGAGTTCGTATTACATACGTTTACCTCTGTTGTTTTGTAGCGTTTGTATTACATACGTTTACCCCTGTTGTTTTGTGGAGTTCTTATTACATACGTTTACCCTGTTGTTTTGTAGAGTTCGTATTATATACGTTTACCCCCAGTTGTTTTGTGGAGTTTGTATTACATACGTTTACCCCTGTTGTTTTGTGGAGTTCGTATTACATATGTTTACCCCTCTTGTTTTGTAGAGTTTGCATTACATACGTTTACCCCCGTTGCTTTGTGGAGTTCGTCCTACATACGTTTACCCCAATTGTTTTGTAGAGTTCGTATTACATACATTTACCTCCGTTGTTTTGTGGAGTTCGTATTACATACGTTTACCCTCGTTGTTTTGTAGAGTTCGTATTACATACGTTTACGCCCGTTGTTTTGTAGAGTTTGTATTACATACGTTTACCTCCGTTGTTTTGTGGAGTTTGTATTACATACGATTACCCCCGTTGTTTTGTAGAGTTTGTATTACATACGTTTACCCCCGTTGTTTTGTAGAGTTTGTATTACATACGTTTACCCCCGTTGTTTTGTAGAGTTTGTATTACATACGTTTACCTCTGTTGTTTTGTGGAGTTTGTAATACATACGTTTACCCCCGTTGTTTTGTGGAGTTCGTATTACATACGTTTACCCCCGTTGTTTTGTAGAGTTTGTATTACGTACATTTACCATCGTTGTTTTGTAGAGTTTGCATCACATACGTTTACCCCCGTTGTTTTGTAAAGTTTGTATTGCATACGTTTACCCCCGTTGTTTTGTAGAGTTCGTATTACATACGTTTACCCCCGTTGGTTTGTAGAGTTCGTATTACATACGTTTACCCCCGTTGTTTTGTAGAGTTCTTATTACATACGTTTACCACGTTGTTTTGTAGAGTTCGTATTACATACGTTTACCCCCGTTGTTTTGTGGAGTTTGTATTACATACGTTTACCCCCGTTGTTTTGTGGAGTTCGTATTATATACGTTTACCCCCGTTGTTTTGTAGAGTTCGTATTACATACGTTTACATCTGTTGTTTTGTGGAGTTCGTCTTGCATACGCTTACCCCCGTTGTTTTGTAGAGTTTGTATTACATACGTTTACCCCCGTTGTTTTGTAGAGTTCGTATTACATATGTTTACCCCCGTTGTTTTGTAGAGTTTGTATTACATACGTTTACCCCCGTTGTTTTGTGGAGTTCGTCCTACATACGTTTACCCCAGTTGTTTTGTAGAGTTCGCATTACATATGTTTACTCCCGTTGTTTTGTAGAGTTCGTATTACATATGTTTACCCCCGTTGTTTTGTAGAGTTTGCATTACATACGTTTACCCCCGTTGTTTTGTGGAGTTCGTCCTACATACGTTTGCTCCCGTTGTTTTGTAGAGTTTGTATTATATACGTTTACCCCCGTTGTTTTGTGGAGTTCGTCCTACATACGTTTACTCCAGTTGTTTTGTAGAGTTCGTATTACATATGCTTACTCCCGTTGTTTTGTAGAGTTCGTATTACATATGTTTACCCCCGTTGTTTTGTAGAGTTTGCATTACATACGTTTACCCCGTTGTTTTGTAGAGTTCGTCCTACATACGTTTACCCCCATTGTTTTGTAGAGTTTGTATTGCATACGTTTACCTCCGTTTTTTTGTGGAGTTCGTATTACATACGTTTACCCCGTTGTTTTGTGGAGTTCGTCCTACATACGTTTACCCCCATTGTTTTGTAGAGTTTGTATTACATACGTTTACCCCCATTGTTTTGTAGAGTTTGTATTACATACGTTTACCCCCGTTGTTTTGTAGAGTTTGCATTACATACGTTTACCCCGTTGTTTTGTGGAGTTCGTCCTACATACGTTTACCCCCATTGTTTTGTAGAGTTTGTATTACATACGTTTACCCCCGTTGTTTTGTGGAGTTTGTATTACATACGTTTACCCTCGTTGTTTTGTGGAGTTCGTATTACATACGTTTACCTCCGTTGTTTTGTAGAGTTTGTATTACATACGTTTACCCCCGTTGTTTTGTAGAGTTCGTATTACATACGTTTACCCCCGTTTTTTTGTGGAGTTCGTATTGCATACGCTTACATCTGTTGTTTTGTGGAGTTCGTCCTGCATACGTTTACCCCCGTTGTTTTGTAGAGTTTGTATTACATACGTTTACCCCCGTTGTTGTGTAGAGTTCGTATTACATACGTTTACCCACGTTGTTTTGTAGAGTTCGTATTACTTACGTTTACCCCCGTTGTTTTGTATAGTTCTTATTACATACGTTTACCCCGTTGTTTTGTAGAGTTCATATTACATATGTTTACCCCCGTTGTTTTGTGGAGTTTGCATTACATACGTTTACCCCCGTTGTTTTGTGGAGTTCCTATTACATACGTTTACCGCCGTTGTTTTGTGGAGTTCGTATTACATACGTTTACATGTGTTGCTTTGTGGAGTTCGTCTTGCATACGTTTACCCCCGTTGTTTTGTAGAGTTTTTATTACATACGTTTACCCCCGTTGTTTTGTAGAGTTCGTATTACATACGTTTACCCACGTTGTTTTGTAGAGTTCGTATTACTTACGTTTACCCCCGTTGTTTTGTGGAGTTCGTCCTACATACGTTTACCCCAGTTGTTTTGTAGAGTTTGTATTACATATGTTTACCCCCGTTGTTTTGTAGAGTTCGTATTACATATGTTTACCCCGTTGTTTTGTGGAGTTCGTATTACATACGTTTACCCCCGTTGTTTTGTGGAGTTCGTCCTACATACGTTTACCCCGTTGTTTTAAAGAGTTTGCATTACATACGTTTACCTCCGTTGTTTTGTGGAGTTCGTATTACATACGTTTACCCCAGTTGTTTTGTAGAGTTTGTATTACATACGTTTCCCCCCTTGTTTTGTGGAGTTCGTATTACATATGTTTACCCCCGTTGTTTTGTAGAGTTTGCATTACATAGGTTTACCCGCGTTGTTTTGTGGAGTTTGTATTACATACGTTTACCCTCGTTGTTTTGTGGAGTTCGTATTACATACGTTTACCTCTGTTGTTTTGTAGCGTTTGTATTACATACGTTTACCCCTGTTGTTTTGTGGAGTTCGTATTACATACGTTTACCCCGTTGTTTTGTAGAGTTCGTATTATATACGTTTACCCCCAGTTGTTTTGTGGAGTTTGTATTACATACGTTTACCCCTGTTGTTTTGTGGAGTTCGTATTACATATGTTTACCCCTGTTGTTTTGTAGAGTTTGCATTACATACGTTTACCCCCGTTGTTTTGTGGAGTTCGTCCTACATACGTTTACCCCAGTTGTTTTGTAGAGTTCGTATTACATACATTTACCTCCGTTGTTTTGTGGAGTTCGTATTACATACGTTTACCCTCGTTGTTTTGTAGAGTTCGTATTACATACGTTTACGCCCGTTGTTTTGTAGAGTTTGTATTACATACGTTTACCTCCGTTGTTTTGTGGAGTTTGTATTACATACGTTTACCCCCGTTGTTTTGTAGAGTTTGTATTACATACGTTTACCCCCGTTGTTTTGTAGAGTTTGTATTACATACGTTTACCCCCGTTGTTTGTAGAGTTTGCATTACATACGTTTACCTCCGTTGTTTTGTGGAGTTTGAATTACATACGTTTACCCCCGTTGTTTTGTAGAGTTTGTATTACATACGTTTACCTCCGTTGTTTTGTGGAGTTTGTAATACATACGTTTACCCCCGTTGTTTTGTGGAGTTCGTATTACATACGTTTACCCCCGTTGTTTTGTAGAGTTTGCATTACATACATTTACCATCGTTGTTTTGTAGAGTTTGCATCACATACGTTTACCACCGTTGTTTTGTAGAGTTTGTATTGCATACGTTTACCCCCGTTGTTTTGTAGAGTTCGTATTACATACGTTTACCCCCGTTGGTTTGTAGAGTTCGTATTACATACGTTTACCCCCGTTGTTTTGTAGAGTTCTTATTACATACGTTTACCCCGTTGTTTTGTAGAGTTCGTATTACATACGTTTACCCCCGTTGTTTTGTGGAGTTTGTATTACATACGTTTACCCCCGTTGTTTTGTGGAGTTCGTATTACATACGTTTACCCCCGTTGTTTTGTAGAGTTCGTATTACATACGTTTACATCTGTTGTTTTGTGGAGTTCGTCTTGCATACGCTTACCCCCGTTGTTTTGTAGAGTTTGTATTACATACGTTTACCCCCGTTGTTTTGTAGAGTTCGTATTACACACGTTTACCTCCGTTGTTTTGTAGAGTTCGTATTACATACGTTTACCCCCGTTGTTTTGTGGAGTTCGTATTACATACGTTTACCCCAGTTGTTTGTAGAGTTTGTATTACATATGTTTACCCCCGTTGTTTTGTAGAGTTTGTATTACATACGTTTACCCCCGTTGTTTTGTGGAGTTCGTCCTACATACGTTTACCCCAGTTGTTTTGTAGAGTTCGTATTACATATGTTTACTTCCGTTGTTTTGTAGAGTTCGTATTACATATGTTTACCCCCGTTGTTTTGTAGAGTTTGCATTACAAACGTTTACCCCCGTTGTTTTGTGGAGTTCGTCCTACATACGTTTGCTCCCGTTGTTTTGTAGAGTTTGTATTATATACGTTTACCCCGTTGTTTTGTGGAGTTCGATCTACATACGTTTACTCCAGTTGTTTTGTAGAGTTCGTATTACATATGCTTACTCCCGTTGTTTTGTAGAGTTCGTATTACATATGTTTACCCCCGTTGTTTTGTAGAGTTTGCATTACATACGTTTACCCCGTTGTTTTGTAGAGTTCGTCCTACATACGTTTACCCCCATTGTTTTGTAGAGTTTGTATTGCATACGTTTACCTCCGTTTTTTTGTGGAGTTCGTATTACATACGTTTACCCCCGTTGTTTTGTAGAGTTTGTAGTACATACGTTTACCCCCGTTGTTTTGTAGAGTTTGTATTACATACGTTTACCCCCGTTGTTTTGTAGAGTTCGTATTACATACGTTTACCCACGTTGTTTTGTAGAGTTCGTATTACTTACGTTTACCCCCGTTGTTTTGTGGAGTTCGTCCTACATACGTTTACCCCAGTTGTTTTGTAGAGTTTGTATTACATATGTTTACCCCCGTTGTTTTGTAGAGTTCGTATTACATATGTTTACCCCGTTGTTTTGTGGAGTTCGTATTACATACGTTTACCCCCGTTGTTTTGTGGAGTTCGTCCTACATACGTTTACCCCGTTGTTTTAAAGAGTTTGCATTACATACGTTTACCTCCGTTGTTTTGTGGAGTTCGTATTACATACGTTTACCCCAGTTGTTTTGTAGAGTTTGTATTACATACGTTTCCCCCCTTGTTTTGTGGAGTTCGTATTACATATGTTTACCCCCGTTGTTTTGTAGAGTTTGCATTACATAGGTTTACCCGCGTTGTTTTGTGGAGTTTGTATTACATACGTTTACCCTCGTTGTTTTGTGGAGTTCGTATTACATACGTTTACCTCTGTTGTTTTGTAGCGTTTGTATTACATACGTTTACCCCTGTTGTTTTGTGGAGTTCGTATTACATACGTTTACCCCGTTGTTTTGTAGAGTTCGTATTATATACGTTTACCCCCAGTTGTTTTGTGGAGTTTGTATTACATACGTTTACCCCTGTTGTTTTGTGGAGTTCGTATTACATATGTTTACCCCTGTTGTTTTGTAGAGTTTGCATTACATACGTTTACCCCCGTTGTTTTGTGGAGTTCTTCCTACATACGTTTACCCCAGTTGTTTTGTAGAGTTCGTATTACATACATTTACCTCCGTTGTTTTGTGGAGTTCGTATTACATACGTTTACCCTCGTTGTTTTGTAGAGTTCGTATTACATACGTTTACGCCCGTTGTTTTGTAGAGTTTGTATTACATACGTTTACCTCCGTTGTTTTGTGGAGTTTGTATTACATACGTTTACCCCCGTTGTTTTGTAGAGTTTGTATTACATACGTTTACCCCCGTTGTTTTGTAGAGTTTGTATTACATACGTTTACCCCCGTTGTTTGTAGAGTTTGCATTACATACGTTTACCTCCGTTGTTTTGTGGAGTTTGAATTACATACGTTTACCCCCGTTGTTTTGTAGAGTTTGTATTACATACGTTTACCTCCGTTGTTTTGTGGAGTTTGTAATAAATACGTTTACCCCCGTTGTTTTGTGGAGTTCGTATTACATACCTTTACCCCCGTTGTTTTGTAGAGTTTGCATTACATACATTTACCATCGTTGTTTTGTAGAGTTTGCATCACATACGTTTACCACCGTTGTTTTGTAGAGTTTGTATTGCATACGTTTACCCCCGTTGTTTTGTAGAGTTCGTATTACATATGTTTACCCCTGTTGTTTTGTAGAGTTTGCATTACATACGTTTACCCCCGTTGTTTTGTGGAGTTCGTCCTACATACGTTTACCCCAGTTGTTTTGTAGAGTTCGTATTACATACATTTACCTCCGTTGTTTTGTGGAGTTCGTATTACATACGTTTACCCTCGTTGTTTTGTAGAGTTCGTATTACATACGTTTACGCCCGTTGTTTTGTAGAGTTTGTATTACATACGTTTACCTCCGTTGTTTTGTGGAGTTTGTATTACATACGTTTACCCCCGTTGTTTTGTAGAGTTTGTATTACATACGTTTACCCCCGTTGTTTTGTAGAGTTTGTATTACATACGTTTACCCCCGTTGTTTGTAGAGTTTGCATTACATACGTTTACCTCCGTTGTTTTGTGGAGTTTGAATTACATACGTTTACCCCCGTTGTTTTGTAGAGTTTGTATTACATACGTTTACCTCCGTTGTTTTGTGGAGTTTGTAATAAATACGTTTACCCCCGTTGTTTTGTGGAGTTCGTATTACATATGTTTACCCCCGTTGTTTTGTAGAGTTTGCATTACATAGGTTTACCCGCGTTGTTTTGTGGAGTTTGTATTACATACGTTTACCCTCGTTGTTTTGTGGAGTTCGTATTACATACGTTTACCTCTGTTGTTTTGTAGCGTTTGTATTACATACGTTTACCCCTGTTGTTTTGTGGAGTTCGTATTACATACGTTTACCCCGTTGTTTTGTAGAGTTCGTATTATATACGTTTACCCCCAGTTGTTTTGTGGAGTTTGTATTACATACGTTTACCCCTGTTGTTTTGTGGAGTTCGTATTACATATGTTTACCCCTGTTGTTTTGTAGAGTTTGCATTACATACGTTTACCCCCGTTGTTTTGTGGAGTTCGTCCTACATACGTTTACCCCAGTTGTTTTGTAGAGTTCGTATTACATACATTTACCTCCGTTGTTTTGTGGAGTTCGTATTACATACGTTTACCCTCGTTGTTTTGTAGAGTTCGTATTACATACGTTTACGCCCGTTGTTTTGTAGAGTTTGTATTACATACGTTTACCTCCGTTGTTTTGTGGAGTTTGTATTACATACGTTTACCCCCGTTGTTTTGTAGAGTTTGTATTACATACGTTTACCCCCGTTGTTTTGTAGAGTTTGTATTACATACGTTTATCCCCGTTGTTTGTAGAGTTTGCATTACATACGTTTACCTCCGTTGTTTTGTGGAGTTTGAATTACATACGTTTACCCCTGTTGTTTTGTAGAGTTTGTATTACATACGTTTACCTCCGTTGTTTTGTGGAGTTTGTAATAAATACGTTTACCCCCGTTGTTTTGTGGAGTTCGTATTACATACGTTTACCCCCGTTGTTTTGTAGAGTTTGCATTACATACATTTACCATCGTTGTTTTGTAGAGTTTGCATCACATACGTTTACCACCGTTGTTTTGTAGAGTTTGTATTGCATACGTTTACCCCCGTTGTTTTGTAGAGTTCGTATTACATACGTTTACCCCCGTTGGTTTGTAGAGTTCGTATTACATACGTTTACCCCCGTTGTTTTGTAGAGTTCTTATTACATACGTTTACCCCGTTGTTTTGTAGAGTTCGTATTACATACGTTTACCCCCGTTGTTTTGTGGAGTTTGTATTACATACGTTTACCCCCGTTGTTTTGTGGAGTTCGTATTACATACGTTTACCCCCGTTGTTTTGTAGAGTTCGTATTACATACGTTTACATCTGTTGTTTTGTGGAGTTCGTCTTGCATACGCTTACCCCCGTTGTTTTGTAGAGTTTGTATTACATACGTTTACCCCCGTTGTTTTGTAGAGTTCGTATTACACACGTTTACCTCCGTTGTTTTGTAGAGTTCGTATTACATACGTTTACCCCCGTTGTTTTGTGGAGTTCGTATTACATACGTTTACCCCAGTTGTTTTGTAGAGTTTGTATTACATATGTTTACCCCCGTTGTTTTGTAGAGTTTGTATTACATACGTTTACCCCCGTTGTTTTGTGGAGTTCGTCCTACATACGTTTACCCCAGTTGTTTTGTAGAGTTCGTATTACATATGTTTACTTCCGTTGTTTTGTAGAGTTCGTATTACATATGTTTACCCCCGTTGTTTTGTAGAGTTTGCATTACATACGTTTACCCCCGTTGTTTTGTGGAGTTCGTCCTACATACGTTTGCTCCCGTTGTTTTGTAGAGTTTGTATTATATACGTATACCCCGTTGTTTTGTGGAGTTCGTCCTACATACGTTTACTCCAGTTGTTTTGTAGAGTTCGTATTACATATGCTTACTCCCGTTGTTTTGTAGAGTTCGTATTACATATGTTTACCCCCGTTGTTTTGTAGAGTTTGCATTACATACGTTTACCCCGTTGTTTTGTAGAGTTCGTCCTACATACGTTTACCCCCATTGTTTTGTAGAGTTTGTATTGCATACGTTTACCTCCGTTTTTTTGTGGAGTTCGTATTACATACGTTTACCCCCGTTGTTTTGTAGAGTTTGTAGTACATACGTTTACCCCCGTTGTTTTGTGGAGTTCGTATTACATACGTTTACCCCCGTTGTTTTGTAGAGTTTGTATTACATACGTTTACCCTCGTTGTTTTGTGGAGTTCGTATTACATACGTTTACCTCCGTTGTTTTGTAGAGTTTGTATTACATACGTTTACCCCCGTTGTTTTGTAGAGTTCGTATTAGATACGTTTACCCCCGTTGTTTTGTGGAGTTCGTATTGCATACGCTTACATCTGTTGTTTTGTGGAGTTCGTCCTGCATACGTTTACCCCCGTTGTTTTGTAGAGTTTGTATTACATACGTTTACCCCCGTTGTTTTGTAGAGTTCGTATTACATACGTTTACCCCCGTTGTTTTGTATAGTTCTTATTACATACGTTTACCCCGTTGTTTTGTAGAGTTCGTATTACATATGTTTACCCCCGTTGTTTTGTGGAGTTTGCATTACATACGTTTACCCCCGTTGTTTTGTGGAGTTCCTATTACATACGTTTACCGCCGTTGTTTTGTGGAGTTCGTATTACATACGTTTACATCTGTTGCTTTGTGGAGTTCGTCTTGCATACGTTTACCCCCGTTGTTTTGTAGAGTTTGTATTACATACGTTTACACCCGTTGTTTTGTAGAGTTCGTATTACATACGTTTACCCACGTTGTTTTGTAGAGTTCGTATTACTTACGTTTACCCCCGTTGTTTTGTGGAGTTCGTCCTACATACGTTTACCCCAGTTGTTTTGTAGAGTTTGTATTACATATGTTTACCCCCGTTGTTTTGTAGAGTTCGTATTACATATGTTTACCCCGTTGTTTTGTGGAGTTCGTATTACATACGTTTACCCCCGTTGTTTTGTGGAGTTCGTCCTACATACGTTTACCCCGTTGTTTTAAAGAGTTTGCATTACATACGTTTACCTCCGTTGTTTTGTGGAGTTCGTATTACATACGTTTACCCCAGTTGTTTTGTAGAGTTTGTATTACATACGTTTCCCCCCTTGTTTTGTGGAGTTCGTATTACATATGTTTACTCCCGTTGTTTTGTAGAGTTTGCATTACATAGGTTTACCCGCGTTGTTTTGTGGAGTTTGTATTACATACGTTTACCCTCGTTGTTTTGTGGAGTTCGTATTACATACGTTTACCTCTGTTGTTTTGTAGCGTTTGTATTACATACGTTTACCCCTGTTGTTTTGTGGAGTTCGTATTACATACGTTTACCCCGTTGTTTTGTAGAGTTCGTATTATATACGTTTACCCCCAGTTGTTTTGTGGAGTTTGTATTACATACGTTTACCCCTGTTGTTTTGTGGAGTTCGTATTACATATGTTTACCCCTGTTGTTTTGTAGAGTTTACATTACATACGTTTACCCCCGTTGTTTTGTGGAGTTGGTCCTACATACGTTTACCCCAGTTGTTTTGTAGAGTTCGTATTACATACATTTACCTCCGTTGTTTTGTGGAGTTCGTATTACATACGTTTACCCTCGTTGTTTTGTAGAGTTCGTATTACATACGTTTACGCCCGTTGTTTTGTAGAGTTTGTATTACATACGTTTACCTCCGTTGTTTTGTGGAGTTTGTATTACATACGTTTACCCCCGTTGTTTTGTAGAGTTTGTATTACATATGTTTACCCCCGTTGTTTTGTAGAGTTCGTATTACATACGTTTACCCCCGTTGTTTTGTAGAGTTCGTATTACATACGTTTACCTCCGTTGTTTTGTAGAGTTTGTATTACATACGTTTACCCCCGTTGTTTTGTAGAGTTTGTATTACATACGTTTACCCCCGTTGTTTGTAGAGTTTGCATTACATACGTTTACCTCCGTTGTTTTGTGGAGTTTGAATTACATACGTTTACCCCCGTTGTTTTGTAGAGTTTGTATTACATACGTTTACCTCCGTTGTTTTGTGGAGTTTGTAATACATACGTTTACCCCCGTTGTTTTGTGGAGTTCGTATTACATACGTTTACCCCCGTTGTTTTGTAGAGTTTGCATTACATACATTTACCATCGTTGTTTTGTAGAGTTTGCATCACATACGTTTACCACCGTTGTTTTGTAGAGTTTGTATTGCATACGTTTACCCCCGTTGTTTTGTAGAGTTCGTATTACATACGTTTACCCCCGTTGGTTTGTAGAGTTCGTATTACATACGTTTACCCCCGTTGATTTGTAGAGTTCTTATTACATACGTTTACCCCGTTGTTTTGTAGAGTTCGTATTACATACGTTTACCCCCGTTGTTTTGTGGAGTTTGTATTACATACGTTTACCCCCGTTGTTTTGTGGAGTTCGTATTACATACGTTTACCCCCGTTGTTTTGTAGAGTTCGTATTACATACGTTTACATCTGTTGTTTTGTGGAGTTCGTCTTGCATACGTTTACCCCCGTTGTTTTGTAGAGTTTGTATTACATACGTTTACCCCCGTTGTTTTTTAGAGTTCGTATTACACACGTTTACCTCCGTTGTTTTGTAGAGTTCGTATTACATACGTTTACCCCCGTTGTTTTGTGGAGTTCGTCCTACATACGTTTACCCCAGTTGTTTTGTAGAGTTTGTATTACATATGTTTACCCCCGTTGTTTTGTAGAGTTTGTATTACATACGTTTACCCCCGTTGTTTTGTGGAGTTCGTCCTACATACGTTTACCCCAGTTGTTTTGTAGAGTTCGTATTACATATGTTTACTCCCGTTGTTTTGTAGAGTTCGTATTACATATGTTTACCCCCGTTGTTTTGTAGAGTTTGCATTACATACGTTTACCCCCGTTGTTTTGTGGAGTTCGTCCTACATACGTTTGCTCCCGTTGTTTTGTAGAGTTTGTATTATATACGTTTACCCCCGTTGTTTTGTGGAGTTCGTCCTACATACGTTTACTCCAGTTGTTTTGTAGAGTTCGTATTACATATGCTTACTCCCGTTGTTTTGTAGAGTTCGTATTACATATGTTTACCCCCGTTGTTTTGTAGAGTTTGCATTACATACGTTTACCCCGTTGTTTTGTAGAGTTCGTCCTACATACGTTTACCCCCATTGTTTTGTAGAGTTTGTATTGCATACGTTTACCTCCGTTTTTTTGTGGAGTTCGTATTACATACGTTTACCCCCGTTGTTTTGTAGAGTTTGTAGTACATACGTTTACCCCCGTTGTTTTGTGGAGTTCGTATTACATATGTTTACCCCCGTTGTTTTGTGGAGTTCGTCCTACATACGTTTGCTCCCGTTGTTTTGTAGAGTTTGTATTATATACGTTTACCCCCGTTGTTTTGTGGAGTTCGTCCTACATACGTTTACTCCAGTTGTTTTGTAGAGTTCGTATTACATATGCTTACTCCCGTTGTTTTGTAGAGTTCGTATTACATATGTTTACCCCCGTTGTTTTGTAGAGTTTGCATTACATACGTTTACCCCGTTGTTTTGTAGAGTTCGTCCTACATACGTTTACCCCCATTGTTTTGTAGAGTTTGTATTGCATACGTTTACCTCCGTTTTTTTGTGGAGTTCGTATTACATACGTTTACCCCCGTTGTTTTGTAGAGTTTGTAGTACATACGTTTACCCCCGTTGTTTTGTAGAGTTCGTATTACATACGTTTACCCCCGTTGTTTTGTAGAGTTTGTAGTACATACGTTTACCCCCGTTGTTTTGTAGAGTTCGTATTACATACGTTTACCCCCGTTGTTTTGTAGAGTTTGTAGTACATACGTTTACCCCCGTTGTTTTGTGGAGTTCGTATTACATACGTTTACCCCCGTTGTTTTGTAGAGTTCGTATTACATACGTTTACCCCCGTTGTTTTGTAGAGTTTGTAGTACATACGTTTACCCCCGTTGTTTTGTAGAGTTCGTATTACATACGTTTACCCCCGTTGTTTTGTAGAGTTTGTAGTACATACGTTTACCCCCGTTGTTTTGTGGAGTTCGTATTACATATGTTTACCCCCGTTGTTTTGTAGAGTTTGTATTACATAGGTTTACCCCCTTGTTTTGTAGAGTTTGTATTACATACGTTTACCCCCGTTGTTTTGTGGAGTTCGTATTACATATGTTTACCCCCGTTGTTTTGTAGAGTTTGTATTACATACGTTTACCCCCGTTGTTTTGTGGAGTTCGTATTACATATGTTTACCCCCGTTGTTTTGTAGAGTTTGTATTACATATGCTTACCCCCTTGTTTTGTGGAGTTTGTATTACATACGTTTACCCTCTTTGTTTTGTGGAGTTCGTATTACATACGTTTACCTCCGTTGTTTTGTAGAGTTTGTATTACATACGTTTACCCCCGTTGTTTTGTAGAGTTCGCATTACATACGTTTACCCCCGTTGTTTTGTGGAGTTCGTATTGCATACGCTTACATCTGTTGTTTTGTGGAGTTCGTCCTGCATACGTTTACCCCCGTTGTTTTGTAGAGTTTGTATTACATACGTTTACCCCCGTTGTTTTGTAGAGTTCGTATTACATACGTTTACCCACGTTGTTTTGTAGAGTTCGTATTACTTACGTTTACCCCCGTTGTTTTGTGGAGTTCGTCCTACATACGTTTACCCCAGTTGTTTTGTAGAGTTTGTATTACATATGTTTACCCCCGTTGTTTTGTAAAGTTCGTATTACATATGTTTACTCCCGTTGTTTTGTAGGGTTCGTATTACATATGTTTACCCCCTTTGTTTTGTAGAGTTTGCATTACATACGTTTACCCCCGTTGTTTTGTGGAGTTCGTCCTACATACGTTTACCCCGTTGTTTTGTAGAGTTTGTATTACATACTTTTCCCCCGTTGTTTTGTGGAGTTCGTATTACATATGTTTACCCCCGTTTTTTTGTAGAGTTTGTATTACATACGTTTACCCCCGTTGTTTTGTGGAGTTTGTATTACATACGTTTATCCTCGTTGTTTTGTGGAGTTCGTATTACATACGTTTACCTCCGTTGTTTTGTAGAGTTTTTATTAGATACGTTTACCCCCGTTGTTTTGTAGAGTTCGTATTATATACGTTTACCCCCGTTGTTTTGTGGAGTTTGTATTACATACGTTTACCCCTGTTGTTTTGTGGAGTTCGTATTACATATGTTTACCCCTGTTGTTTTGTAGAGTTTGCATTACATACGTTTACCCCCGTTGTTTTGTGGAGTTCCTCCTACATACGTTTACCCCAGTTGTTTTGTAGAGTTCGTATTACATACATTTACCTCCGTTGTTTTGTGGAGTTCGTATTACATACGTTTACCCTCGTTGTTTTGTAGAGTTTGTATTACATACGTTTACCCGTGTTGTTTTGAAGAGTTCGTATTACATATGTTTACCCCCGTTGTTTTGTGGAGTTCGTATTACATATGTTTACCTCCGTTGTTTTGTGGAGTTCGTATTACATATGTTTACCCCTGTTGTTTTGTGGAGTTCGTATTACATACGTTTTTCCCCGTTTTTTTGTGGAGTTTGTATTACATACGTTTACGCCCGTTGTTTTGTAGAGTTTGTATTACATACTTTTCCCCCGTTGTTTTGTGGAGTTCGTATTACATATGTTTACCACCGTTTTTTTGTAGAGTTTGTATTACATACGTTTACCCCCGTTGTTTTGTGGAGTTTGTATTACATACGTTTACCCTCGTTGTTTTGTGGAGTTCGTATTACATACGTTTACCTCCGTTGTTTTGTAGAGTTTGTATTAGATACGCTTACCCCCGTTGTTTTGTAGAGTTCGTATTACATACGTTTACCCCCGTTATTTTGTAGAGTTTGCATTACATACGTTTACCCCTGTTGTTTTGTGGAGTTCGTATTACATACGTTTACCCCGTTGTTTTGTAGAGTTCGTATTATATACGTTTACCCCCGTTGTTTTGTGGAGTTTGTATTACATACGTTTACCCCTGTTGTTTTGTGGAGTTCGTATTACATATGTTTACCCCTGTTGTTTTGTAGAGTTTGCATTACATACGTTTACCCCCGTTGTTTTGTGGAGTTCGTCCTACATACGTTTACCCCAGTTGTTTTGTAGAGTTCGTATTACATACATTTACCTCCGTTGTTTTGTGGAGTTCGTATTACATACGTTTACCCTCGTTGTTTTGTAGAGTTTGTATTACATACGTTTACCCGTGTTGTTTTGAAGAGTTCGTATTACATATGTTTACCCCCGTTGTTTTGTGGAGTTCGTATTACATATGTTTACCTCCGTTGTTTTGTGGAGTTCGTATTACATATGTTTACCCCTGTTGTTTTGTGGAGTTCGTATTACATACGTTTTTCCCCGTTTTTTTGTGGAGTTTGTATTACATACGTTTACGCCCGTTGTTTTGTAGAGTTTGTATTACATACGTTTACCTCCGTTGCTTTGTGGAGTTTGTATTACATACGTTTACCCTCGTTGTTTTGTAGAGTTTGTATTACATACGTTTACCCCCGTTGTTTTGTAGAGTTTGTATTACATACGTTTACCTCCGTTGTTTTGTGGAGTTTGTATTACATACGATTACCCCCGTTGTTTTGTAGAGTTTGTATTACATACGTTTACCCCCGTTGTTTTGTAGAGTTTGTATTACATACGTTTACCCCCGTTGTTTGTAGAGTTTGCATTACATACGTTTACCTCCGTTGTTTTGTGGAGTTTGAATTACATACGTTTACCCCCGTTGTTTTGTAGAGTTTGTATTACATACGTTTACCTCTGTTGTTTTGTGGAGTTTGTAATACATACGTTTACCCCCGTTGTTTTGTGGAGTTCGTATTACATACGTTTACCCCCGTTGTTTTGTAGAGTTTGTATTACATACATTTACCATCGTTGTTTTGTAGAGTTTGCATCACATACGTTTACCCCCGTTGTTTTGTAGAGTTTGTATTGCATACGTTTACCCCCGTTGTTTTGTAGAGTTCGTATTACATACGTTTACCCCCTTTGGTTTGTAGAGTTCGTATTACATACGTTTACCCCCGTTGTTTTGTAGAGTTCTTATTACATACGTTTACCACGTTGTTTTGTAGAGTTCGTATTACATACGTTTACCCCCGTTGTTTTGTGGAGTTTGTATTACATACGTTTACCCCCGTTGTTTTGTGGAGTTCGTATTACATACGTTTACCCCCGTTGTTTTGTAGAGTTCGTATTACATACGTTTACCCCCGTTGTTTTGTAGAGTTTGTATTACATACGTTTACCCCCGTTGTTTTGTGGAGTTCGTCCTACATACGTTTACCCCAGTTGTTTTGTAGAGTTCGTATTACATATGTTTACTCCCGTTGTTTTGTAGAGTTCGTATTACATATGTTTACCCCCGTTGTTTTGTAGAGTTTGCATTACATACGTTTACCCCCGTTGTTTTGTGGAGTTCGTCCTACATACGTTTGCTCCCGTTGTTTTGTAGAGTTTGTATTATATACGTTTACCCCCGTTGTTTTGTGGAGTTCGTCCTACATACGTTTACTCCAGTTGTTTTGTAGAGTTCGTATTACATATGCTTACTCCCGTTGTTTTGTATAGTTCGTATTACATATGTTTACCCCCGTTGTTTTGTAGAGTTTGCATTACATACGTTTACCCCGTTGTTTTGTGGAGTTCGTCCTACATACGTTTACCCCCATTGTTTTGTAGAGTTTGTATTGCATACGTTTACCTCCGTTTTTTTGTGGAGTTCGTATTACATACGTTTACCCCCGTTGTTTTGTAGAGTTTGTAGTACATACGTTTACCCCCGTTGTTTTGTGGAGTTCGTATTACATATGTTTACCTACATTGTTTTGTGGAGTTTGTATTACATACGTTTACCCCAGTTGTTTTGTGGAGTTCGTATTACATACGTTTACCTCCGTTGTTTTGTAGAGTTTGTATTACATACGTTTACCCCCGTTGTTTTGTAGAGTTCGTATTACATACGTTTACCCCCGTTGTTTTGTGGAGTTCGTATTGCATACGCTTACATCTGTTGTTTTGTGGAGTTCGTCCTGCATACGTTTACCCCCGTTGTTTTGTAGAGTTTGTATTACATACGTTTACCCCGTTGTTTTGTAGAGTTCGTATTACATACGTTTACCCCCGTTGTTTTGTATAGTTCTTATTACATACGTTTACCCCGTTGTTTTGTAGAGTTCGTATTACATATGTTTACCCCCGTTGTTTTGTGGAGTTTGCATTACATACGTTTACCCCCTTTGTTTTGTGGAGTTCCTATTACATACGTTTACCGCCGTTGTTTTGTGGAGTTCGTATTACATACGTTTACATCTGTTGTTTTGTGGAGTTCGTCTTGCATACGTTTACCCCCGTTGTTTTGTAGAGTTTGTATTACATACGTTTACCCCCGTTGTTTTGTAGAGTTCGTATTACATACGTTTACCGACGTTGTTTTGTAGAGTTCGTATTACTTACGTTTACCCCCGTTGTTTTGTGGAGTTCGTCCTACATACGTTTACCCCAGTTGTTTTGTAGAGTTTGTATTACATATGTTTACCCCCGTTGTTTTGTACAGTTCGTATTACATATGTTTACCCCGTTGTTTTGTGGAGTTCGTATTACATACGTTTACCCCCGTTGTTTTGTGGAGTTCGTCCTACATACGTTTACCCCGTTGTTTTAAAGAGTTTGCATTACATATGTTTACCTCCGTTGTTTTGTGGAGTTCGTATTACATACGTTTACCCCAGTTGTTTTGTAGAGTTTGTATTACATACGTTTCCCCCCTTGTTTTGTGGAGTTCGTATTACATATGTTTACCCCCGTTGTTTTGTAGAGTTTGCATTACATAGGTTTACCCGCGTTGTTTTGTGGAGTTTGTATTACATACGTTTACCCTCGTTGTTTTGTGGAGTTCGTATTACATACGTTTACCTCTGTTGTTTTGTAGCGTTTGTATTACATACGTTTACCCCTGTTGTTTTGTGGAGTTCGTATTACATACGTTTACCCCGTTGTTTTGTAGAGTTCGTATTATATACGTTTACCCCCAGTTGTTTTGTGGAGTTTGTATTACATACGTTTACCCTTGTTGTTTTGTGGAGTTCGTATTACATATGTTTACCCCTGTTGTTTTGTAGAGTTTGCATTACATACGTGTACCCCCGTTGTTTTGTGGAGTTCGTCCTACATACGTTTACCCCAGTTGTTTTGTAGAGTTCGTATTACATACATTTACCTCCGTTGTTTTGTGGAGTTCGTATTACATACGTTTACCCTCGTTGTTTTGTAGAGTTCGTATTACATACGTTTACGCCCGTTGTTTTGTAGAGTTTGTATTACATACGTTTACCTTTGTTGTTTTGTGGAGTTTGTATTACATACGTTTACCCCCGTTGTTTTGTAGAGTTTGTATTACATACGTTTACCCCCGTTGTTTTGTAGAGTTTGTATTACATACGTTTACCCCCGTTGTTTGTAGAGTTTGCATTACATACGTTTACCTCCGTTGTTTTGTGGAGTTTGAATTACATACGTTTACCCCCGTTGTTTTGTAGAGTTTGTATTACATACGTTTACCTCCGTTGTTTTGTGGAGTTTGTAATACATACGTTTACCCCCGTTGTTTTGTGGAGTTCGTATTACATACGTTTACCCCCGTTGTTTTGTAGAGTTTGCATTACATACATTTACCATCGTAGTTTTGTAGAGTTTGCATCACATACGTTTACCACCGTTGTTTTGTAGAGTTTGTATTGCATACGTTTACCCCCGTTGTTTTGTAGAGTTCGTATTACATACGTTTACCCCCGTTGGTTTGTAGAGTTCGTATTACATACGTTTACCCCCGTTGTTTTGTAGAGTTCTTATTACATACGTTTACCCCGTTGTTTTGTAGAGTTCGTATTACATACGTTTACCCCCGTTGTTTTGTGGAGTTTGTATTACATACGTTTACCCCCGTTGTTTTGTGGAGTTCGTATTACATACGTTTACCCCCGTTGTTTTGTAGAGTTCGTATTACATACGTTTACATCTGTTGTTTTGTGGAGTTCGTCTTGCATACGCTTACCCCCGTTGTTTTGTAGAGTTTGTATTACATACGTTTACCCCCGTTGTTTTGTAGAGTTCGTATTACATACGTTTACCCCCGTTGTTTTGTGGAGTTCGTCCTACATACGTTTACCCCAGTTGTTTTGTAGAGTTTGTATTACATATGTTTACCCCCGTTGTTTTGTAGAGTTTGTATTACATACGTTTACCCCCGTTGTTTTGTGGAGTTCGTCCTACATACGTTTACCCCAGTTGTTTTGTAGAGTTCGTATTACATATGTTTACTCCCGTTGTTTTGTAGAGTTCGTATTACATATGTTTACCCCCGTTGTTTTGTAGAGTTTGCATTACATACGTTTACCCCCGTTGTTTTGTGGAGTTCGTCCTACATACGTTTGCTCCCGTTGTTTTGTAGAGTTTGTATTATATACGTTTACCCCCGTTGTTTTGTGGAGTTCGTCCTACATACGTTTACTCCAGTTGTTTTGTAGAGTTCGTATTACATATGCTTACTCCCGTTGTTTTGTAGAGTTCGTATTACATATGTTTACCCCCGTTGTTTTGTAGAGTTTGCATTACATACGTTTACCCCGTTGTTTTGTAGAGTTCGTCCTACATACGTTTACCCCCATTGTTTTGTAGAGTTTGTATTGCATACGTTTACCTCCGTTTTTTTGTGGAGTTCGTATTACATACGTTTACCCCCGTTGTTTTGTAGAGTTTGTAGTACATACGTTTACCCCCGTAGTTTTGTGGAGTTCGTATTACATATGTTTACCCCCGTTGTTTTGTAGAGTTTGTATTACATAGGTTTACCCCCTTGTTTTGTGGAGTTTGTATTACATACGTTTACCCTCGTTGTTTTGTGGAGTTCGTATTACATACGTTTACCTCCGTTGTTTTGTAGAGTTTGTATTACATACGTTTACCCCCGTTGTTTTGTAGAGTTCGTATTACATACGTTTACCCCCGTTGTTTTGTGGAGTTCGTATTGCATACGCTTACATCTGTTGTTTTGTGGAGTTCGTCCTGCATACGTTTACCCCCGTTGTTTTGTAGAGTTTGTATTACATACGTTTACCCCCGTTGTTTTGTAGAGTTCGTATTACATACGTTTACCCACGTTGTTTTGTAGAGTTCGTATTACTTACGTTTACCCCCGTTGTTTTGTGGAGTTCGTCCTACATACGTTTACCCCAGTTGTTTTGTAGAGTTTGTATTACATATGTTTACCCCCGTTGTTTTGTAGAGTTCGTATTACATATGTTTACTCCCGTTGTTTTGTAGGGTTCGTATTACATATGTTTACCCTCTTTGTTTTGTAGAGTTTGCATTACATACGTTTACCCCCGTTGTTTTGTGGAGTTCGTCCTACATACGTTTACCCCGTTGTTTTAAAGAGTTTGCATTACATACGTTTACCTCCGTTGTTTTGTGGAGTTCGTATTACATACGTTTACCCCCTTTTTTTGTGGAGTTCGTATTACATACGTTTACCCCCGTTGTTTTGTAGAGTTTGTATTACATAATTTTCCCCCCCGTTGTTTTGTGGTGTTCGTATTACATATGTTTACCCCCGTTTTTTTGTAGAGTTTGTATTACATACGTTTACCCCCGTTGTTTTGTGGAGTTTGTATTACATACGTTTACCCTCGTTGTTTTGTGGAGTTCGTATTACATACGTTTACCTCCGTTGTTTTGTAGAGTTTGTATTAGATACGTTTACCCCCGTTGTTTTGTAGAGTTCGTATTACATACGTTTACCCCCGTTATTTTGTAGAGTTTGCATTACATACGTTTACCCCTGTTGTTTTGTTGAGTTCGTATTACATACGTTTACCCCGTTGTTTTGTAAAGTTCGTATTATATACGTTTACCCCCGTTGTTTTGTGGAGTTTGTATTACATACGTTTACCCCTCTTGTTTTGTGGAGTTCGTATTACATATGTTTACCCCTGTTGTTTTGTAGAGTTTGCATTACATACGTTTACCCCCGTTGTTTTGTGGAGTTCGTCCTACATACGTTTACCCCAGTTGTTTTGTAGAGTTCGTATTACATACATTTACCTCCGTTGTTTTGTGGAGTTCGTATTACATACGTTTACCCTCGTTGTTTTGTAGAGTTTGTATTACATACGTTTACCCGTGTTGTTTTGAAGAGTTCGTATTACATATGTTTACCCCCGTTGTTTTGTGGAGTTCGTATTACATATGTTTACCTCCGTTGTTTTGTGGAGTTCGTATTACATATGTTTACCGCTGTTGTTTTGTGGAGTTCGTATTACATACGTTTTTCCCCGTTTTTTTGTGGAGTTTGTATTACATACGTTTACGCCCGTTGTTTTGTAGAGTTTGTATTACATACGTTTACCTCCGTTGCTTTGTGGAGTTTGTATTACATACGTTTACCCTCGTTGTTTTGTAGAGTTTGTATTACATACGTTTACCCCCGTTGTTTTGTAGAGTTTGTATTACATACGTTTACCACCGTTGTTTTGTGGAGTTTGAATTACATACGTTTACCCCCGTTGTTTTGTAGAGTTTCTATTACATACGTTTACCCCCGTTATTTTGTAGAGTTTGTATTACATACATTTACCCTCGTTGTTTTGTAGAGTTTCCATCACATACGTTTACCCCCGTTGTTTTGTAGAGTTTGTATTACATACGTTTACCCCCGTTGTTTTGTAGAGTTCGTATTACATACATTTACCCCCGTTTTTTTGTAGAGTTCGTATTACATACGTTTACCCCCGTTGTTTTGTAGAGTTCTTATTACATACGTTTACCCCGTTGTTTTGTAGAGTTCGTATTACATACGTTTACCCCCGTTGTTTTGTGGAGTTTGTATTACATACGTTTACCCCCGTTGTTTTGTGGAGTTCGTATTACATACGTTTACCCCCGTTGTTTTGTAGAGTTCGTATTACATACGTTTACATCTGTTGTTTTGTGGATTTCGTCTTGCATACGCTTACCCCCAGTTGTTTTGTAGAGTTTGTATTACATACGTTTACCCCCGTTGTTTTGTAGAGTTCGTATTACATACGTTTACCCCCGTTGTTTTGTAGAGTTCGTATTACATACGTTTCCCCCCGTTGTTTTGTGGAGTTCGTCCTACATACGTTTACCCCAGTTGTTTTGTAGAGTTCGTATTACATATATTTACTCCCGTTGTTTTGTAGAGTTCGTATTACATATGTTTACCCCCGTTGTTTTGTAGAGTTTGCATTACATACGTTTACCCCGTTGTTTTGTGGAGTTCGTCCTACATACGTTTACCCCCTTTGTTTTGTAGAGTTTGTATTGCATACGTTTACCTCCGTTTTTTTGTGGAGTTCGTATTACATACGTTTACCCCCGTTGTTTTGTAGAGTTTGTAGTACATACGTTTACCCCCGTTGTTTTGTTGAGTTCGTATTACATACGTTTACCCCCTTGTTTTGTGGAGTTTGTATTACATACGTTTACCCTCGTTGTTTTGTGGAGTTCGTATTACATACGTTTACCTCCGTTGTTTTGTAGAGTTTGTATTACATACGTTTACCCCCGTTGTTTTGTAGAGTTCGTATTACATACGTTTACCCCCGTTGTTTTGTGGAGTTCGTATTGCATACGCTTACATTTGTTGTTTTGTGGAGTTCGTCCTGCATACGTTTACCCCCGTTGTTTTGTAGAGTTTGTATTACATACGTTTACCCCCGTTGTTTTGTAGAGTTCGTATTACATACGTTTACCCCCGTTGTTTTGTATAGTTCTTATTACATACGTTTACCCCGTTGTTTTGTAGAGTTCGTATTACATATGTTTACCCCCGTTGTTTTGTGGAGTTTGCATTACATACGTTTACCCCCGTTGTTTTGTGGAGTTCCTATTACATACGTTTACCGCCGTTGTTTTGTGGAGTTCGTATTACATACGTTTACATCTGTTGTTTTGTGGAGTTCGTCTTGCATACGTTTACCCCCGTTGTTTTGTAGAGTTTGTATTACATACGTTTACCCCCGTTGTTTTGTAGAGTTCGTATTACATACGTTTACCCACGTTGTTTTGTAGAGTTCGTATTACTTACGTTTACCCCCGTTGTTTTGTGGAGTTCGTCCTACATACGTTTACCCCAGTTGTTTTGTAGAGTTTGTATTACATATGTTTACCCCCGTTGTTTTGTAGAGTTCGTATTACATATGTTTACTCCCGTTGTTTTGTAGAGTTCGTATTACATATGTTTACCCCCGTTGTTTTGTAGAGTTTGCATTACATACGTTTACCCCCGTTGTTTTGTGGAGTTCGTCCTACATACGTTTACCCCGTTGTTTTAAAGAGTTTGCATTACATACGTTTACCTCCGTTGTTTTGTGGAGTTCGTATTACATACGTTTACCCCAGTTGTTTTGTTGAGTTTGTTTTACATACGTTTCCCCCTTGTTTTGTGGAGTTCGTATTACATATGTTTACCCCCGTTGTTTTGTGGAGTTTGTATTACATACGTTTACTCCTGTTGTTTTGTGGAGTTCGTATTACATACGTTTACCTCTGTTGTTTTGTAGCGTTTGTATTACATACGTTTACCCCGTTGTTTTGTAGAGTTCGTATTATATACGTTTACCCCCAGTTGTTTTGTGGAGTTTGTATTACATACGTTTACCCCTGTTGTTTTGTGGAGTTCGTATTACATATGTTTACCCCTGTTGTTTTGTAGAGTTTGCATTACATACGTTTACCCCCGTTGTTTTGTGGAGTTCGTCCTACATACGTTTACCCCGTTGTTTTAAAGAGTTTGCATTACATACGTTTACCTCCGTTGTTTTGTGGAGTTCGTATTACATACGTTTACCCCAGTTGTTTTGTTGAGTTTGTTTTACATACGTTTCCCCCCTTGTTTTGTGGAGTTCGTATTACATATGTTTACCCCCGTTGTTTTGTGGAGTTTGTATTACATACGTTTACTCCTGTTGTTTTGTGGAGTTCGTATTACATACGTTTACCTCTGTTGTTTTGTAGCGTTTGTATTACATACGTTTACCCCGTTGTTTTGTAGAGTTCGTATTATATACGTTTACCCCCAGTTGTTTTGTGGAGTTTGTATTACATACGTTTACCCCTGTTGTTTTGTGGAGTTTGTATTACATACGTTTACCTCCGTTGTTTTGTGGAGTTTGTATTACATACGTTTACCCCCGTTGTTTTGTAGAGTTTGTATTACATACGTTTACCCCCGTTGTTTTGTAGAGTTTGTATTACATACGTTTACCCCCGTTGTTTGTAGAGTTTGCATTACATACGTTTACCTCCGTTGTTTTGTGGAGTTTGAATTACATACGTTTACCCCCGTTGTTTTGTAGAGTTTGTATTACATACGTTTACCTCCGTTGTTTTGTGGAGTTTGTAATACATACGTTTCCCCCCGTTGTTTTGTGGAGTTCGTATTACATACGTTTACCCCCGTTGTTTTGTAGAGTTTGTATTACATACATTTACCATCGTTGTTTTGTAGAGTTTGCATCACATACGTTTACCCCCGTTGTTTTGTAGAGTTTGTATTGTTTACGTTTACCCCCGTTGTTTTGTAGAGTTCGTATTACATACGTTTACCCCCGTTGGTTTGTAGAGTTCGTATTACATACGTTTACCCCCGTTGTTTTGTGGAGTTTGTATTACATACGTTTACCCCCGTTGTTTTGTGGAGTTCGTATTACATACGTTTACCCTCGTTGTTTTGTAGAGTTCGTATTACATACGTTTACATCTGTTGTTTTGTGGAGTTCGTCTTGCATACGCTTACCCCCGTTGTTTTGTAGAGTTTGTATTACATACGTTTACCCCCGTTGTTTTGTAGAGTTCGTATTACACACGTCTACCTCCGTTGTTTTGTAGAGTTCGTATTACATACGTTTACCCCCGTTGTTTTGTGGAGTTCGTCCTACATACGTTTACCCCAGTTGTTTTGTAGAGTTTGTATTACATATGTTTACCCCCGTTGTTTTGTAGAGTTCGTATTACATATGTTTACCCCCGTTGTTTTGTAGAGTTTGTATTACATACGTTTACCCCCGTTGTTTTGTGGAGTTCGTCCTACATACGTTTACCCCAGTTGTTTTGTAGAGTTCGTATTACATATGTTTACTCCCGTTGTTTTGTAGAGTTCGTATTACATATGTTTACCCTAGTTGTTTTGTAGAGTTTGCATTACATACGTTTACCCCCGTTGTTTTGTGGAGTTCGTCCTACATACGTTTGCTCCCGTTGTTTTGTAGAGTTTGTATTATATACGTTTACCCCCGTTGTTTTGTGGAGTTCGTCCTACATACGTTTACTCCAGTTGTTTTGTAGAGTTCGTATTACATATGCTTACTCCCGTTGTTTTGTAGAGTTCGTATTACATATGTTTACGCCCGTTGTTTTGTAGAGTTTGCATTACATACGTTTACCCCGTTGTTTTGTGGAGTTCGTCCTACATACGTTTACCCCCATTGTTTTGTAGAGTTTGTATTGTATACGTTTACCTCCGTTTTTTTGTGGAGTTCGTATTACATACGTTTACCCCCGTTGTTTTGTAGAGTTTGTAGTACATACGTTTACCCGTGTTGTTTTGAAGAGTTCGTATTACATATGTTTACCCCCGTTGTTTTGTGGAGTTCGTATTACATATGTTTACCTCCGTTGTTTTGTGGAGTTCGTATTACATAAGTTTACCCCTGTTGTTTTGTGGAGTTCGTATTACATACGTTTTTCCCCGTTTTTTTGTGGAGTTTGTATTACATACGTTTACGCCCGTTGTTTTGTAGAGTTTGTATTACATACGTTTACCTCCGTTGCTTTGTGGAGTTTGTATTACATACGTTTACCCCCGTTGTTTTGTAGAGTTTGTATTACATACGTTTACCCCCGTTGTTTTGTAGAGTTTGTATTACATACGTTTACCCCCGTTGTTTTGTGGAGTTTGAATTACATACGTTTACCCCCGTTGTTTTGTAGAGTTTCTATTACATACGTTTACCCCCGTTATTTTGTAGAGTTTGTATTACATACATTTACCCCCGTTTTTTTGTAGAGTTCGTATTACATACGTTTACCCCCGTTGTTTTGTAGAGTTCTTATTACATACGTTTACCCCGTTGTTTTGTAGAGTTCGTATTACATACGTTTACCCCCGTTGTTTTGTGGAGTTTTTATTACATAAGTTTACCCCCGTTGTTTTGTGGAGTTCGTATTACATACGTCTACCCCCGTTGTTTTGTAGAGTTCGTATTACATACGTTTACATCTGTTGTTTTGTGGAGTTCGTCTTGCATACGCTTACCCCCGTTGTTTTGTAGAGTTTGTATTACATACGTTTACCCCCGTTGTTTTGTAGAGTTCGTATTACATACGTTTACCCCCGTTGTTTTGTAGAGTTCGTATTACATACGTTTCCCCCCGTTGTTTTGTGGAGTTCGTCCTACATACGTTTACCCCAGTTGTTTTGTAGAGTTCGTATTACATATGTTTACCCCGTTGTTTTGTAGAGTTCGTATTACATATGTTTACCCCCGTTGTTTTGTAGAGTTTGCATTACATACGTTTACCCCTGTTGTTTTGTGGAGTTCGTCCTACATACGTTTACCCCCGTTGTTTTGTAGAGTTTGTATTATATACGTTTACCCCCGTTGTTTTGTGGAGTTCGTCCTACATACGTTTACCCCAGTTGTTTTGTAGAGTTCGTATTACATATGCTTACTCCCGTTGTTTTGTGGAGTTCGTATTACATAAGTTTACCCCTGTTGTTTTGTGGAGTTCGTATTACATACGTTTTTCCCCGTTTTTTTGTGGAGTTTGTATTACATACGTTTACGCCCGTTGTTTTGTAGAGTTTGTATTACATACGTTTACCTCCGTTGCTTTGTGGAGTTTGTATTACATACGTTTACCCCCGTTGTTTTGTAGAGTTTGTATTACATACGTTTACCCCCGTTGTTTTGTAGAGTTTGTATTACATACGTTTACCCCCGTTGTTTTGTGGAGTTTGAATTACATACGTTTACCCCCGTTGTTTTGTAGAGTTTCTATTACATACGTTTACCCCCGTTATTTTGTAGAGTTTGTATTACATACATTTACCCCCGTTTTTTTGTAGAGTTCGTATTACATACGTTTACCCCCGTTGTTTTGTAGAGTTCTTATTACATACGTTTACCCCGTTGTTTTGTAGAGTTCGTATTACATACGTTTACCCCCGTTGTTTTGTGGAGTTTTTATTACATAAGTTTACCCCCGTTGTTTTGTGGAGTTCGTATTACATACGTCTACCCCCGTTGTTTTGTAGAGTTCGTATTACATACGTTTACATCTGTTGTTTTGTGGAGTTCGTCTTGCATACGCTTACCCCCGTTGTTTTGTAGAGTTTGTATTACATACGTTTACCCCCGTTGTTTTGTAGAGTTCGTATTACATACGTTTACCCCCGTTGTTTTGTAGAGTTCGTATTACATACGTTTCCCCCCGTTGTTTTGTGGAGTTCGTCCTACATACGTTTACCCCAGTTGTTTTGTAGAGTTCGTATTACATATGTTTACCCCGTTGTTTTGTAGAGTTCGTATTACATATGTTTACCCCCGTTGTTTTGTAGAGTTTGCATTACATACGTTTACCCCTGTTGTTTTGTGGAGTTCGTCCTACATACGTTTACCCCCGTTGTTTTGTAGAGTTTGTATTATATACGTTTACCCCCGTTGTTTTGTGGAGTTCGTCCTACATACGTTTACCCCAGTTGTTTTGTAGAGTTCGTATTACATATGCTTACTCCCGTTGTTTTGTAGAGTTCGTATTACATATGTTTACCCCCGTTGTTTTGTAGAGTTTGCATTACATACGTTTACCCCCGTTGTTTTGTGGAGTTCGTCCTACATACGTTTACCACCGTTGTTTTGTAGAGTTTGTATTACATACGGTTACCTTCGTTTTTTTGTGGAGTTCGTATTACATACGTTTACCCCCGTTGTTTTGTATAGTTTGTATTACATACGTTTACCCCCGTTGTTTTGTGGAGTTCGTATTACATATGCTTACCCCCGTTGTTTTGTAGAGTTTGTATTACATAGGTTTACCCCTGTTGTTTTGTGGAGTTCGTATTACATACGTTTACCCCTGTTGTTTTGTGGAGTTCGTATTACATACGTTTACCCCGTTGTTTTGTAGAGTTGTATTACATACGTTTACCCGTTGTTTTGTGGAGTTCGTCTTGCATACGTTTACCTCCGTTGTTTTGTGGAGTTCGTATTACATACGTTTACCCCCGTTGTTTTTTAGAGTTTGTATTACATACGTTTACCCCTGCTGTTTTGTGGAGTTCGTATTACATACGTTTACCCCAGTTGTTTTGTAGAGTTCGTATTACATACGTTTACCCCCGTTGTTTTGTAGAGTTCGTATTACATACGTTTACCCCGTTGTTTTGTGGAGTTCGTATTACATACGTTTACCACCGTTGTTTTGTGGAGTTTGTATTACATACGTTTACCCCCGTTGTTTTCTGGAGTTCGTATTACATACGTTTACCCCAGTTGTTTTGTGGAGTTTGTATTACATACGTTTACCCCAGTTGTTTTCTGGAGTTTGTATTACATACGTTTACCCCCGTTGTTTTGTGGAGTTCGTATTACATACGTTTAACGCCGTTGTTTTGTAGAGTTTGCATTACATACGTTTACCCCCGTTGTTTTGTGGAGTTCGTATTACATACGTTTACCTCCGTTGTTTTGTGGAGTTCGTCTTGCATACGCTTACCCCAGTTGTTTTGTAGAGTTCGTATTACATACATTTACCTCCGTTGTTTTGTGGAGTTCGTATTACATACGTTTACCCTCGTTGTTTTGTAGAGTTTGTATTACATACGTTTACCCGTGTTGTTTTGAAGAGTTCGTATTACATATGTTTACCCCCGTTGTTTTGTGGAGTTCGTATTACATATGTTTACCTCCGTTGTTTTGTGGAGTTCGTATTACATAAGTTTACCCCTGTTGTTTTGTGGAGTTCGTATTACATACGTTTTTCCCCGTTTTTTTGTGGAGTTTGTATTACATACGTTTACGCCCGTTGTTTTGTAGAGTTTGTATTACATACGTTTACCTCCGTTGCTTTGTGGAGTTTGTATTACATACGTTTACCCCCGTTGTTTTGTAGAGTTTGTATTACATACGTTTACCCCCGTTGTTTTGTAGAGTTTGTATTACATACGTTTACCCCCGTTGTTTTGTGGAGTTTGAATTACATACGTTTACCCCCGTTGTTTTGTAGAGTTTCTATTACATACGTTTACCCCCGTTATTTTGTAGAGTTTGTATTACATACATTTACCCCCGTTTTTTTGTAGAGTTCGTATTACATACGTTTACCCCCGTTGTTTTGTAGAGTTCTTATTACATACGTTTACCCCGTTGTTTTGTAGAGTTCGTATTACATACGTTTACCCCCGTTGTTTTGTGGAGTTTTTATTACATAAGTTTACCCCCGTTGTTTTGTGGAGTTCGTATTACATACGTCTACCCCCGTTGTTTTGTAGAGTTCGTATTACATACGTTTACATCTGTTGTTTTGTGGAGTTCGTCTTGCATACGCTTACCCCCGTTGTTTTGTAGAGTTTGTATTACATACGTTTACCCCCGTTGTTTTGTAGAGTTCGTATTACATACGTTTACCCCCGTTGTTTTGTAGAGTTCGTATTACATACGTTTCCCCCCGTTGTTTTGTGGAGTTCGTCCTACATACGTTTACCCCAGTTGTTTTGTAGAGTTCGTATTACATATGTTTACCCCGTTGTTTTGTAGAGTTCGTATTACATATGTTTACCCCCGTTGTTTTGTAGAGTTTGCATTACATACGTTTACCCCTGTTGTTTTGTGGAGTTCGTCCTACATACGTTTACCCCCGTTGTTTTGTAGAGTTTGTATTATATACGTTTACCCCCGTTGTTTTGTGGAGTTCGTCCTACATACGTTTACCCCAGTTGTTTTGTAGAGTTCGTATTACATATGCTTACTCCCGTTGTTTTGTAGAGTTCGTATTACATATGTTTACCCCCGTTGTTTTGTAGAGTTTGCATTACATACGTTTACCCCCGTTGTTTTGTGGAGTTCGTCCTACATACGTTTACCACCGTTGTTTTGTAGAGTTTGTATTACATACGGTTACCTTCGTTTTTTTGTGGAGTTCGTATTACATACGTTTACCCCCGTTGTTTTGTATAGTTTGTATTACATACGTTTACCCCCGTTGTTTTGTGGAGTTCGTATTACATATGCTTACCCCCGTTGTTTTGTAGAGTTTGTATTACATAGGTTTACCCCTGTTGTTTTGTGGAGTTCGTATTACATACGTTTACCCCTGTTGTTTTGTGGAGTTCGTATTACATACGTTTACCCCGTTGTTTTGTAGAGTTGTATTACATACGTTTACCCGTTGTTTTGTGGAGTTCGTCTTGCATACGTTTACCTCCGTTGTTTTGTGGAGTTCGTATTACATACGTTTACCCCCGTTGTTTTTTAGAGTTTGTATTACATACGTTTACCCCTGTTGTTTTGTGGAGTTCGTATTACATACGTTTACCCCAGTTGTTTTGTAGAGTTCGTATTACATACGTTTACCCCCGTTGTTTTGTAGAGTTCGTATTACATACGTTTACCCCGTTGTTTTGTGGAGTTCGTATTACATACGTTTACCACCGTTGTTTTGTGGAGTTTGTATTACATACGTTTACCCCCGTTGTTTTCTGGAGTTCGTATTACATACGTTTACCCCAGTTGTTTTGTGGAGTTTGTATTACATACGTTTACCCCAGTTGTTTTCTGGAGTTTGTATTACATACGTTTACCCCCGTTGTTTTGTGGAGTTCGTATTACATACGTTTAACGCCGTTGTTTTGTAGAGTTTGCATTACATACGTTTACCCCCGTTGTTTTGTGGAGTTCGTATTACATACGTTTACCTCCGTTGTTTTGTGGAGTTCGTCTTGCATACGCTTACCCCCGTTGTTTTGTGGAGTTCGTCTTGCATACGCTTACTTCCGTTGTTTTGTTGAGTTCGTATTACATACGTTTACCACCGTTGTTTTGTGGAGTTCGTATTACATACGTTTACCCCAGTTGTTTTGTAGAGTTCGTATTACATACGTTTACCTCCGGTGTTTTGTAGTTCGTATTACATACGTTTACCCCAGTTGTTTTGTGGAGTTTGTATTACATACGTTTACCCCCGTTGTTTTGTGGAGTTGTATTACATATGTTTACCCCGTAGTTTTGTGGAGTTCGTATTACATACGTTTACCCCCGTTGTTTTGTAGAGTTCGTATTACATACGTTTACGCCCGTTGTTTTGTAGAGTTCGTATTACATACGTTTACCCCCGTTGTTTTGTGGAGTTCGTCTTGCATACGTTTACCCCCGTTGTTTTGTAGAGTTCGTATTACATACGTTTACCCCCGTTGTTTTGTGGAGTTCGTCTTGCATACGTTTACCCCTGTTGTTTTGTAGAGTTCGTCTTGCATACGCTTACCCCCGTTATTTTGTAGAGTTTGTATTACATACGTTTAAACCCGTTGTTTTGTAGAGTTCGTATTACATACATTTACCCTCGTTGTTTTGTAGAGTTCGTATTACATACGTTTACCCTCGTTGTTTTGTAGAGTTCGTATTACATACGTTTATCTCCGTTGTTTTGTGGAGTTCGTATTACATACGCTTACCCCCATTGCTTTGTAGAGTTCGTATTACATTCGTTTAACCCCGTTGTTTTGTAGAGTTCGTATTACATACGTTTACCCTCGTTGTTTTGTAGAGTTCGTATTACATACGTTTACCTCCGTTGTTTTGTGGAGTTCGTATTACATACGCTTACCCCCGTTGTTTTGTAGAGTTCGTATTACATACGTTTACCTCCTTTGTTTTGTAGAGTTCGTATTACATACGCTTACCCCCTTTGTTTTGTAGAGTTTGTATTACATACGTTTACCTCCGTTGTTTTGTAGAGTTCGTATTACATACGTTTACCTCCTTTGTTTTGTAGAGTTCGTATTACATACGTTTACCTCCGTTGCTTTCTGGAGTTCGTATTACACACGTTTACCCCCGTTGTTTTGTAGAGTTCGTATTACATACGTTTACCCCCGTTGTTTTGTAGAGTTCGTATTACATACGTTTACCCTCGTTGTTTTGTGGAGTTCGTATTACATAAGTTTACCCTCGTTGTTTTGTAGAGTTGGTATTACATACGTTTACCTCCGTTGTTTTGTAGGGTTCGTATTACATACGTTTACCACCGTTGCTTTGTAGAGTTTGTATTACATGCGATTACCTCCGTTGTTTTGTAGAGTTCATATTACATACGTTTACCCCCGTTGTTTTGTAGAGTTTGTATTACATACGTTTACCCCCGTTGTTTTGTGGAGTTCGTATTACATACGTTTACCCTCGTTGTTTGTAGAGTTCGTATTACATACGCTTACCTCCGTTGTTTTGTGGAGTTCGTATTACATACGTTTAACCTCGTTGTTTCGTGGAATTCGTATTACATATGTTTACCCCCATTGTTTTGTAGAGTTGGTATTACATACGTTTACCCCCGTTGTTTTGTAGAGTTCGTATTACATACGTTTACCCCCGTTGTTTTGTGGAGTTCGTATTACATACGTTTACCCCAGTTGTTTTGTAGAGTTCGTATTACATACGTTTACCTCCGTTGTTTTGTAGTTCGTATTACATACGTTTACCCCTGTTGTTGTGTGGAGTTCGTATTACATACGTTTACCCCAGTTGTTTTGTGGAGTTTGTATTACATACGTTTACCCCCGTTGTTTTGTGGAGTTCGTATTACATACGTTTACCCCCGTTGTTTTGTGGAGTTCGTATTACATACGTTTACCCCCGTTGTTTTGTAGAGTTCGTATTACATACGTTTACGCCCGTTGTTTGGTAGAGTGCGTATTACATACGTTTACCCCCGTTGTTTTGTGGAGTTCGTCTTGCATACGTTTACCCCTGTTGTTTTGTAGAGTTCGTATTACATACGTTTACCCCCGTTGTTTTGTGGAGTTCGTCTTGCATACGTTTACCCCTGTTGTTTTGTAGAGTTCGTCTTGCATACGTTTACCCCGTTATTTTGTAGAGTTTGTATTACATACGTTTACCTCCGTTGTTTTGTGGAGTTCGTATTACATACGTTTACCTCCGTTGTTTTGTAGAGTTCGTATTACATACGTTTACATCTGTTGTTTTGTGGAGTTCGTCTTGCATACGCTTACCCCCGTTGTTTTGTAGAGTTTGTATTACATACGTTTACCCCCGTTGTTTTGTAGAGTTCGTATTACATACGTTTACCCCCGTTGTTTTGTAGAGTTCGTATTACATACGTTTCCCCCCGTTGTTTTGTGGAGTTCGTCCTACATACGTTTACCCCAGTTGTTTTGTAGAGTTCGTATTACATATGTTTACCCTCGTTGTTTTGTAGAGTTCGTATTACATATGTTTACCCCCGTTGTTTTGTAGAGTTTGCATTACATACGTTTACCCCTGTTGTTTTGTGGAGTTCGTCCTACATACGTTTACCCCCGTTGTTTTGTAGAGTTTGTATTATATACGTTTACCCGCGTTGTTTTGTGGAGTTCGTCCTACATACGTTTACCCCAGTTGTTTTGTAGAGTTCGTATTACATATGCTTACTCCCGTTGTTTTGTAGAGTTCGTATTACATATGTTTACCCCCGTTGTTTTGTAGAGTTTGCATTACATACGTTTACCCCCGTTGTTTTGTGGAGTTCGTCCTACATACGTTTACCACCGTTGTTTTGTAGAGTTTGTATTACATACGGTTACCTTCGTTTTTTTGTGGAGTTCGTATTACATACGTTTACCCCCGTTGTTTTGTATAGTTTGTATTACATACGTTTACCCCCGTTGTTTTGTGGAGTTCGTATTACATATGCTTACCCCCGTTGTTTTGTAGAGTTTGTATTACATAGGTTTACCCCCCTTGTTTTGTGGAGTTTGTATTACATACGTTTACCTCCGTTGTTTTGTAGAGTTTGTATTACATACGTTTACCCCCGTTGTTTTGTAGAGTTCGTATTACATACGTTTACCCACGTTGTTTTGTAGAGTTCGTATTACATACGTTTACCCCTGTTGTTTTGTAGAGTTTGTATTACATACGTTTACCTCCGTTGTTTTGTGGAGTTTGTATTACATACGTTTACCCCCGTTGTTTTGTAGAGTTTGTATTACATACGTTTACCCCCGTTGTTTTGTAGAGTTTGTATTACATACGTTTACCCCCGTTGTTTGTAGAGTTTGCATTACATACGTTTACCTCCGTTGTTTTGTGGAGTTTGAATTACATACGTTTACCCCCGTTGTTTTGTAGAGTTTGTATTACATACGTTTACCTCCGTTGTTTTGTGGAGTTTGTAATACATACGTTTCCCCCCGTTGTTTTGTGGAGTTCGTATTACATACGTTTACCCCCGTTGTTTTGTAGAGTTTGTATTACATACATTTACCATCGTTGTTTTGTAGAGTTTGCATCACATACGTTTACCCGCGTTGTTTTGTAGAGTTTGTATTGTATACGTTTACCCCCGTTGTTTTGTAGAGTTCGTATTACATACGTTTACCCCCGTTGGTTTGTAGAGTTCGTATTACATACGTTTACCCCCGTTGTTTTGTGGAGTTTGTATTACATACGTTTACCCCCGTTGTTTTGTGGAGTTCGTATTACATACGTTTACCCTCGTTGTTTTGTAGAGTTCGTATTACATACGTTTACATCTGTTGTTTTGTGGAGTTCGTCTTGCATACGCTTACCCCTGTTGTTTTGTAGAGTTTGTATTACATACGTTTACCCCCGTTGTTTTGTAGAGTTCGTATTACACACGTCTACCTCCGTTGTTTTGTAGAGTTCGTATTACATACGTTTACCCCCGTTGTTTTGTGGAGTTCGTCCTACATACGTTTACCCCAGTTGTTTTGTAGAGTTTGTATTACATATGTTTACCCCCGTTGTTTTGTAGAGTTCGTATTACATATGTTTACCCCCGTTGTTTTGTAGAGTTTGTATTACATACGTTTACCCCCGTTGTTTTGTAGAGTTTGTATTACATATGTTTACCCCCGTTGTTTTGTAGAGTTTGTATTACATACGTTTACCCCCGTTGTTTTGTAGAGTTTGTATTATATACGTTTACCCCCGTTGTTTTGTGGAGTTCGTCCTACATACGTTTACCCCAGTTGTTTTGTAGAGTTCGTATTACATATGTTTACTCCCGTTGTTTTGTAGAGTTCGTATTACATATGTTTACCCTAGTTGTTTTGTAGAGTTTGCATTACATACGTTTACCCCCGTTGTTTTGTGGAGTTCGTCCTACATACGTTTGCTCCCGTTGTTTTGTAGAGTTTGTATTATATACGTTTACCCCCGTTGTTTTGTGGAGTTCGTCCTACATACGTTTACTCCAGTTGTTTTGTAGAGTTCGTATTACATATGCTTACTCCCGTTGTTTTGTAGAGTTCGTATTACATACGTTAACCCCCGTTGTTTTGTAGAGTTTGCATTACATACGTTTACCCCGTTGTTTTGTGGAGTTCGTCCTACATACGTTTACCCCCATTGTTTTGTAGAGTTTGTATTGTATGCGTTTACCTCCGTTTTTTTGTGGAGTTCGTATTACATATGTTTACCCCCGTTGTTTTGTAGAGTTCGTATTACATACGTTTACCCCCGTTGTTTTGTGGAGTTCGTATTACATACGTTTACCTCTGTTGTTTTGTAGCGTTTGTATTACATACGTTTACCCCTGTTGTTTTGTGGAGTTCTTATTACATACGTTTACCCCGTTGTTTTGTAGAGTTCGTATTATATACGTTTACCCCCAGTTGTTTTGTGGAGTTTGTTTTACATACGTTTACTCCTGTTGTTTTGTGGAGTTCGTATTACATATGTTTACCCCTGTTGTTTTGTAGAGTTTGCATTACATACGTTTACCCCCGATGTTTTGTGGAGTTCGTCCTACATACGTTTACCCCAGTTGTTTTGTAGAGTTCGTATTACATATGTTTACTCCCGTTGTTTTGTAGAGTTCGTATTACATATGTTTACCCCCGTTGTTTTGTAGAGTTTGCATTACATACGTTTACCCCGTTGTTTTGTGGAGTTCGTCCTACATACGTTTACCCCCATTGTTTTGTAGAGTTTGTATTGCATACGTTTACCTCCGTTTTTTTGTGGAGTTCGTATTACATACGTTTACCCCCGTTTTTTTGTGGAGTTCGTATTACATACGTTTACCCCCGTTGTTTTGTAGAGTTTGTATTACATAGGTTTACCCCCTTGTTTTGTGGAGTTTGTATTACATACGTTTACCCTCGTTGTTTTGTGGAGTTCGTATTACATACGTTTACCCCCGTTGTTTTGTGGAGTTCGTATTGCATACGCTTACATCTGTTGTTTTGTGGAGTTCGTCCTGCATACGTTTACCCCCGTTGTTTTGTAGAGTTTGTATTACATACGTTTACCCTCGTTGTTTTGTAGAGTTCGTATTACATACGTTTACCCCCGTTGTTTTGTATAGTTCTTATTACATACGTTTACCCCGTTGTTTTGTAGAGTTCGTATTACATATGTTTACCCCCGTTGTTTTGTGGAGTTTGCATTACATACGTTTACCCCCGTTGTTTTGTGGAGTTCCTATTACATACGTTTACCGCCGTTGTTTTGTGGAGTTCGTATTACATACGTTTACCTCCGTTGTTTTGTAGAGTTTGTATTACATACGTTTACCCCCGTTGTTTTGTAGAGTTCGTATTACATACGTTTACACCCGTTGTTTTGTGGAGTTCGTATTGCATACGCTTACATCTGTTGTTTTGTGGAGTTCGTCCTGCATACGTTTACCCCCGTTGTTTTGTAGAGTTTGTATTACATACGTTTACCCCCGTTGTTTTGTAGAGTTCGTATTACATACGTTTACCCACGTTGTTTTGTAGAGTTCGTATTACTTACGTTTACCCCCGTTGTTTTGTGGAGTTCGTCCTACATACGTTTACCCCAGTTGTTTTGTAGAGTTTGTATTACATATGTTTACCCCCGTTGTTTTGTAGAGTTCGTATTACATATGTTTACTCCCGTTGTTTTGTAGGGTTCGTATTACATATGTTTACCCCTGTTGTTTTGTAGAGTTTGCATTACATACGTTTACCCCCGTTGTTTTGTGGAGTTCGTCCTACATACGTTTACCCCGTTGTTTTAAAGAGTTTGCATTACATACGTTTACCTCCGTTGTTTTGTGGAGTTCGTATTACATACGTTTACCCCCTTTTTTTGTGGAGTTCGTATTACATACGTTTACCCCCGTTGTTTTGTAGAGTTTGTATTACATACTTTTCCCCCGTTGTTTTGTGGAGTTCGTATTACATATGTTTACCCCCGTTGTTTTGTAGAGTTTGTGTTACATACGTTTACCCCCGTTGTTTTGTGGAGTTTGTATTACATACGTTTACCCTCGTTGTTTTGTGGAGTTCGTATTACATACGTTTACCTCCGTTGTTTTGTAGAGTTTGTATTACATACGTTTACCCCCGTTGTTTTGTAGAGTTCGTATTACATACGTTTACCCCCGTTATTTTGTAGAGTTTGCATTACATACGTTTACCCCTGTTGTTTTGTGGAGTTCGTATTACATACGTTTACCCCGTTGTTTTGTAGAGTTCGTATTATATACGTTTACCCCCGTTGTTTTGTGGAGTTTGTATTACATACGTTTACCCCTGTTGTTTTTTGGAGTTCGTATTACATATGTTTACCCCTGTTGTTTTGTAGAGTTTGCATTACATACGTTTACCCCCGTTGTTTTGTGGAGTTCCTCCTACATACGTTTACCCCAGTTGTTTTGTAGAGTTCGTATTACATACATTTACCTCCGTTGTTTTGTGGAGTTCGTATTACATACGTTTACCCTCGTTGTTTTGTAGAGTTTGTATTACATACGTTTACCCGTGTTGTTTTGAAGAGTTCGTATTACATATGTTTACCCCCGTTGTTTTGTGGAGTTCGTATTACATATGTTTACCTCCGTTGTTTTGTGGAGTTCGTATTACATAAGTTTACCCCTGTTGTTTTGTGGAGTTCGTATTACATACGTTTTTCCCCGTTTTTTTGTGGAGTTTGTATTACATACGTTTACGCCCGTTGTTTTGTAGAGTTTGTATTACATACGTTTACCTCCGTTGCTTTGTGGAGTTTGTATTACATACGTTTACCCCCGTTGTTTTGTAGAGTTTGTATTACATACGTTTACCCCCGTTGTTTTGTAGAGTTTGTATTACATACGTTTACCCCCGTTGTTTTGTGGAGTTTGAATTACATACGTTTACCCCCGTTGTTTTGTAGAGTTTCTATTACATACGTTTACCCCCGTTATTTTGTAGAGTTTGTATTACATACATTTACCCCCGTTTTTTTGTAGAGTTCGTATTACATACGTTTACCCCCGTTGTTTTGTAGAGTTCTTATTACATACGTTTACCCCGTTGTTTTGTAGAGTTCGTATTACATACGTTTACCCCCGTTGTTTTGTGGAGTTTTTATTACATACGTTTACCCCCGTTGTTTTGTGGAGTTCGTATTACATACGTCTACCCCCGTTGTTTTGTAGAGTTCGTATTACATACGTTTACATCTGTTGTTTTGTGGAGTTCGTCTTGCATACGCTTACCCCCGTTGTTTTGTAGAGTTTGTATTACATACGTTTACCCCCGTTGTTTTGTAGAGTTCGTATTACATACGTTTACCCCCGTTGTTTTGTAGAGTTCGTATTACATACGTTTCCCCCCGTTGTTTTGTGGAGTTCGTCCTACATACGTTTACCCCAGTTGTTTTGTAGAGTTCGTATTACATATGTTTACCCCGTTGTTTTGTAGAGTTCGTATTACATATGTTTACCCCCGTTGTTTTGTAGAGTTTGCATTACATACGTTTACCCCTGTTGTTTTGTGGAGTTCGTCCTACATACGTTTACCCCAGTTGTTTTGTAGAGTTCGTATTACATATGCTTACTCCCGTTGTTTTGTAGAGTTCGTATTACATATGTTTACCCCCGTTGTTTTGTAGAGTTTGCATTACATACGTTTACCCCCGTTGTTTTGTGGAGTTCGTCCTACATACGTTTACCACCGTTGTTTTGTAGAGTTTGTATTACATACGGTTACCTTCGTTTTTTTGTGGAGTTCGTATTACATACGTTTACCCCCGTTGTTTTGTATAGTTTGTATTACATACGTTTACCCCCGTTGTTTTGTGGAGTTCGTATTACATATGCTTACCCCCGTTGTTTTGTAGAGTTTGTATTACATAGGTTTACCCCCCTTGTTTTGTGGAGTTTGTATTACATACGTTTACCTCCGTTGTTTTGTAGAGTTTGTATTACATACGTTTACTCCCGTTGTTTTGTAGAGTTCGTATTACATACGTTTACCCACGTTGTTTTGTAGAGTTCGTATTACATACGTTTACCCCTGTTGTTTTGTGGAGTTCGTATTACATACGTTTACCCCGTTGTTTTGTAGAGTTGTATTACATACGTTTACCCGTTGTTTTGTGGAGTTCGTCTTGCATACGTTTACCTCCGTTGTTTTGTGGAGTTCGTATTACATACGTTTACCCCCGTTGTTTTTTAGAGTTTGTATTACATACGTTTACCCCTGTTGTTTTGTGGAGTTCGTATTACATACGTTTACCCCAGTTGTTTTGTAGAGTTCGTATTACATACGTTTACCCCCGTTGTTTTGTAGAGTTCGTATTACATACGTTTACCCCGTTGTTTTGTGGAGTTCGTATTACATACGTTTACCACCGTTGTTTTGTGGAGTTTGTATTACATACGTTTACCCCCGTTGTTTTCTGGAGTTCGTATTACATACGTTTACCCCAGTTGTTTTGTGGAGTTTGTATTACATACGTTTACCCCAGTTGTTTTCTGGAGTTTGTATTACATACGTTTACCCCCGTTGTTTTGTGGAGTTCGTATTACATACGTTTACCGCCGTTGTTTTGTAGAGTTTGCATTACATACGTTTACCCCCGTTGTTTTGTGGAGTTCGTATTACATACGTTTACCTCCGTTGTTTTGTGGAGTTCGTCTTGCATACGCTTACCCCCGTTGTTTTGTGGAGTTCGTCTTGCATACGCTTACTTCCGTTGTTTTGTTGAGTTCGTATTACATACGTTTACCACCGTTGTTTTGTGGAGTTCGTATTACATACGTTTACCCCAGTTGTTTTGTAGAGTTCGTATTACATACGTTTACCTCCGGTGTTTTGTAGTTCGTATTACATACGTTTACCCCTGTTGTTTTGTGGAGTTTGTATTACATACGTTTACCCCCGTTGTTTTGTGGAGTTGTATTACATATGTTTACCCCGTAGTTTTGTGGAGTTCGTATTACATACGTTTACCCCCGTTGTTTTGTAGAGTTCGTATTACATACGTTTACGCCCGTTGTTTTGTAGAGTTCGTATTACATACGTTTACCCCCGTTGTTTTGTGGAGTTCGTCTTGCATACGTTTACCCCCGTTGTTTTGTAGAGTTCGTATTACATACGTTTACCCCCGTTGTTTTGTGGAGTTCGTCTTGCATACGTTTACCCCTGTTGTTTTGTAGAGTTCGTCTTGCATACGCTTACCCCCGTTATTTTGTAGAGTTTGTATTACATACGTTTAAACCCGTTGTTTTGTAGAGTTCGTATTACATACATTTACCCTCGTTGTTTTGTAGAGTTCGTATTACATACGTTTACCCTCGTTGTTTTGTAGAGTTCGTATTACATACGTTTATCTCCGTTGTTTTGTGGAGTTCGTATTACATACGCTTACCCCCATTGCTTTGTAGAGTTCGTATTACATTCGTTTAACCCCGTTGTTTTGTAGAGTTCGTATTACATACGTTTACCCTCGTTGTTTTGTAGAGTTCGTATTACATACGTTTACCTCCGTTGTTTTGTGGAGTTCGTATTACATACGCTTACCCCCGTTGTTTTGTAGAGTTCGTATTACATACGTTTACCTCCTTTGTTTTGTAGAGTTCGTATTACATACGCTTACCCCCTTTGTTTTGTAGAGTTTGTATTACATACGTTTACCTCCGTTGTTTTGTAGAGTTCGTATTACATACGTTTACCTCCTTTGTTTTGTAGAGTTCGTATTACATACGTTTACCTCCGTTGCTTTCTGGAGTTCGTATTACACACGTTTACCCCCGTTGTTTTGTAGAGTTCGTATTACATACGTTTACCCCCGTTGTTTTGTAGAGTTCGTATTACATACATACGTTTACCTCCATTGTTTTGTAGAGTTCGTATTACCTACGTTTACCCTCGTTGTTTTGTGGAGTTCGTATTACATAAGTTTACCCTCGTTGTTTTGTAGAGTTGGTATTACATACGTTTACCTCCGTTGTTTTGTAGGGTTCGTATTACATACGTTTACCACCGTTGCTTTGTAGAGTTTGTATTACATGCGATTACCTCCGTTGTTTTGTAGAGTTCATATTACATACGTTTACCCCCGTTGTTTTGTAGAGTTTGTATTACATACGTTTACCCCCGTTGTTTTGTGGAGTTCGTATTACATACGTTTACCCTCGTTGTTTGTAGAGTTCGTATTACATACGCTTACCTCCGTTGTTTTGTGGAGTTCGTATTACATACGTTTAACCTCGTTGTTTCGTGGAATTCGTATTACATATGTTTACCCCCATTGTTTTGTAGAGTTCGTATTACATACGTTTACCCCCGTTGTTTTGTAGAGTTCGTATTACATACGTTTACCCCGTTGTTTTGTGGAGTTCGTATTACATACGTTTACCCCAGTTGTTTTGTAGAGTTCGTATTACATACGTTTACCTCCGTTGTTTTGTAGTTCGTATTACATACGTTTACCCCTGTTGTTGTGTGGAGTTCGTATTACATACGTTTACCCCCGTTGTTTTGTGGAGTTCGTATTACATACGTTTACCCCCGTTGTTTTGTAGAGTTCGTATTACATACGTTTACGCCCGTTGTTTGGTAGAGTGCGTATTACATACGTTTACCCCCGTTGTTTTGTGGAGTTCGTCTTGCATACGTTTACCCCTGTTGTTTTGTAGAGTTCGTATTACATACGTTTACCCCCGTTGTTTTGTGGAGTTCGTCTTGCATACGTTTACCCCTGTTGTTTTGTAGAGTTCGTCTTGCATACGTTTATCCCGTTATTTTGTAGAGTTTGTATTAGATACGTTTACCCCCGTTGTTTTGTAGAGTTCGTATTACATACGTTTACCTCCGTTGTTTTGTGGAGTTCGTATTACATACGTTTACCTCCGTTGTTTTGTAGAGTTCGTATTACATACGTTTACCCTCGTTGTTTTGTAGTGTTCGTATTACATACGTTTACCCTCGTTGTTTTGTAGAGTTATTATTACATACGTTTATCTTCGTTGTTTTGTGGAGTTCGTATTACATACGCTTACCCCCATTGCTTTGTAGAGTTCGTATAACATTCGTTTACCCCCGTTGTTTTGTAGAGTTCGTATTACATACGTTTACCCTCGTTGTTTTGTAGAGTTCGTATTACATACGTTTACCTTCGTTGTTTTGTGGAGTTCGTATTACATACGTTTACCCCGTTGTTTTGTAGAGTTCGTATTACATACGTTTACCCCCGTTGTTTTGTAGAGTTCGTATTACATACGTTTACCTCCGTTGTTTTGTAGAGTTCGTATTACATACGTTTACCCCCGTTGTTTTGTGGAGTTCGTATTACATACGTTTCCTTCCGTTGTTTTGTGGAGTCCGTATTACATACGTTTACCTCCGTTGTTTTGTAGAGTTCGTATTACATACGTTTACCCTCGTTGTTTTGTAGAGTTCGTATTACATACGTTTACCCTCGTTGTTTTGTAGAGTTATTATTACATACGTTTATCTCCGTTGTTTTGTGGAGTTCGTATTACATACGCTTACCCCCATTGCTTTGTAGAGTTCGTATAACATTCGTTTACCCCCGTTGTTTTGTAGAGTTCGTATTACATACGTTTACCCTCGTTGTTTGAAGAGTTCGTATTACATACGCTTACCTCCGTTGTTTTGTGGAGTTCGTATTACATACGTTTAACCTCGTTGTTTCGTGGAATTCGTATTACATATGTTTACCCCCATTGTTTTGTAGAGTTCGTATTACATACGTTTACCTCCGTTGTTTTGTAGAGTTCGTATTACATACGTTTACCCCCTTTGTTTTGTGGAGTTCGTATTACATACGTTTACCCCAGTTGCTTTGTAGAGTTCGTATTACATACGTTTACCTCCGTTGTTTTGTAGTTTGTATTACATACGTTTACCCCTGTTGTTTTGTGGAGTTTGTATTACATACGTTTACCCCCGTTGTTTTGTGGAGTTCGTATTACATACGTTTACCCCTGTTGTTTTGTGGAGTTCGTATTACATACGTTTACCCCCGTTGTTTTGTAGAGTTCGTATTACATACGTTTACGCCCGTTGTTTGGTAGAGTTCGTATTACATACGTTTACCCCCTTTGTTTTGTGGAGTTCGTCTTGCATACGTTTACCCCCGTTGTTTTGTAGAGTTCGTATTACATACGTTTACCCCCGTTGTTTTGTGGAGTTCGTCTTGCATACGTTTACCCGTCTTGTTTTGTAGAGTTCGTCTGGCATACGTTTACCCCGTTATTTTGTAGAGTTTGTATTAGATACGTTTACCCCCGTTGTTTTGTAGAGTTCGTATTACATACGTTTACCTCCGTTGTTTTGTGGAGTTCGTAATACATACGTTTACCCCCGTTGTTTTGTAGAGTTCGTATTACATACGCTTACCCCCATTGCTTTGTAGAGTTCGTATAACATTCGTTTACCCCCGTTGTTTTGTAGAGTTCGTATTACATACGCTTACCCTCGTTGTTTTGTAGAGTTCGTATTACATACGTTTACCTTCGTTGTTTTGTAGAGTTCGTATTACATACGTTTACCCCATTGTTTTGTAGAGTTCGTATTACATACGTTTACTCCCGTTGTTTTGTAGAGTTCGTATTACATACGTTTACCTCCGTTGTTTTGTAGAGTTCGTATTACATACGTTTGCCCCCGTTGTTTTGTGGAGTTCGTATTACATACGTTTCCTTCCGTTGTTTTGTGGAGTTCGTATTACATACGTTTACCTCCGTTGTTTTGTAGAGTTTGCATTACATACGTTTACCTCCGTTGTTTTGTGGAGTTCGTATTACATACGTTTACCCCCGTTGTTTTGTAGAGTTCGTATTACATACGTTTACCTCCGTTGTTTTGTGGAGTTCGTATTACACACGTTTACCCGCGTTGTTTTGTAGAGTTCGCATTACATACGTTTACACCCGTTGTTTTGTAGAGTTCGCATTACATACATACGTTTACCTCCATTGTTTTGTAGAGTTCGTATTACATACGTTTACACTCGTTGTTTTGTGGAGTTCGTATTACATAAGTTTACCCTCGTTGTTTTGTAGAGTTCCTATTACATACGTTTACCTCCGTTGTTTTGTGGAGTTCGTATTACATAAGTTTACCCTCGTTGTTTTGTAGAGTTCGTATTACATACGTTTACTCCCTTTGTTTTGTGGAGTTCGTATTACATACGTTTACCCCCGTTGTTTTGTAGAGTTCGTATTATATACGTTTACGCCCGTTGTTTGGTAGAGTTCGTATTACATACGTTTACCCCCGTTGTTTTGTGGAGTTCGTCTTGCATACGTTTACCCCCGTTGTTTTGTAGAGTTCGTATTACATACGTTTACCCCCGTTGTTTTGTGGAGTTCGTATTACATTCGCTTACCCCCGTTGTTTTGTAGAGTTCGTATTACATACGCTTACCCTCGTTATTTTGTAGAGTTCGTATTACATACGTTTACCTTCGTTGTTTTGTGGAGTTCGTATTACATACGTTTACCCCATTGTTTTCTAGAGTTCGTATTACATACGTTTACCCCCGTTGTTTTGTAGAGTTCGTATTACATACGTTTACCTCCGTTGTTTTGTAGAGTTCGTATTACATACGTTTACCCCCGTTGTTTTGTGGAGTTCGTATTACATACGTTTCCTTCCGTTGTTTTGTGGAGTTCGTATTACATACGTTTACCTCCGTTGTTTTGTAGAGTTTGCATTACATACGTTTACCTCCGTTGTTTTGTGGAGTTCGTATTACATACGTTTACACCCGTTGTTTAGTAGAGTTCGTATTACATACGTTTACCTCCGTTGTTTTGTGGAGTTCGTATTACACACGTTTACCCGCGTTGTTTTGTAGAGTTCGCATTACATACGTTTACATCCGTTGTTTTGTAGAGTTCGCATTACATACATACGTTTACCTCCATTGTTTTGTAGAGTTCGTATTACCTACGTTTACCCTCGTTGTTTTGTGGAGTTCGTATTACATAAGTTTACCCTCGTTGTTTTGTAGAGTTCCTATTACATACGTTTACCCTCGTTGTTTTGTGGAGTTCGTATTACATAAGTTTACCCTCGTTGTTTTGTAGAGTTCGTATTACATACGTTTACCCCCTTTGTTTTGTGGAGTTCGTATTACATACGTTTACCCCAGTTGCTTTGTAGAGTTCGTATTACATACGTTTACCTCCGTTGTTTTGTAGTTCGTATTACATACGTTTACCCCTGTTGTTTTGTGGAGTTCGTATTACATACGTTTACCCCAGTTGTTTTGTGGAGTTTGTATTACATACGTTTACCCCCGTTGTTTTGTGGAGTTCGTATTACATACGTTTACCCCCGTTGTTTTGTGGAGTTCGTATTACATACGTTTACCCCCGTTGTTTTGTAGAGTTCGTATTACATACGTTTACGCCCGTTGTTTGGTAGAGTTCGTATTACATACGTTTACCCCCGTTGTTTTGTGGAGTTCGTCTTGCATACGTTTACCCCCGTTGTTTTGTAGAGTTCGTATTACATACGTTTACCCCCGTTGTTTTGTGGAGTTCGTCTTGCATACGTTTACCCCTGTTGTTTTGTAGAGTTCGTCTTGCATACGTTTACCTCCGTTATTTTGTAGAGTTTGTATTAGATACGTTTACCCCCGTTGTTTTGTAGAGTTCGTATTACATACGTTTACCTCCGTTGTTTTGTGGAGTTCGTATTACATACGTTTACCTCCGTTGTTTTGTAGAGTTCGTATTACATACGTTTACCCTCGTTGTTTTGTAGAGTTCGTATTACATACGTTTACCCTCGTTGTTTTGTAGAGTTATTATTACATACGTTTATCTCCGTTGTTTTGTGGAGTTCGTATTACATACGCTTACCCCCATTGCTTTGTAGAGTTCGTATAACATTCGTTTACCCCCGTTGTTTTGTAGAGTTCGTATTACATACGTTTACCTCCGTTGTTTTGTAGAGTTCGTATTACATACGTTTACCCCCGTTGTTTTGTGGAGTTCGTATTACATACGTTTCCTTCCGTTGTTTTGTGGAGTTCGTATTACATACGTTTACCTCCGTTGTTTTGTAGAGTTCGTATTACATACGTTTACCCTCGTTGTTTTGTAGAGTTCGTATTACATACGTTTACCCCCGTTGTTTTGTAGAGTTCGTATTACATACGTTTACGCCCGTTGTTTGGTAGAGTGCGTATTACATACGTTTACCCCCGTTGTTTTGTGGAGTTCGTCTTGCATACGTTTACCCCTGTTGTTTTGTAGAGTTCGTATTACATACGTTTACCCCCGTTGTTTTGTGGAGTTCGTCTTGCATACGTTTACCCCTGTTGTTTTGTAGAGTTCGTCTTGCATACGTTTACCCCGTTATTTTGTAGAGTTTGTATTAGATACGTTTACCCCCGTTGTTTTGTAGAGTTCGTATTACATACGTTTACCTCCGTTGTTTTGTGGAGTTCGTATTACATACGTTTACCTCCGTTGTTTTGTACAGTTCGTATTACATACGTTTACCCTCGTTGTTTTGTAGAGTTCGTATTACATACGTTTACCCCCGTTGTTTTGTAGAGTTATTATTACATACGTTTATCTCCGTTGTTTTGTGGAGTTCGTATTACATACGCTTACCCCCATTGCTTTGTAGAGTTCGTATAACATTCGTTTACCCCCGTTGTTTTGTAGAGTTCGTATTACATACGTTTACCCTCGTTGTTTTGTAGAGTTCGTATTACATACGTTTACCTTCGTTGTTTTGTGGAGTTCGTATTACATACGTTTACCCCGTTGTTTTGTAGAGTTCGTATTACATACGTTTACCCCCGTTGTTTTGTAGAGTTCGTATTACATACGTTTACCTCCGTTGTTTTGTAGAGTTCGTATTACATACGTTTACCCCGGTTGTTTTGTGGAGTTCGTATTACATACGTTTCCTTCCGTTGTTTTGTGGAGTTCGTATTACATACGTTTACCTCCGTTGTTTTGTAGAGTTCGTATTACATACGTTTACCCTCGTTGTTTTGTAGAGTTCGTATTACATACGTTTACCCCTGTTGTTTTGTAGAGTTCGTCTTGCATACGTTTACCTCCGTTATTTTGTAGAGTTTGTATTACATACGTTTACCCCCGTTGTTTTGTAGAGTTCGTATTACATACGTTTACCTCCGTTGTTTTGTGGCGTTCGTATTACATACGTTTACCTCCGTTGTTTTGTAGAGTTCGTATTACATACGTTTACCCTCGTTGTTTTGTAGAGTTCGTATTACATACGTTTACCCTCGTTGTTTTGTAGAGTTATTATTACATACGTTTATCTCCGTTGTTTTGTGGAGTTCGTATTACATACGCTTACCCCCATTGCTTTGTAGAGTTCGTATAACATTCGTTTACCCCCGTTGTTTTGTAGAGTTCGTATTACATACGTTTACCTCCGTTGTTTTGTAGAGTTCGTATTACATACGTTTACCCCCGTTGTTTTGTGGAGTTCGTATTACATACGTTTCCTTCCGTTGTTTTGTGGAGTTCGTATTACATACGTTTACCTCCGTTGTTTTGTAGAGTTCGTATTACATACGTTTACCCTCGTTGTTTTGTAGAGTTCGTATTACATACGTTTACCCCCGTTGTTTTGTAGAGTTCGTATTACATACGTTTACGCCCGTTGTTTGGTAGAGTGCGTATTACATACGTTTACCCCCGTTGTTTTGTGGAGTTCGTCTTGCATACGTTTACCCCTGTTGTTTTGTAGAGTTCGTATTACATACGTTTACCCCCGTTGTTTTGTGGAGTTCGTCTTGCATACGTTTACCCCTGTTGTTTTGTAGAGTTCGTCTTGCATACGTTTACCCCGTTATTTTGTAGAGTTTGTATTAGATAAGTTTACCCCCGTTGTTTTGTAGAGTTCGTATTACATACGTTTACCTCCGTTGTTTTGTGGAGTTCGTATTACATACGTTTACCTCCGTTGTTTTGTAGAGTTCGTATTACATACGTTTACCCTCGTTGTTTTGTAGAGTTCGTATTACATACGTTTACCCTCGTTGTTTTGTAGAGTTATTATTACATACGTTTATCTCCGTTGTTTTGTGGAGTTCGTATTACATACGCTTACCCCCATTGCTTTGTAGAGTTCGTATAACATTCGTTTACCCCCGTTGTTTTGTAGAGTTCGTATTACATACGTTTACCCTCGTTGTTTTGTAGAGTTCGTATTAGATACGTTTACCTTCGTTGTTTTGTGGAGTTCGTATTACATACGTTTACCCCGTTGTTTTGTAGAGTTCGTATTACATACGTTTACCCCCGTTGTTTTGTAGAGTTCGTATTACATACGTTTACCTCCGTTGTTTTGTAGAGTTCGTATTACATACGTTTACCCCCGTTGTTTTGTGGAGTTCGTATTACATACGTTTCCTTCCGTTGTTTTGTGGAGTTCGTATTACATACGTTTACCTCCGTTGTTTTGTAGAGTTCGTATTACATACGTTTACCCTCGTTGTTTTGTAGAGTTCGTATTAGATACGTTTACCCTCGTTGTTTTGTAGAGTTATTATTACATACGTTTATCTCCGTTGTTTTGTGGAGTTCGTATTACATACGCTTACCCCCATTGCTTTGTAGAGTTCGTATAACATTCGTTTACCCCCGTTGTTTTGTAGAGTTCGTATTACATACGTTTAACCTCGTTGTTTCGTGGAATTCGTATTACATATGTTTACCCCCATTGTTTTGTAGAGTTCGTATTACATACGTTTACCTCCGTTGTTTTGTAGAGTTCGTATTACATACGTTTACCCCCTTTGTTTTGTGGAGTTCGTATTACATACGTTTACCCCAGTTGCTTTGTAGAGTTCGTATTACATACGTTTACCTCCGTTGTTTTGTAGTTCGTATTACATACGTTTACCCCTGTTGTTTTGTGGAGTTCGTATTGCATACGTTTACCCCTGTTGTTTTGTGGAGTTCGTATTGCATACGTTTACCCCAGTTGTTTTGTGGAGTTTGAATTACATACGTTTACCCCCGTTGTTTTGTGGAGTTCGTATTACATACGTTTACCCCCGTTGTTTTGTGGAGTTCGCATTACATACGTTTACCCCCGTTGTTTTGTAGAGTTCGTATTACATACGTTTACGCCCGTTGTTTGGTAGAGTTCGTATTACATACGTTTACCCCCGTTGTTTTGTGGAGTTCGTCTTGCATACGTTTACCCCCGTTGTTTTGTAGAGTTCGTATAACATACGTTTACCCCCGTTGTTTTGTGGAGTTCGTCTTGCATACGTTTACCCGTGTTGTTTTGTAGAGTTCGTCTGGCATACGTTTACCCCGTTATTTTGTAGAGTTTGTATTAGATACGTTTACCCCCGTTGTTTTGTAGAGTTCGTATTACATACGTTTACCTCCGTTGTTTTGTGGAGTTCGTAATACATACGTTTACCTCCGTTGTTTTGTAGAGTTCGTATTACATACGTTTACCCTCGTTGTTTTGTAGAGTTCGTATTACATACGTTTACTCTCGTTGTTTTGTAGAGTTATTATTACATACGTTTATCTCCGTTGTTTTGTGGAGTTCGTATTACATACGCTTACCCCCATTGCTTTGTAGAGTTCGTATAACATTCGTTTACCCCCGTTGTTTTGTAGAGTTCGTATTACATACGCTTACCCTCGTTGTTTTGTAGAGTTCGTATTACATACGTTTACCTTCGTTGATACGTGGAGTTCGTATTACATACGTTTACCCCATTGTTTTGTAGAGTTCGTATTACATACGTTTACCCCCGTTGTTTTGTAGAGTTCGTATTACATACGTTTACCTCCTTTGTTTTGTAGAGTTCGTATTACATACGTTTACCCCCGTTGTTTTGTGGAGTTCGTATTACATACGTTTCCTTCCGTTGTTTTGTGGAGTTCGTATTACATAAGTTTACCCTCGTTGTTTTGTAGAGTTCGTATTACATACGTTTACCCCCTTTGTTTTGTGGAGTTCGTATTACATACGTTTACCCCAGTTGCTTTGTAGAGTTCGTATTACATACGTTTACCTCCGTTGTTTTGTAGTTCGTATTACATACGTTTACCCTCGTTGTTTTGTGGAGTTCGTATTACATAAGTTTACCCTCGTTGTTTTGTAGAGTTCCTATTACATACGTTTACCCTCGTTGTTTTGTGGAGTTCGTATTACATAAGTTTACCTTCGTTGTTTTGTAGAGTTCGTATTACATACGTTTACCCCCTTTGTTTTGTGGAGTTCGTATTACATACGCTTACCCCAGTTGCTTTGTAGAGTTCGTATTACATACGTTTACCTCCGTTGTTTTGTAGTTCGTATTACATACGTTTACCCCTGTTGTTTTGTGGAGTTCGTATTACATACGTTTACCCCAATTGTTTTGTGGAGTTTGTATTACATACGTTTACCCCCGTTGTTTTGTGGAGTTCGTATTACATACGTTTACCCCCGTTGTTTTGTGGAGTTCGTATTACATACGTTTACCCCCGTTGTTTTGTAGAGTTCGTATTACATACGTTTACGCCCGTTGTTTGGTAGAGTTCGTATTACATACGTTTACCCCCGTTGTTTTGTGGAGTTCGTCTTGCATACGTTTACCCCCGTTGTTTTGTAGAGTTCGTATTACATACGTTTACCCCCGTTGTTTTGTGGAGTTCGTCTTGCATACGTTTACCCCTGTTGTTTTGTAGAGTTCGTCTTGCATACGTTTACCTCCGTTATTTTGTAGAGTTTTTATTAGATACGTTTACCCCCGTTGTTTTGTAGAGTTCGTATTACATACGTTTACCTCCGTTGTTTTGTGGAGTTCGTATTACATACGTTTACCTCCGTTGTTTTGTAGAGTTCGTATTACATACGTTTACCCTCGTTGTTTTGTAGAGTTCGTATTACATACGTTTACCCTCGTTGTTTTGTAGAGTTATTATTACATACGTTTATCTCCGTTGTTTTGTGGAGTTCGTATTACATACGCTTACCCCCATTGCTTTGTAGAGTTCGTATAACATTCGTTTACCCCCGTTGTTTTGTAGAGTTCGTATTGCATACGTTTACCTCCGTTGTTTTGTAGAGTTCGTATTACATACGTTTACCCCCGTTGTTTTGTGGAGTTCGTATTACATACGTTTCCTTCCGTTGTTTTGTGGAGTTCGTATTACATACGTTTACCTCCGTTGTTTTGTAGAGTTCGTATTACATACGTTTACCCTCGTTGTTTTGTAGAGTTCGTATTACATACGTTTACCCCCTTTGTTTTGTGGAGTTCGTATTACATACGTTTACCCCAGTTGCTTTGTAGAGTTCGTATTACATACGTTTACCTCCGTTGTTTTGTAGTTCGTATTACATACGTTTACCCTCGTTGTTTTGTGGAGTTCGTATTACATAAGTTTACCCTCGTTGTTTTGTAGAGTTCCTATTACATACGTTTACCCTCGTTGTTTTGTGGAGTTCGTATTACATAAGTTTACCCTCGTTGTTTTGTAGAGTTCGTATTACATACGTTTACCCCCTTTGTTTTGTGGAGTTCGTATTACATACGCTTACCCCAGTTGCTTTGTAGAGTTCGTATTACATACGTTTACCTCCGTTGTTTTGTAGTTCGTATTACATACGTTTACCCCTGTTGTTTTGTGGAGTTCGTATTACATACGTTTACCCCAATTGTTTTGTGGAGTTTGTATTACATACGTTTACCCCCGTTGTTTTGTGGAGTTCGTATTACATACGTTTACCCCCGTTGTTTTGTGGAGTTCGTATTACATACGTTTACCCCCGTTGTTTTGTAGAGTTCGTATTACATACGTTTACGCCCGTTGTTTGGTAGAGTTCGTATTACATACGTTTACCCCCGTTGTTTTGTGGAGTTCGTCTTGCATACGTTTACCCCCGTTGTTTTGTAGAGTTCGTATTACATACGTTTACCCCCGTTGTTTTGTGGAGTTCGTCTTGCATACGTTTACCCCTGTTGTTTTGTAGAGTTCGTCTTGCATACGTTTACCTCCGTTATTTTGTAGAGTTTTTATTAGATACGTTTACCCCCGTTGTTTTGTAGAGTTCGTATTACATACGTTTACCTCCGTTGTTTTGTGGAGTTCGTATTACATACGTTTACCTCCGTTGTTTTGTAGAGTTCGTATTACATACGTTTACCCTCGTTGTTTTGTAGAGTTCGTATTACATACGTTTACCCTCGTTGTTTTGTAGAGTTATTATTACATACGTTTATCTCCGTTGTTTTGTGGAGTTCGTATTACATACGCTTACCCCCATTGCTTTGTAGAGTTCGTATAACATTCGTTTACCCCCGTTGTTTTGTAGAGTTCGTATTGCATACGTTTACCTCCGTTGTTTTGTAGAGTTCGTATTACATACGTTTACCCCCGTTGTTTTGTGGAGTTCGTATTACATACGTTTCCTTCCGTTGTTTTGTGGAGTTCGTATTACATACGTTTACCTCCGTTGTTTTGTAGAGTTCGTATTACATACGTTTACCCTCGTTGTTTTGTAGAGTTCGTATTACATACGTTTACCCCCGTTGTTTTGTAGAGTTCGTATTACATACGTTTACGCCCGTTGTTTGGTAGAGTGCGTATTACATACGTTTACCCCCGTTGTTTTGTGGAGTTCGTCTTGCATACGTTTACCCCTGTTGTTTTGTAGAGTTCGTATTACATAGGTTTACCCTCGTTGTTTTGTGGAGTTCGTCTTGCATACGTTTACCCCTGTTGTTTTGTAGAGTTCGTCTTGCATACGTTTACCCCGTTATTTTGTAGAGTTTGTATTAGATAAGTTTACCCCCGTTGTTTTGTAGAGTTCGTATTACATACGTTTACCTCCGTTGTTTTGTGGAGTTCGTATTACATACGTTTACCTCCGTTGTTTTGTAGAGTTCGTATTACATACGTTTACCCTCGTTGTTTTGTAGAGTTCGTATTACATACGTTTACCCTCGTTGTTTTGTAGAGTTATTATTACATACGTTTATCTCCGTTGTTTTGTGGAGTTCGTATTACATACGCTTACCCCCATTGCTTTGTAGAGTTCGTATAACATTCGTTTACCCCCGTTGTTTTGTAGAGTTCGTATTACATACGTTTACCCTCGTTGTTTTGTAGAGTTCGTATTAGATACGTTTACCTTCGTTGTTTTGTGGAGTTCGTATTACATACGTTTACCCCGTTGTTTTGTAGAGTTCGTATTACATACGTTTACCCCCGTTGTTTTGTAGAGTTCGTATTACATACGTTTACCTCCGTTGTTTTGTAGAGTTCGTATTACATACGTTTACCCCCGTTGTTTTGTGGAGTTCGTATTACATACGTTTCCTTCCGTTGTTTTGTGGAGTTCGTATTACATACGTTTACCTCCGTTGTTTTGTAGAGTTCGTATTACATACGTTTACCCTCGTTGTTTTGTAGAGTTCGTATTACATACGTTTACCCTCGTTGTTTTGTAGAGTTATTATTACATACGTTTATCTCCGTTGTTTTGTGGAGTTCGTATTACATACGCTTACCCCCATTGCTTTGTAGAGTTCGTATAACATTCGTTTACCCCCGTTGTTTTGTAGAGTTCGTATTACATACGTTTACCCTCGTTGTTTGAAGAGTTCGTATTACATACGCTTACCTCCGTTGTTTTGTGGAGTTCGTATTACATACGTTTAACCTCGTTGTTTCGTGGAATTCGTATTACATATGTTTACCCCCATTGTTTTGTAGAGTTCGTATTACATACGTTTACCTCCGTTGTTTTGTAGAGTTCGTATTACATACGTTTACCCCCTTTGTTTTGTGGAGTTCGTATTACATACGTTTACCCCAGTTGCTTTGTAGAGTTCGTATTACATACGTTTACCTCCGTTGTTTTGTAGTTCGTATTACATACGTTTACCCCTGTTGTTTTGTGGAGTTCGTATTGCATACGTTTACCCCAGTTGTTTTGTGGAGTTTGTATTACATACGTTTACCCCCGTTGTTTTGTGGAGTTCGTATTACATACGTTTACCCCCGTTGTTTTGTGGAGTTCGCATTACATACGTTTACCCCCGTTGTTTTGTAGAGTTCGTATTACATACGTTTACGCCCGTTGTTTGGTAGAGTTCGTATTACATACGTTTACCCCCGTTGTTTTGTGGAGTTCGTCTTGCATACGTTTACCCCCGTTGTTTTGTAGAGTTCGTATAACATACGTTTACCCCCGTTGTTTTGTGGAGTTCGTCTTGCATACGTTTACCCGTGTTGTTTTGTAGAGTTCGTCTGGCATACGTTTACCCCGTTATTTTGTAGAGTTTGTATTAGATACGTTTACCCCCGTTGTTTTGTAGAGTTCGTATTAAATACGTTTACCTCCGTTGTTTTGTGGAGTTCGTAATACATACGTTTACCTCCGTTGTTTTGTAGAGTTCGTATTACATACGTTTACCCTCGTTGTTTTGTAGAGTTCGTATTACATACGTTTACTCTCGTTGTTTTGTAGAGTTATTATTACATACGTTTATCTCCGTTGTTTTGTGGAGTTCGTATTACATACGCTTACCCCCATTGCTTTGTAGAGTTCGTATAACATTCGTTTACCCCCGTTGTTTTGTAGAGTTCGTATTACATACGCTTACCCTCGTTGTTTTGTAGAGTTCGTATTACATACGTTTACCTTCGTTGTTACGTGGAGTTCGTATTACATACGTTTACCCCATTGTTTTGTAGAGTTCGTATTACATACGTTTACCCCCGTTGTTTTGTAGAGTTCGTATTACATACGTTTACCTCCGTTGTTTTGTAGAGTTCGTATTACATACGTTTACCCCCGTTGTTTTGTGGAGTTCGTATTACATACGTTTCCTTCCGTTGTTTTGTGGAGTTCGTATTACATAAGTCTACCCTCGTTGTTTTGTAGAGTTCGTATTACATACGTTTACCCCCTTTGTTTTGTGGAGTTCGTATTACATACGTTTACCCCAGTTGCTTTGTAGAGTTCGTATTACATACGTTTACCTCCGTTGTTTTGTAGTTCGTATTACATACGTTTACCCTCGTTGTTTTGTGGAGTTCGTATTACATAAGTTTACCCTCGTTGTTTTGTAGAGTTCCTATTACATACGTTTACCCTCGTTGTTTTGTGGAGTTCGTATTACATAAGTTTACCCTCGTTGTTTTGTAGAGTTCGTATTACATACGTTTACCCCCTTTGTTTTGTGGAGTTCGTATTACATACGCTTACCCCAGTTGCTTTGTAGAGTTCGTATTACATACGTTTACCTCCGTTGTTTTGTAGTTCGTATTACATACGTTTACCCCTGTTGTTTTGTGGAGTTCGTATTACATACGTTTACCCCAATTGTTTTGTGGAGTTTGTATTACATACGTTTACCCCCGTTGTTTTGTGGAGTTCGTATTACATACGTTTACCCCCGTTGTTTTGTGGAGTTCGTATTACATACGTTTACCCCCGTTGTTTTGTAGAGTTCGTATTACATACGTTTACGCCCGTTGTTTGGTAGAGTTCGTATTACATACGTTTACACCCGTTGTTTTGTGGAGTTCGTCTTGCATACGTTTACCCCCGTTGTTTTGTAGAGTTCGTATTACATACGTTTACCCCCGTTGTTTTGTGGAGTTCGTCTTGCATACGTTTACCCCTGTTGTTTTGTAGAGTTCGTCTTGCATACGTTTACCTCCGTTATTTTGTAGAGTTTGTATTAGATACGTTTACCCCCGTTGTTTTGTAGAGTTCGTATTACATACGTTTACCTCCGTTGTTTTGTGGAGTTCGTATTACATACGTTTACCTCCGTTGTTTTGTAGAGTTCGTATTACATACGTTTACCCTCGTTGTTTTGTAGAGTTCGTATTACATACGTTTACCCTCGTTGTTTTGTAGAGTTATTATTACATACGTTTATCTCCGTTGTTTTGTGGAGTTCGTATTACATACGCTTACCCCCATTGCTTTGTAGAGTTCGTATAACATTCGTTTACCCCCGTTGTTTTGTGGAGTTCGTATTACATACGTTTACCTCCGTTGTTTTGTAGAGTTCGTATTACATACGTTTACCCCCGTTGTTTTGTGGAGTTCGTATTACATACGTTTCCTTCCGTTGTTTTGTGGAGTTCGTATTACATACGTTTACCTCCGTTGTTTTGTAGAGTTCGTATTACATACGTTTACGCCCGTTGTTTTGTAGAGTTCGTATTACATACGTTTACCCCCGTTGTTTTGTAGAGTTCGTATTACATACGTTTACGCCCGTTGTTTGGTAGAGTGCGTATTACATACGTTTACCCCCGTTGTTTTGTGGAGTTCGTCTTGCATACGTTTACCCCCGTTGTTTTGTAGAGTTCGTATTACATACGTTTACCCCCGTTGTTTTGTGGAGTTCGTCTTGCGTACGTTTACCCGTGTTGTTTTGTAGAGTTCGTCTGGCATACGTTTACCCCGTTATTTTGTAGAGTTTGTATTAGATACGTTTACCCCCGTTGTTTTGTAGAGTTCGTATTACATACGTTTACCTCCGTTGTTTTGTGGAGTTCGTAATACATACGTTTACCTCCGTTGTTTTGTAGAGTTCGTATTAGATACGTTTACCCTCGTTGTTTTGTAGAGTTCGTATTACATACGTTTACTCTCGTTGTTTTGTAGAGTTATTATTACATACGTTTATCTCCGTTGTTTTGTGGAGTTCGTATTACATACGCTTACCCCCATTGCTTTGTAGAGTTCGTATAACATTCGTTTACCCCCGTTGTTTTGTAGAGTTCGTATTACATACGCTTACCCTCGTTGTTTTGTGGAGTTCGTATTACATACGTTTACCCCATTGTTTTGTAGAGTTCGTATTACATACGTTTACCCCCGTTGTTTTGTAGAGTTCGTATTACATACGTTTACCTCCGTTGTTTTGTAGAGTTCGTATTACATACGTTTACCCCCGTTGTTTTGTGGAGTTCGTATTACATACGTTTCCTTCCGTTGTTTTGTGGAGTTCGTATTACATAAGTTTACCCTCGTTGTTTTGTAGAGTTCGTATTACATACGTTTACCCCCTTTGTTTTGTGGAGTTCGTATTACATACGTTTACCCCAGTTGCTTTGTAGAGTTCGTATTACATACGTTTACCTCCGTTGTTTTGTAGTTCGTATTACATACGTTTACCCTCGTTGTTTTGTGGAGTTCGTATTACATATGTTTACCCTCGTTGTTTTGTAGAGTTCCTATTACATACGTTTACCCTCGTTGTTTTGTGGAGTTCGTATTACATAAGTTTACCCTCGTTGTTTTGTAGAGTTCGTATTAAATACGTTTACCCCCTTTGTTTTGTGGAGTTCGTATTACATACGCTTACCCCAGTTGCTTTGTAGAGTTCGTATTACAAACGTTTACCTCCGTTGTTTTGTAGTTCGTATTACATACGTTTACCCCTGTTGTTTTGTGGAGTTCGTATTACATACGTTTACCCCAATTGTTTTGTGGAGTTTGTATTACATACGTTTACCCCCGTTGTTTTGTGGAGTTCGTATTACATACGTTTACCCCCGTTGTTTTGTGGAGTTCGTATTACATACGTTTACCCCCGTTGTTTTGTAGAGTTCGTATTACATACGTTTACGCCCGTTGTTTGGTAGAGTTCGTATTACATACGTTTACCCCCGTTGTTTTGTGGAGTTCGTCTTGCATACGTTTACCCCTGTTGTTTTGTAGAGTTCGTATTACATACGTTTACCCCCGTTGTTTTGTGGAGTTCGTCTTGCATACGTTTACCCCTGTTGTTTTGCAGAGTTCGTCTTGCATACGTTTACCTCCGTTATTTTGTAGAGTTTGTATTAGATACGTTTACCCCCGTTGTTTTGTAGAGTTCGTATTACATACGTTTACCTCCGTTGTTTTGTGGAGTTCGTATTACATACGTTTACCTCCGTTGTTTTGTAGAGTTCGTATTACATACGTTTACCCTCGTTGTTTTGTAGAGTTCGTATTACATACGTTTACCCTCGTTGTTTTGTAGAGTTATTATTACATACGTTTATCTCCGTTTTTTTGTGGAGTTCGTATTACATACGCTTACCCCCATTGCTTTGTAGAGTTCGTATAACATTCGTTTACCCCCGTTGTTTTGTAGAGTTCGTATTGCATACGTTTACCTCCGTTGTTTTGTAGAGTTCGTATTACATACGTTTACCCCCGTTGTTTTGTGGAGTTCGTATTACATACGTTTCCTTCCGTTGTTTTGTGGAGTTCGTATTACATACGTTTACCTCCGTTGTTTTGTAGAGTTCGTATTACATACGTTTACCCTCGTTGTTTTGTAGAGTTCGTATTACATACGTTTACCCCCGTTGTTTTGTAGAGTTCGTATTACATACGTTTACGCCCGTTGTTTGGTAGAGTGCGTATTACATACGTTTACCCCCGTTGTTTTGAGGAGTTCGTCTTGCATACGTTTACCCCTGTTGTTTTGTAGAGTTCGTATTACATACGTTTACCCCCGTTGTTTTGTGGAGTTCGTCTTGCATACGTTTACCCCTGTTGTTTTGTAGAGTTCGTCTTGCATACGTTTACCCCGTTATTTTGTAGAGTTCGTATTACATACGTTTACCTCCGTTGTTTTGTGGAGTTCGTATTACATACGTTTACCTCCGTTGTTTTGTAGAGTTCGTATTACATACGTTTACCCTCGTTGTTTTGTAGAGTTCGTATTACATACGTTTACCCTCGTTGTTTTGTAGAGTTATTATTACATACGTTTATCTCCGTTGTTTTGTGGAGTTCGTATTACATACGCTTACCCCCATTGCTTTGTAGAGTTCGTATAACATTCGTTTACCCCCGTTGTTTTGTAGAGTTCGTATTACATACGTTTACCCTCGTTGTTTTGTAGAGTTCGTATTACATACGTTTACCTTCGTTGTTTTGTGTAGTTCGTATTACATACGTTTACCCCGTTGTTTTGTAGAGTTCGTATTACATACGTTTACCCCCGTTGTTTTGTAGAGTTCGTATTACATACGTTTACCTCCGTTGTTTTGTAGAGTTCGTATTACATACGTTTACCCCCGTTGTTTTGTGGAGTTCGTATTACATACGTTTCCTTCCGTTGTTTTGTGGAGTTCGTATTACATACGTTTACCTCCGTTGTTTTGTAGAGTTCGTATTACATACGTTTACCCTCGTTGTTTTGTAGAGTTCGTATTACATACGTTTACCCTCGTTGTTTTGTAGAGTTATTATTACATACGTTTATCTCCGTTGTTTTGTGGAGTTCGTATTACATACGCTTACCCCCATTGCTTTGTAGAGTTCGTATAACATTCGTTTACCTCCGTTGTTTTGTAGAGTTCGTATTACATACGCTTACCCTCGTTGTTTGAAGAGTTCGTATTACATACGCTTACCTCCGTTGTTTTGTGGAGTTCGTATTACATACGTTTAACCTCGTTGTTTCGTGGAATTCGTATTACATATGTTTACCCCCATATTGTTTTGTAGAGTTCGTATTACATACGTTTACCTCCGTTGTTTTGTAGAGTTCGTATTACATACGTTTACCCCCTTTGTTTTGTGGAGTTCGTATTACATACGTTTACCCCAGTTGCTTTGTAGAGTTCGTATTACATACGTTTACCTCCGTTGTTTTGTAGTTCGTATTACATACGTTTACCCCTGTTGTTTTGTAGAGTTCGTATTACATACGTTTACCCCCGTTGTTTTGTGGAGTTCGTCTTGCATACGTTTACCCCTGTTGTTTTGTAGAGTTCGTCTTGCATACGTTTATCCCGTTATTTTGTAGAGTTCGTATTACATACGCTTACCTCCGTTGTTTTGTGGAGTTCGTATTACATACGTTTAACCTCGTTGTTTCGTGGAATTCGTATTACATATGTTTACCCCCATTGTTTTGTAGAGTTCGTATTACATACGTTTACCTCCGTTGTTTTGTAGAGTTCGTATTAGATACGTTTACCCCCTTTGTTTTGTGGAGTTCGTATTACATACGTTTACCCCAGTTGCTTTGTAGAGTTCGTATTACATACGTTTACCTCCGTTGTTTTGTAGTTCGTATTACATACGTTTACCCCTGTTGTTTTGTGGAGTTCGTATTACATACGTTTACCCCAGTTGTTTTGTGGAGTTTGTATTACATACGTTTACCCCCGTTGTTTTGTGGAGTTCGTATTACATACGTTTACCCCCGTTGTTTTGTGGAGTTCGTATTACATACGTTTACCCCCGTTGTTTTGTAGAGTTCGTATTACATACGTTTACGCCCGTTGTTTGGTAGAGTTCGTATTACATACGTTTACCCCCGTTGTTTTGTGGAGTTCGTCTTGCATACGTTTACCCCCGTTGTTTTGTAGAGTTCGTATTACATACGTTTACCCCCGTTGTTTTGTGGAGTTCGTCTTGCATACGTTTACCCGTGTTGTTTAGTAGAGTTCGTCTGGCATACGTTTACCCCCTTATTTTGTAGAGTTCGTATTACATACGTTTACCTCCGTTGTTTTGTAGAGTTCGTATTACATACGTTTACCCTCGTTGTTTTGTAGAGTTCGTATTACATACGTTTACCCTCGTTGTTTTGTAGAGTTATTATTACATACGTTTATCTCCGTTGTTTTGTGGAGTTCGTATTACATACGCTTACCCCCATTGCTTTGTAGAGTTCGTATAGCATTCGTTTACCCCCGTTGTTTTGTAGAGTTCGTATTACATACGTTTACCCTCGTTGTTTGAAGAGTTCGTATTACATACGCTTACCTCCGTTGTTTTGTGGAGTTCGTATTACATACGTTTAACCTCGTTGTTTCGTGGAATTCGTATTACATATGTTTACCCCCATTGTTTTGTAGAGTTCGTATTACATACGTTTACCTCCGTTGTTTTGTAGAGTTCGTATTACATACGTTTACCCCCTTTGTTTTGTGGAGTTCGTATTACATACGTTTACCCCAGTTGCTTTGTAGAGTTCGTATTACATACGTTTACCTCCGTTGTTTTGTAGTTCGTATTACATACGTTTACCCCTGTTGTTTTGTGGAGTTCGTATTGCATACGTTTACCCCAGTTGTTTTGTGGAGTTTGTATTACATACGTTTACCCCCGTTGTTTTGTGGAGTTCGTATTACATACGTTTACCCCCGTTGTTTTGTGGAGTTTGCATTACATACGTTTACCCCCGTTGTTTTGTAGAGTTCGTATTACATACGTTTACGCCCGTTGTTTGGTAGAGTTCGTATTACATACGTTTACCCCCGTTGTTTTGTGGAGTTCGTCTTGCATACGTTTACCCCCGTTGTTTTGTAGAGTTCGTATAACATACGTTTACCCCCGTTGTTTTGTGGAGTTCGTCTTGCATACGTTTACCCGTGTTGTTTTGTAGAGTTCGTCTGGCATACGTTTACCCCGTTATTTTGTAGAGTTTGTATTAGATACGTTTACCCCCGTTGTTTTGTAGAGTTCGTATTACATACGTTTACCTCCGTTGTTTTGTGGAGTTCGTAATACATACGTTTACCTCCGTTGTTTTGTAGAGTTCGTATTACATACGTTTACCCTCGTTGTTTTGTAGAGTTCGTATTACATACGTTTACTCTCGTTGTTTTGTAGAGTTATTATTACATACGTTTATCTCCGTTGTTTTGTGGAGTTCGTATTACATACGCTTACCCCCATTGCTTTGTAGAGTTCGTATAACATTCGTTTACCCCCGTTGTTTTGTAGAGTTCGTATTACATACGCTTACCCTCGTTGTTTTGTAGAGTTCGTATTACATACGTTTACCTTCGTTGTTACGTGGAGTTCGTATTACATACGTTTACCCCATTGTTTTGTAGAGTTCGTATTACATACGTTTACCCCCGTTGTTTTGTAGAGTTCGTATTACATACGTTTACCTCCGTTGTTTTGTAGAGTTCGTATTACATACGTTTACCCCCGTTGTTTTGTGGAGTTCGTATTACATACGTTTCCTTCCGTTGTTTTGTGGAGTTCGTATTACATAAGTTTACCCTCGTTGTTTTGTAGAGTTCGTATTACATACGTTTACCCCCTTTGTTTTGTGGAGTTCGTATTACATACGTTTACCCCAGTTGCTTTGTAGAGTTCGTATTACATACGTTTACCTCCGTTGTTTTGTAGTTCGTATTACATACGTTTACCCTCGTTGTTTTGTGGAGTTCGTATTACATAAGTTTACCCTCGTTGTTTTGTAGAGTTCCTATTACATACGTTTACCCTCGTTGTTTTGTGGAGTTCGTATTACATAAGTTTACCCTCGTTGTTTTGTAGAGTTCGTATTACATACGTTTACCCCCTTTGTTTTGTGGAGTTCGTATTACATACGCTTACCCCAGTTGCTTTGTAGAGTTCGTATTACATACGTTTACCTCCGTTGTTTTGTAGTTCGTATTACATACGTTTACCCCTGTTGTTTTGTGGAGTTCGTATTACATACGTTTACCCCAATTGTTTTGTGGAGTTTGTATTACATACGTTTACCCCCGTTGTTTTGTGGAGTTCGTATTACATACGTTTACCCCCGTTGTTTTGTGGAGTTCGTATTACATACGTTTACGCCCGTTGTTTGGTAGAGTTCGTATTACATACGTTTACCCCCGTTGTTTTGTGGAGTTCGTCTTCCATACGTTTACCCCCGTTGTTTTGTAGAGTTCGTATTACATACGTTTACCCCCGTTGTTTTGTGGAGTTCGTCTTGCATACGTTTACCCCTGTTGTTTTGTAGAGTTCGTCTTGCATACGTTTACCTCCGTTATTTTGTAGAGTTTGTATTAGATACGTTTACCCCCGTTGTTTTGTAGAGTTCGTATTACATACGTTTACCTCCGTTGTTTTGTGGAGTTCGTATTACATACGTTTACCTCCGTTGTTTTGTAGAGTTCGTATTACATACGTTTACCCTCGTTGTTTTGTAGAGTTCGTATTACATACGTTTACCCTCGTTGTTTTGTAGAGTTATTATTACATACGTTTATCTCCGTTGTTTTGTGGAGTTCGTATTACATACGCTTACACCCATTGCTTTGTAGAGTTCGTATAACATTCGTTTACCCCCGTTGTTTTGTAGAGTTCGTATTGCATACGTTTACCTCCGTTGTTTTGTAGAGTTCGTATTACATACGTTTACCCCCGTTGTTTTGTGGAGTTCGTATTACATACGTTTCCTTCCGTTGTTTTGTGGAGTTCGTATTACATACGTTTACCTCCGTTGTTTTGTAGAGTTCGTATTACATACGTTTACCCTCGTTGTTTTGTAGAGTTCGTATTACATACGTTTACCCCCGTTGTTTTGTAGAGTTCGTATTACATACGTTTACGCCCGTTGTTTGGTAGAGTGCGTATTACATACGTTTACCCCCGTTGTTTTGTGGAGTTCGTCTTGCATACGTTTACCCCCGTTGTTTTGTAGAGTTCGTATTACATACGTTTACCCCCGTTGTTTTGTGGAGTTCGTCTTGCATACGTTTACCCGTGTTGTTTTGTAGAGTTCGTCTGGCATACGTTTACCCCGTTATTTTGTAGAGTTTGTATTAGATACGTTTACCCCCGTTGTTTTGTAGAGTTCGTATTACATACGTTTACCTCCGTTGTTTTGTGGAGTTCGTAATACATACGTTTACCTCCGTTGTTTTGTAGAGTTCGTATTACATACGTTTACCCTCGTTGTTTTGTAGAGTTCGTATTACATACGTTTACTCTCGTTGTTTTGTAGAGTTATTATTACATACGTTTATCTCCGTTGTTTTGTGGAGTTCGTATTACATACGCTTACCCCCATTGCTTTGTAGAGTTCGTATAACATTCGTTTACCCCCGTTGTTTTGTAGAGTTCGTATTACATACGCTTACCCTCGTTGTTTTGTGGAGTTCGTATTACATACGTTTACCTTCGTTGTTTTGTGGAGTTCGTATTACATACGTTTACCCCATTGTTTTGTAGAGTTCGTATTACATACGTTTACCCCCGTTGTTTTGTAGAGTTCGTATTACATACGTTTACCTCCGTTGTTTTGTAGAGTTCGTATTACATACGTTTACCCCCGTTGTTTTGTGGAGTTCGTATTACATACGTTTCCTTCCGTTGTTTTGTGGAGTTCGTATTACATAAGTTTACCCTCGTTGTTTTGTAGAGTTCGTATTACATACGTTTACCCCCTTTGTTTTGTCGAGTTCGTATTACATACGTTTACCCCAGTTGCTTTGTAGAGTTCGTATTACATACGTTTACCTCCGTTGTTTTGTAGTTCGTATTACATACGTTTACCCTCGTTGTTTTGTGGAGTTCGTATTACATAAGTTTACCCTCGTTGTTTTGTAGAGTTCCTATTACATACGTTTACCCTCGTTGTTTTGTGGAGTTCGTATTACATAAGTTTACCCTCGTTGTTTTGTAGAGTTCGTATTAAATACGTTTACCCCCTTTGTTTTGTGGAGTTCGTATTACATACGCTTACCCCAGTTGCTTTGTAGAGTTCGTATTACAAACGTTTACCTCTGTTGTTTTGTAGTTCGTATTACATACGTTTACCCCTGTTGTTTTGTGGAGTTCGTATTACATACGTTTACCCCAATTGTTTTGTGGAGTTTGTATTACATACGTTTACCCCCGTTGTTTTGTGGAGTTCGTATTACATACGTTTACCCCCGTTGTTTTGTGGAGTTCGTATTACATACGTTTACCCCCGTTGTTTTGTAGAGTTCGTATTACATACGTTTACGCCCGTTGTTTGGTAGAGTTCGTATTACATACGTTTACCCCCGTTGTTTTGTGGAGTTCGTCTTGCATACGTTTACCCCCGTTGTTTTGTAGAGTTCGTATTACATACGTTTACCCCCGTTGTTTTGTGGAGTTCGTCTTGCATACGTTTACCCCTGTTGTTTTGCAGAGTTCGTCTTGCATACGTTTACCTCCGTTATTTTGTAGAGTTTGTATTAGATACGTTTACCCCCGTTGTTTTGTAGAGTTCGTATTACATACGTTTACCTCCGTTGTTTTGTGGAGTTCGTATTACATACGTTTACCTCCGTTGTTTTGTAGAGTTCGTATTACATACGTTTACCCTCGTTGTTTTGTAGAGTTCGTATTACATACGTTTACCCTCGTTGTTTTGTAGAGTTATTATTACATACGTTTATCTCCGTTTTTTTGTGGAGTTCGTATTACATACGCTTACCCCCATTGCTTTGTAGAGTTCGTATAACATTCGTTTACCCCCGTTGTTTTGTAGAGTTCGTATTGCATACGTTTACCTCCGTTGTTTTGTAGAGTTCGTATTACATACGTTTACCCCCGTTGTTTTGTGGAGTTCGTATTACATACGTTTCCTTCCGTTGTTTTGTGGAGTTCGTATTACATACGTTTACCTCCGTTGTTTTGTAGAGTTCGTATTACATACGTTTACCCTCGTTGTTTTGTAGAGTTCGTATTACATACGTTTACCCCCGTTGTTTTGTAGAGTTCGTATTACATACGTTTACGCCCGTTGTTTGGTAGAGTGCGTATTACATACGTTTACCCCCGTTGTTTTGAGGAGTTCGTCTTGCATACGTTTACCCCTGTTGTTTTGTAGAGTTCGTATTACATACGTTTACCCCCGTTGTTTTGTGGAGTTCGTCTTGCATACGTTTACCCCTGTTGTTTTGTAGAGTTCGTCTTGCATACGTTTACCCCGTTATTTTGTAGAGTTCGTATTACATACGTTTACCTCCGTTGTTTTGTGGAGTTCGTATTACATACGTTTACCTCCGTTGTTTTGTAGAGTTCGTATTACATACGTTTACCCTCGTTGTTTTGTAGAGTTCGTATTACATACGTTTACCCTCGTTGTTTTGTAGAGTTATTATTACATACGTTTATCTCCGTTGTTTTGTGGAGTTCGTATTACATACGCTTACCCCCATTGCTTTGTAGAGTTCGTATAACATTCATTTACCCCCGTTGTTTTGTAGAGTTCGTATTACATACGTTTACCCTCGTTGTTTTGTAGAGTTCGTATTACATACGTTTACCTTCGTTGTTTTGTGTAGTTCGTATTACATACGTTTACCCCGTTGTTTTGTAGAGTTCGTATTACATACGTTTACCCCCGTTGTTTTGTAGAGTTCGTATTACATACGTTTACCTCCGTTGTTTTGTAGAGTTCGTATTACATACGTTTACCCCCGTTGTTTTGTGGAGTTCGTATTACATACGTTTCCTTCCGTTGTTTTGTGGAGTTCGTATTACATACGTTTACCTCCGTTGTTTTGTAGAGTTCGTATTACATACGTTTACCCTCGTTGTTTTGTAGAGTTCGTATTACATACGTTTACCCTCGTTGTTTTGTAGAGTTATTATTACATACGTTTATCTCCGTTGTTTTGTGGAGTTCGTATTACATACGCTTACCCCCATTGCTTTGTAGAGTTCGTATAACATTCGTTTACCCCCGTTGTTTTGTAGAGTTCGTATTACATACGCTTACCCTCGTTGTTTGAAGAGTTCGTATTACATACGCTTACCTCCGTTGTTTTGTGGAGTTCGTATTACATACGTTTAACCTCGTTGTTTCGTGGAATTCGTATTACATATGTTTACCCCCATATTGTTTTGTAGAGTTCGTATTACATACGTTTACCTCCGTTGTTTTGTAGAGTTCGTATTACATACGTTTACCCCCTTTGTTTTGTGGAGTTCGTATTACATACGTTTACCCCAGTTGCTTTGTAGAGTTCGTATTACATACGTTTGCCTCCGTTGTTTTGTAGTTCGTATTACATACGTTTACCCCTGTTGTTTTGTGGAGTTCGTATTACATACGTTTACCCTCGTTGTTTTGTAGAGTTCGTATTACATACGTTTACCCCCTTTGTTTTGTCGAGTTCGTATTACATACGTTTACCCCAGTTGCTTTGTAGAGTTCGTATTACATACGTTTACCTCCGTTGTTTTGTAGTTCGTATTACATACGTTTACCCTCGTTGTTTTGTGGAGTTCGTATTACATAAGTTTACCCTCGTTGTTTTGTAGAGTTCCTATTACATACGTTTACCCTCGTTGTTTTGTGGAGTTCGTATTACATAAGTTTACCCTCGTTGTTTTGTAGAGTTCGTATTAAATACGTTTACCCCCTTTGTTTTGTGGAGTTCGTATTACATACGCTTACCCCAGTTGCTTTGTAGAGTTCGTATTACAAACGTTTACCTCTGTTGTTTTGTAGTTCGTATTACATACGTTTACCCCTGTTGTTTTGTGGAGTTCGTATTACATACGTTTACCCCAATTGTTTTGTGGAGTTTGTATTACATACGTTTACCCCCGTTGTTTTGTGGAGTTCGTATTACATACGTTTACCCCCGTTGTTTTGTGGAGTTCGTATTACATACGTTTACCCCCGTTGTTTTGTAGAGTTCGTATTACATACGTTTACGCCCGTTGTTTGGTAGAGTTCGTATTACATACGTTTACCCCCGTTGTTTTGTGGAGTTCGTCTTGCATACGTTTACCCCCGTTGTTTTGTAGAGTTCGTATTACATACGTTTACCCCCGTTGTTTTGTGGAGTTCGTCTTGCATACGTTTACCCCTGTTGTTTTGCAGAGTTCGTCTTGCATACGTTTACCTCCGTTATTTTGTAGAGTTTGTATTAGATACGTTTACCCCCGTTGTTTTGTAGAGTTCGTATTACATACGTTTACCTCCGTTGTTTTGTGGAGTTCGTATTACATACGTTTACCTCCGTTGTTTTGTAGAGTTCGTATTACATACGTTTACCCTCGTTGTTTTGTAGAGTTCGTATTACATACGTTTACCCTCGTTGTTTTGTAGAGTTATTATTACATACGTTTATCTCCGTTTTTTTGTGGAGTTCGTATTACATACGCTTACCCCCATTGCTTTGTAGAGTTCGTATAACATTCGTTTACCCCCGTTGTTTTGTAGAGTTCGTATTGCATACGTTTACCTCCGTTGTTTTGTAGAGTTCGTATTACATACGTTTACCCCCGTTGTTTTGTGGAGTTCGTATTACATACGTTTCCTTCCGTTGTTTTGTGGAGTTCGTATTACATACGTTTACCTCCGTTGTTTTGTAGAGTTCGTATTACATACGTTTACCCTCGTTGTTTTGTAGAGTTCGTATTACATACGTTTACCCCCGTTGTTTTGTAGAGTTCGTATTACATACGTTTACGCCCGTTGTTTGGTAGAGTGCGTATTACATACGTTTACCCCCGTTGTTTTGAGGAGTTCGTCTTGCATACGTTTACCCCTGTTGTTTTGTAGAGTTCGTATTACATACGTTTACCCCCGTTGTTTTGTGGAGTTCGTCTTGCATACGTTTACCCCTGTTGTTTTGTAGAGTTCGTCTTGCATACGTTTACCCCGTTATTTTGTAGAGTTCGTATTACATACGTTTACCTCCGTTGTTTTGTGGAGTTCGTATTACATACGTTTACCTCCGTTGTTTTGTAGAGTTCGTATTACATACGTTTACCCTCGTTGTTTTGTAGAGTTCGTATTACATACGTTTACCCTCGTTGTTTTGTAGAGTTATTATTACATACGTTTATCTCCGTTGTTTTGTGGAGTTCGTATTACATACGCTTACCCCCATTGCTTTGTAGAGTTCGTATAACATTCGTTTACCCCCGTTGTTTTGTAGAGTTCGTATTACATACGTTTACCCTCGTTGTTTTGTAGAGTTCGTATTACATACGTTTACCTTCGTTGTTTTGTGTAGTTCGTATTACATACGTTTACCCCGTTGTTTTGTAGAGTTCGTATTACATACGTTTACCCCCGTTGTTTTGTAGAGTTCGTATTACATACGTTTACCTCCGTTGTTTTGTAGAGTTCGTATTACATACGTTTACCCCCGTTGTTTTGTGGAGTTCGTATTACATACGTTTCCTTCCGTTGTTTTGTGGAGTTCGTATTACATACGTTTACCTCCGTTGTTTTGTAGAGTTCGTATTACATACGTTTACCCTCGTTGTTTTGTAGAGTTCGTATTACATACGTTTACCCTCGTTGTTTTGTAGAGTTATTATTACATACGTTTATCTCCGTTGTTTTGTGGAGTTCGTATTACATACGCTTACCCCCATTGCTTTGTAGAGTTCGTATAACATTCGTTTACCCCCGTTGTTTTGTAGAGTTCGTATTACATACGCTTACCCTCGTTGTTTGAAGAGTTCGTATTACATACGCTTACCTCCGTTGTTTTGTGGAGTTCGTATTACATACGTTTAACCTCGTTGTTTCGTGGAATTCGTATTACATATGTTTACCCCCATATTGTTTTGTAGAGTTCGTATTACATACGTTTACCTCCGTTGTTTTGTAGAGTTCGTATTACATACGTTTACCCCCTTTGTTTTGTGGAGTTCGTATTACATACGTTTACCCCAGTTGCTTTGTAGAGTTCGTATTACATACGTTTACCTCCGTTGTTTTGTAGTTCGTATTACATACGTTTACCCCTGTTGTTTTGTGGAGTTCGTATTACATACGTTTACCCCCGTTGTTTTGTGGAGTTTGTATTACATACGTTTACCCCCGTTGTTTTGTGGAGTTCGTATTACATACGTTTACCCCCGTTGTTTTGTGGAGTTCGTATTACATAGGTTTACCCCCGTTGTTTTGTAGAGTTCGTATTACATACGTTTACGCCCGTTGTTTGGTAGAGTTCGTATTACATACGTTTACCCCCGTTGTTTTGTGGAGTTCGTCTTGCATACGTTTACCCCCGTTGTTTTGTAGAGTTCGTATTACATACGTTTACCCCCGTTGTTTTGTGGAGTTCGTCTTGCATACGTTTACCCGTGTTGTTTTGTAGAGTTCGTCTGGCATACGTTTACCCCGTTATTTTGTAGAGTTCGTATTACATACGTTTACCTCCGTTGTTTTGTGGAGTTCGCATTACATACGTTTACCCCAGTTGTTTTGTGGAGTTTGTATTACATACGTTTACCCCCGTTGTTTTGTGGAGTTCGTATTACATACGTTTACGCCCGTTGTTTGGTAGAGTTCGTATTACATACGTTTACCCCCGTTGTTTTGTAGAGTTCGTATTACATACGTTTACGCCCGTTGTTTGGTAGAGTGCGTATTACATACGTTTACCCCCGTTGTTTTGTGGAGTTCGTCTTGCATACGTTTACCCCTGTTGTTTTGTAGAGTTCGTATTACATACGTTTACCCCCGTTGTTTTGTGGAGTTCGTCTTGCATACGTTTACCCCTGTTGTTTTGTAGAGTTCGTCTTGCATACGTTTATCCCGTTATTTTGTAGAGTTCGTATTACATACGTTTACCTCCGTTGTTTTGTGGAGTTCGTATTACATACGTTTACCTCCGTTGTTTTGTAGAGTTCGTATTACATACGTTTACCCTCGTTGTTTTGTAGAGTTCGTATTACATACGTTTACCCTCGTTGTTTTGTAGAGTTATTATTACATACGTTTATCTCCGTTGTTTTGTGGAGTTCGTATTACATACGCTTACCCCCATTGCTTTGTAGAGTTCGTATAACATTCGTTTACCCCCGTTGTTTTGTAGAGTTCGTATTACATACGTTTACCCTCGTTGTTTTGTAGAGTTCGTATTACATACGTTTACCTTCGTTGTTTTGTGGAGTTCGTATTACATACGTTTACCCCGTTGTTTTGTAGAGTTCGTATTACATACGTTTACCCCCGTTGTTTTGTAGAGTTCGTATTACATACGTTTACCTCCGTTGTTTTGTAGAGTTCGTATTACATACGTTTACCCCCGTTGTTTTGTGGAGTTCGTATTACATACGTTTCCTTCCGTTGTTTTCTGGAGTTCGTATTACATACGTTTACCTCCGTTGTTTTGTAGAGTTCGTATTACATACGTTTACCCTCGTTGTTTTGTAGAGTTCGTATTACATACGTTTACCCTCGTTGTTTTGTAGAGTTATTATTACATACGTTTATCTCCGTTGTTTTGTGGAGTTCGTATTACATACGCTTACCCCCATTGCTTTGTAGAGTTCGTATAACATTCGTTTACCCCCGTTGTTTTGTAGAGTTCGTATTACATACGTTTACCCTCGTTGTTTGAAGAGTTCGTATTACATACGCTTACCTCCGTTGTTTTGTGGAGTTCGTATTACATACGTTTAACCTCGTTGTTTCGTGGAATTCGTATTACATATGTTTACCCCCATTGTTTTGTAGAGTTCGTATTACATACGTTTACCTCCGTTGTTTTGTAGAGTTCGTATTAGATACGTTTACCCCCTTTGTTTTGTGGAGTTCGTATTACATACGTTTACCCCAGTTGCTTTGTAGAGTTCGTATTACATACGTTTACCTCCGTTGTTTTGTAGTTCGTATTACATACGTTTACCCCTGTTGTTTTGTGGAGTTCGTATTACATACGTTTACCCCAGTTGTTTTGTGGAGTTTGTATTACATACGTTTACCCCCGTTGTTTTGTGGAGTTCGTATTACATACATTTACCCCCGTTGTTTTGTGGAGTTCGTATTACATACGTTTACCCCCGTTGTTTTGTAGAGTTCGTATTACATACGTTTACGCCGGTTGTTTGGTAGAGTTCGTATTACATACGTTTACCCCCGTTGTTTTGTGGAGTTCGTCTTGCATACGTTTACCCCCGTTGTTTTGTAGAGTTCGTATTACATACGTTTACCCCCGTTGTTTTGTGGAGTTCGTCTTGCATACGTTTACCCGTGTTGTTTTGTAGAGTTCGTCTGGCATACGTTTACCCCGTTATTTTGTAGAGTTCGTATTACATACGTTTACCTCCGTTGTTTTGTGGAGTTCGCATTACATACGTTTACCCCAGTTGTTTTGTGGAGTTTGTATTACATACGTTTACCCCCGTTGTTTTGTGGAGTTCGTATTACATACGTTTACGCCCGTTGTTTGGTAGAGTTCGTATTACATACGTTTACCCCCGTTGTTTTGTAGAGTTCGTATTACATACGTTTACGCCCGTTGTTTGGTAGAGTGCATATTACATACGTTTACCCCCGTTGTTTTGTGGAGTTCGTCTTGCATACGTTTACCCCTGTTGTTTTGTAGAGTTCGTATTACATACGTTTACCCCCGTTGTTTTGTGGAGTTCGTCTTGCATACGTTTACCCCTGTTGTTTTGTAGAGTTCGTCTTGCATACGTTTACCCCGTTATTTTGTAGAGTTCGTATTACATACGTTTACCTCGTTGTTTTGTGGAGTTCCTATTACATACGTTTACCTCCGTTGTTTTGTAGAGTTCGTATTACATACGTTTACCCCCGTTGTTTTGTAGAGTTCGTATTACATACGTTTACCCTCGTTGTTTTGTAGAGTTATTATTACATACGTTTATCTCCGTTGTTTTGTGGAGTTCGTATTACATACGCTTACCCCCATTGCTTTGTAGAGTTCGTATAACATTCGTTTACCCCCGTTGTTTTGTAGAGTTCGTATTACATACGTTTACCCTCGTTGTTTTGTAGAGTTCGTATTACATACGTTTACCTTCGTTGTTTTGTGGAGTTCGTATTACATACGTTTACCCCGTTGTTTTGTAGAGTTCGTATTACATACGTTTACCCCCGTTGTTTTGTAGAGTTCGTATTACAAACGTTTACCTCCGTTGTTTTGTAGAGTTCGTATTATATACGTTTACCCCCGTTGTTTTGTGGAGTTCGTATTACATACGTTTCCTTCCGTTGTTTTGTGGAGTTCGTATTACATACGTTTACCTCCGTTGTTTTGTAGAGTTCGTATTACATACTTTTACCCTCGTTGTTTTGTAGAGTTCGTATTACATACGTTTACCCTCGTTGTTTTGTAGAGTTATTATTACATACGTGTATCTCCGTTGTTTTGTGGAGTTCGTATTACATACGCTTACCCCCATTGCTTTGTAGAGTTCGTATAACATTCGTTTACCCCCGTTGTTTTGTAGAGTTCGTATTACATACGTTTACCCTCGTTGTTTGAAGAGTTCGTATTACATACGCTTACCTCCGTTGTTTTGTGGAGTTCGTATTACATACGTTTAACCTCGTTGTTTCGTGGAATTCGTATTACATATGTTTACCCCCATTGTTTTGTAGAGTTCGTATTACATACGTTTACCTCCGTTGTTTTGTAGAGTTCGTATTACATACGTTTACCCCCTTTGTTTTGTGGAGTTCGTATTACATACGTTTACCCCAGTTGCTTTGTAGAGTTCGTATTACATACGTTTACCTCCGTTGTTTTGTAGTTCGTATTACATACGTTTACCCCTGTTGTTTTGTGGAGTTCGTATTACATACGTTTACCCCAGTTGTTTTGTGGAGTTTGTATTACATACGTTTACCCCCGTTGTTTTGTGGAGTTCGTATTACATACGTTTACCCCCGTTGTTTTGTGGAGTTCGTATTACATACGTTTACCCCCGTTGTTTTGTAGAGTTCGTATTACATACGTTTACGCCCGTTGTTTGGTAGAGTTCGTATTACATACGTTTACCCCCGTTGTTTTGTGGAGTTCGTCTTGCATACGTTTACCCCCGTTGTTTTGTAGAGTTCGTATTACATACGTTTACCCCCGTTGTTTTGTGGAGTTCGTCTTGCATACGTTTACCCGTGTTGTTTTGTAGAGTTCGTCTGGCATACGTTTACCCCGTTATTTTGTAGAGTTTGTATTAGATACGTTTACCCCCGTTGTTTTGTAGAGTTCGTATTACATACGTTTACCTCCGTTGTTTTGTGGAGTTCGTAATACATACGTTTACCTCCGTTGTTTTGTAGAGTTCGTATTACATACGTTTACCCTCGTTGTTTTGTAGAGTTCGTATTACATACGCTTACCCTCGTTGTTTTGTAGAGTTATTATTACATACGTTTATCTCCGTTGTTTTGTGGAGTTCGTATTACATACGCTTACCCCCATTGCTTTGTAGAGTTCGTATAACATTCGTTTACCCCCGTTGTTTTGTAGAGTTCGTATTACATACGCTTACCCTCGTTGTTTTGTAGAGTTCGTATTACATACGTTTACCTTCGTTGTTTTGTGGAGTTCGTATTACATACGTTTACCCCATTGTTTTGTAGAGTTCGTATTACATACGTTTACCCCCGTTGTTTTGTAGAGTTCGTATTACATACGTTTACCTCCGTTGTTTTGTAGAGTTCGTATTACATACGTTTACCCCCGTTGTTTTGTGGAGTTCGTATTACATACGTTTCCTTCCGTTGTTTTGTGGAGTTCGTATTACATACGTTTACCTCCGTTGTTTTGTAGAGTTTGCATTACATACGTTTACCTCCGTTGTTTTGTGGAGTTCGTATTACATACGTTTACCCCCGTTGTTTTGTAGAGTTCGTATTACATACGTTTACCCCCGTTGTTTTGTAGAGTTCGCATTACATACGTTTACACCCGTTGTTTTGTAGAGTTCGCATTACATACATACGTTTACCTCCATTGTTTTGTAGAGTTCGTATTACATACGTTTACCCTCGTTGTTTTGTGGAGTTCGTATTGCATACATACGTTTACCTCCATTGTTTTGTAGAGTTCGTATTACATACGTTTACCCTCGTTGTTTTGTGGAGTTCGTATTACATAAGTTTACCCTCGTTGTTTTGTAGAGTTCCTATTACATACGTTTACCCTCGTTGTTTTGTGGAGTTCGTATTACATAAGTTTACCCTCGTTGTTTTGTAGAGTTCGTATTACATACGTTTACCCCCTTTGTTTTGTGGAGTTCGTATTACATACGTTTACCCCAGTTGCTTTGTAGAGTTCGTATTACATACGTTTACCTCCGTTGTTTTGTAGTTCGTATTACATACGTTTACCCCTGTTGTTTTGTGGAGTTCGTATTACATACGTTTACCCCAGTTGTTTTGTGGAGTTTGTATTACATACGTTTACCCCCGTTGTTTTGTGGAGTTCGTATTACATACGTTTACCCCCGTTGTTTTGTGGAGTTCGTATTACATACGTTTACCCCCGTTGTTTTGTAGAGTTCGTATTACATACGTTTACGCCCGTTGTTTGGTAGAGTTCGTATTACATACGTTTACCCCCGTTGTTTTGTGGAGTTCGTCTTGCATACGTTTACCCCCGTTGTTTTGTAGAGTTCGTATTACATACGTTTACCCCCGTTGTTTTGTGGAGTTCGTCTTGCATACGTTTACCCCTGTTGTTTTGTAGAGTTCGTCTTGCATACGTTTACCCCGTTATTTGGTAGAGTTTGTATTAGATACGTTTACCCCCGTTGTTTTGTAGAGTTCGTATTACATACGTTTACCTCCGTTGTTTTGTGGAGTTCGTATTACATACGTTTACCTCCTTTGTTTTGTAGAGTTCGTATTACATACGTTTACCCTCGTTGTTTTGTAGAGTTCGTATTACATACGTTTACCCTCGTTGTTTTGTAGAGTTATTATTACATACGTTTATCTCCGTTGTTTTGTGGAGTTCGTATTACATACGCTTACCCCAATTGCTTTGTAGAGTTCGTATAACATTCGTTTACCCCCGTTGTTTTGTAGAGTTCGTATTACATACGTTTACCTTCGTTGTTTTGTGGAGTTCGTATTACATACGTTTACCCCATTGTTTTGTAGAGTTCGTATTACATACGTTTACCCCCGTTGTTTTGTAGAGTTCGTATTACATACGTTTACCTCCGTTGTTTTGTAGAGTTCGTATTACATACGATTACCCCCGTTGTTTTGTGGAGTTCGTATTACATACGTTTACCCCCGTTGTTTTGTAGAGTTCCTATTACATACGTTTACCCTCGTTGTTTGGTAGAGTTCGTATTACATACGTTTACCCTCGTTGTTTTGTAGAGTTCGTATTACATACCTTTACCCCCGTTGTTTTGTAGAATTCGTATTACATACGTTTACCCTCGTTGTTTTGTAGAGTTCGTATTACATACGTTTACCCTCGTTGTTTTGTAGAGTTCGCATTACATACGCTTACCCCCATTGCTTTGTAGAGTTCGTATTACATTCGTTTACCCCCGTTGTTTTGTAGAGTTCGTATTACATACGTTTACCCTCGTTGTTTTGTAGAGTTCGTATTACATACGTTTACCTCCGTTGTTTTGTGGAGTTCGTATTACATGCGCTTACCCCCGTTGTTTTGTAGAGTTTGTATTACATACGTTTACCTCCGTTGTTTTGTAGAGTTCGTATTACATACGTTTACCTCCGTTGTTTTGTAGAGTTCGTATTACATACGTTTACCCCCGTTGTTTTGTGGAGTTCGTATTACATACGTTTACCTCCGTTGTTTTGTGGAGTTCGTATTACATACGTTTACCTCCGTTGTTTTGTAGAGTTTGTATTACATACGTTTACCTCCGTTGTTTTGTGGAGTTCGTATTACATACGTTTACCCCCGTTGTTTTGTAGAGTTCGTATTACATACGTTTACCCCCGTTGTTTTGTGGAGTTCGTCTTGCATACGTTTACCCCTGTTGTTTTGTAGAGTTCGTCTTGCATACGTTTACCCCCGTTATTTTGTAGAGTTTGTATTACATACGTTTACCTCCGTTGTTTTGTAGAGTTCGTATTACATACGTTTACCTCCGTTGTTTTGTAGAGTTCGTATTACATACGTTTACCCCCGTTGTTTTGTGGAGTTCGTATTACATACGTTTACCTCCGTTGTTTTGTGGAGTTCGTATTACATACGTTTACCTCCGTTGTTTTGTAGAGTTTGTATTACATACGTTTACCTCCGTTGTTTTGTGGAGTTCGTATTACATACGTTTACCCCCGTTGTATTGTAGAGTTCGTATTACATACGTTTACCCCCGTTGTTTTGTGGAGTTCGTCTTGCATACCTTTACCCCTGTTGTTTTGTAGAGTTCGTCTTGCATACGTTTACCCCCGTTATTTTGTAGAGTTTGTATTAGATACGTTTACCCCCGTTGTTTTGTAGAGTTCGTATTACATACGTTTACCTCCGTTGTTTTGTGGAGTTCGTATTACATACGTTTACCCCCGTTGTTTTGTAGAGTTCGTATTACATACGTTTACCCTCGTTGTTTTGTAGAGTTCGTATTACATACGTTTACCCTCGTTGTTTTGTAGAGTTATTATTACATACGTTTATCTCCATTGTTTTGTGGAGTTCGTATTACATACGCTTACCCCCATTGCTTTGTAGAGTTCGTATAACATTCGTTTACCCCCGTTGTTTTGTAGAGTTCGTATTACATACGTTTACCTCCGTTGTTTTGTAGAGTTCGTATTACATACGTTTACAACCGTTGTTTAGTGGAGTTCGTATTACATACGTTTCCTTCCGTTGTTTTGTGGAGTTCGTATTACATACGTTTACCCTCGTTGTTTTGTGGAGTTCGTATTACATAAGTTTACCCTCGTTGTTTTGTAGAGTTCCTATTACATACGTTTACCTCGTTGTTTTGTAGAGTTTGTATTACATACGTTTACCTCCGTTGTTTTGTAGAGTTCGTATTACATACGTTTACCCGCGTTGTTTTGTAGAGTTCGTATTACATACGTTTACCCTCGTTGTTTAGTAGAGTTCGTATTACATACGTTTACCCCCGTTGTTTTGTAGAGTTCGTATTACATACGTTTACCTCCGTTGTTTTGTAGAGTTCGTATTACATACGTTTACAACCGTTGTTTTGTGGAGTTCGTATTACATACGTTTCCTTCCGTTGTTTTGTGGAGTTCGTATTACATACGTTTACCCTCGTTGTTTTGTGGAGTTCGTATTACATAAGTTTACCCTCGTTGTTTTGTAGAGTTCCTATTACATACGTTTACCTCGTTGTTTTGTAGAGTTTGTATTACATACGTTTACCTCCGTTGTTTTGTAGAGTTCGTATTACATACGTTTACCCTCGTTGTTTTGTAGAGTTCGTATTACATACGTTTACCCTCGTTGTTTTGTAGAGTTCGTATTACATACGTTTACCCCCGTTGTTTTGTAGAGTTCGTATTACATACGTTTACCCTCGTTGTTTTGTAGAGTTCGTATTACATACGTTTACCCTCGTTGTTTTGTAGAGTTCGTATTACATACGCTTACCCCCATTGCTTTGTAGAGTTCGTATTACATTCGTTTACCCCCGTTGTTTTGTAGAGTTCGTATTACATACGTTTACCCTCGTTGTTTTGTAGAGTTCGTATTACATACGTTTACCTCCGTTGTTTTGTGGAGTTCGTATTACATACGCTTACCCCCGTTGTTTTGTAGAGTTTGTATTACATACGTTTACCTCCGTTGTTTTGTAGAGTTCGTATTACATACGTTTACCTCCGTTGTTTTGTAGAGTTCGTATTACATACGTTTACCCCCGTTGTTTTGTGGAGTTCGTATTACATACGTTTACCTCCGTTGTTTTGTGGAGTTCGTATTACATACGTTTACCTCCGTTGTTTTGTAGAGTTTGTATTACATACGTTTACCTCCGTTGTTTTGTGGAGTTCGTATTACATACGTTTACCCCCGTTGTTTTGTAGACTTCGTATTACATACGTTTACCTCCGTTGCTTTGTGGAGTTCGTATTACACACGTTTACCCCCGTTGTTTTGTAGAGTTCGTATTACATACGTTTACCCCCGTTGTTTTGTAGAGTTCGTATTACATACATACGTTTACCTCCATTGTTTTGTAGAGTTCGTATTACATACGTTTACCCTCGTTGTTTTGTGGAGTTCGTATTACATAAGTTTACCTCCGTTGTTTTGTGGAGTTCGTATTACATACGCTTACCCCCGTTGTTTTGTAGAGTTTGTATTTCATACGTTTACCTCCGTTGTTTTGTAGAGTTTGTATTACATACGTTTACCTCCGTTGTTTTGTAGAGTTCGTATTACATACGTTTACCCGCGTTGTTTTGTAGAGTTCGTATTACATACGTTTACCCTCGTTGTTTTGTAGAGTTCGTATTACATACGTTTACCCCCGTTGTTTTGTAGAGTTCGTATTACATACGTTTACCTCCGTTGTTTTGTAGAGTTCGTATTACATACGTTTACAACCGTTGTTTTGTGGAGTTCGTATTACATACGTTTCCTTCCGTTGTTTTGTGGAGTTCGTATTACATACGTTTACCCTCGTTGTTTTGTGGAGTTCGTATTACATAAGTTTACCCTCGTTGTTTTGTAGAGTTCCTATTACATACGTTTACCTCGTTGTTTTGTAGAGTTTGTATTACATACGTTTACCTCCGTTGTTTTGTAGAGTTCGTATTACATACGTTTACCCTCGTTGTTTTGTAGAGTTCGTATTACATACGTTTACCCTCGTTGTTTTGTAGAGTTCGTATTACATACGTTTACCCCCGTTGTTTTGTAGAGTTCGTATTACATACATTTACCCTCGTTGTTTTGTAGAGTTCGTATTACATACGTTTACCCTCGTTGTTTTGTAGAGTTCGTATTACATACGCTTACCCCCATTGCTTTGTAGAGTTCGTATTACATTCGTTTACCCCCGTTGTTTTGTAGAGTTCGTATTACATACGTTTACCCTCGTTGTTTTGTAGAGTTCGTATTACATACGTTTACCTCCGTTGTTTTGTGGAGTTCGTATTACATACGCTTACCCCCGTTGTTTTGTAGAGTTTGTATTACATACGTTTACCTCCGTTGTTTTGTAGAGTTCGTATTACATACGTTTACCTCCGTTGTTTTGTAGAGTTCGTATTACATACGTTTACCCCCGTTGTTTTGTGGAGTTCGTATTACATACGTTTACCTCCGTTGTTTTGTGGAGTTCGTATTACATACGTTTACCTCCGTTGTTTTGTAGAGTTTGTATTACATACGTTTACCTCCGTTGTTTTGTGGAGTTCGTATTACATACGTTTACCCCCGTTGTTTTGTAGACTTCGTATTACATACGTTTACCTCCGTTGCTTTGTGGAGTTCGTATTACACACGTTTACCCCCGTTGTTTTGTAGAGTTCGTATTACATACGTTTACCCCCGTTGTTTTGTAGAGTTCGTATTACATACATACGTTTACCTCCATTGTTTTGTAGAGTTCGTATTACATACGTTTACCCTCGTTGTTTTGTGGAGTTCGTATTACATAAGTTTACCTCCGTTGTTTTGTGGAGTTCGTATTACATACGCTTACCCCCGTTGTTTTGTAGAGTTTGTATTTCATACGTTTACCTCCGTTGTTTTGTAGAGTTCGTATTACATACGTTTACCTCCGTTGTTTTGTAGAGTTCGTATTACATACGTTTACCCCCGTTGTTTTGTGGAGTTCGTATTACATACGTTTACCTCCGTTGTTTTGTGGAGTTCGTATTACATACGTTTACCTCCGTTGTTTTGTAGAGTTTGTATTACATACGTTTACCTCCGTTGTTTTGTGGAGTTCGTATTACACACGTTTACCCCCGTTGTTTTGTAGAGTTCGTATTACATACGTTTACCCTCGTTGTTTTGTGGAGTTCGTATTACATAAGTTTACCCTCGTTGTTTTGTAGAGTTCGTATTACATACGTTTACCTCCGTTGTTTTGTAGGGTTCATATTACATACGTTTACCCCCGTTGTTTTGTAGAGTTTGTATTACATACGTTTACCCCCGTTGTTTTGTGGAGTTCGTATTACATACGTTTACCCTCGTTGTTTGTAGAGTTCGTATTACATACGCTTACCTCCGTTGTTTTGTGGAGTTCGTATTACATACGTTTAACCTCGTTGTTTCGTGGAATTCGTATTACATATGTTTACCCCCATTGTTTTGTAGAGTTCGTATTATATACGTTTACCCCCGTTGTTTTGTAGAGTTCGTATTACATACGTTTACCCCCGTTGTTTTGTGGAGTTCGTATTACATACGTTTACCCCAGTTGTTTTGTAGAGTTCGTATTACATACGTTTACCTCCGTTGTTTTGTAGAGTTTGTATTACATACGTTTACCTCCGTTGTTTTGTAGAGTTCGTATTACATACGTTTACCTCCGTTGTTTTGTAGAGTTCGTATTACATACGTTTACCCCCGTTGTTTTGTGGAGTTCGTATTACATACGTTTACCTCCGTTGTTTTGTGGAGTTCGTATTACATACGTTTACCTCCGTTGTTTTGTAGAGTTTGTATTACATACGTTTACCTCCGTTGTTTTGTGGAGTTCGTATTACACACGTTTACCCCCGTTGTTTTGTAGAGTTCGTATTACATACGTTTACCCTCGTTGTTTTGTGGAGTTCGTATTACATAAGTTTACCCTCGTTGTTTTGTAGAGTTCGTATTACATACGTCTACCTCCGTTGTTTTGTAGGGTTCATATTACATACGTTTACCCCCGTTGTTTTGTAGAGTTTGTATTACATACGTTTACCCCCGTTGTTTTGTGGAGTTCGTATTACATACGTTTACCCTCGTTGTTTGTAGAGTTCGTATTACATACGCTTACCTCCGTTGTTTTGTGGAGTTCGTATTACATACGTTTAACCCCGTTGTTTCGTGGAATTCGTATTACATATGTTTACCCCCATTGTTTTGTAGAGTTCGTATTATATACGTTTACCCCCGTTGTTTTGTAGAGTTCGTATTACATACGTTTACCCCCGTTGTTTTGTGGAGTTCGTATTACATACGTTTACCCCAGTTGTTTTGTAGAGTTCGTATTACATACGTTTACCTCCGTTGTTTTGTAGTTCGTATTACATACGTTTACCCCTGTTGTTTTGTGGAGTTCGTATTACATACGTTTACCACCGTTGTTTTGTGGAGTTTGTATTACATACGTTTACCCCGTTGTTTTGTGGAGTTCGTATTACATACGTTTACCCCCGTTGTTTTGTGGAGTTCGTATTACATACGTTTACCCCCGTTGTTTTGTAGGGTTCGTATTACATACGTTTACGCCCGCTGTTTGGTAGAGTTCGTATTACATACGTTTACCCCCGTTGTTTTGTGGAGTTCGTCTTGCATACGTTTACCCCCGTTGTTTTGTAGAGTTCGTCTTACATACGTTTACCCCCGTTGTTTTGTGGAGTTCGTCTTGCATACGTTTACCCCCGTTATTTTGTAGAGTTTGTATTAGATACGTTTACCCCCGTTGTTTTGTAGAGTTCGTATTACATACGTTTACCTCCGTTGTTTTGTGGAGTTCGTATTACATACGTTTACCCCCGTTGTTTTGTAGAGTTCGTATTACATACGTTTACCCTCGTTGTTTTGTAGAGTTCGTATTACATACGTTTACCCTCGTTGTTTTGTAGAGTTATTATTACATACGTTTATCTCCATTGTTTTGTGGAGTTCGTATTACATACGCTTACCCCCATTGCTTTGTAGAGTTCGTATAACATTCGTTTACCCCCGTTGTTTTGTAGAGTTCGTATTACATACGTTTACCCTCGTTGTTTTGTAGAGTTCGTATTACATACGTTTACCTTCGTTGTTTTGTGGAGTTCGTATTACATACGTTTACCTCCGTTGTTTTGTAGAGTTCGTATTACATACGTTTACAACCGTTGTTTTGTGGAGTTCGTATTACATACGTTTCCTTCCGTTGTTTTGTGGAGTTCGTATTACATACGTTTATCTCCGTTGTTTTGTAGAGTTTGCATTACATACGTTTACCTCCGTTGTTTTGTGGAGTTCGTATTACATACGTTTACCCCCGTTGTTTTGTAGAGTTCGTATTACATACGTTTACCTCCGTTGTTTTGTGGAGTTCGTATTACACACGTTTACCCGCGTTGTTTTGTAGAGTTCGCATTACATACGTTTACCCCCGTTGTTTTGTAGAGTTCGCATTACATACATACGTTTACCTCCATTGTTTTGTAGAGTTCGTATTACATACGTTTACCCTCGTTGTTTTGTGGAGTTCGTATTACATAAGTTTACCCTCGTTGTTTTGTAGAGTTCGTATTACATACGTTTACCTCCGTTGTTTTGTAGAGTTCGTATTACATACGTTTACCTCGTTGTTTTGTAGAGTTTGTATTACATACGTTTACCTCCGTTGTTTTGTAGAGTTCGTATTACATACGTTTACCTCCGTTGTTTTGTAGAGTTCGTATTACATACGCTTACTGCCGTTGTTTTGTGGAGTTCGTATCACATACGTTTAACCTCGTTGTTTTGTGGAGTTCGTATTACATATGTTTATCCTCGTTGTTTTGTAGAGTTCGTATTACATACGTTTACCCCCGTTGTTTTGTAGAGTTCGTATTACATACGTTTACCCTCGTTGTTTTGCAGAGTTCGTATTACATACGTTTACCTCCGTTGTTTTGTGGAGTTTGTATTACATACGTTAACCTCCGTTGTTTTGTAGAGTTTGTATTACATACGTTTACCCCCGTTGTTTTGTGGAGTTCATATTACATACGTTTACCCTCGTTGTTTTGTAGAGTTTGTATTACATACGTTTATCCCCGTTGTTTTTTGTGGAGTTCGTATTACATACGTTTACCCCCGTTGTTTTGTAGAGTTCGTATTACATACGTTTACCCCCGTTGTTTTGTGGAGTTTGTATTACATACGTTTACCCCCGTTGTTTTGTGGAGTTTGTATTACTCTGTCAATAGTTTCATTCAGTGTCTTTTTTCTATTGTCATTATGTGCGTCCTTCTAATCACGGCCTCTGATTATCCTTTTGTATCATCATAATTTAATTGCACATTGAGCATACCCCTCCGGAATGGAAAAAAAGAAATAAATAACAAACTTCTACTTCAAAGTAAAATAAGTTTCCATTCAGGTAATAATGATTTAAACATGTTTTGCCAACCTATCTTATTGAAGTACCCTCGTGGTTGTGATCGTATGGTAGTTGAATTTAAAACTACCGTGCAATCAGTGCCTATCATCACTAAAGTTGTGAGTTCGAAACCCACGAAGGGTACTCGATAAAAAAGCATGTCATAAAGTTTGTCATTGACTTGTGGCAGCTAGGTACTCCGCATTCCGCCATCAATAAAGCTGATCGCCGGAATATAGCTGCAATATCTTGACAGTGGCTATAATCACCTTATTATTAACAACTATCTCACTGTGTGTTTCGTACAAATGATTAAATATTATCTTCGTTTCTGTTTCTGGTGTTCAGATCCACTGAACAAGATAGATACAGAAATGTATTTGGTGTCTAGCAGCCATGAACAAGTTTACTGTTAAATACAAATATGTACATCAGGGGTCCGTCGTTTAACTTGTGATTAAGCTAATCATATGATTAGTCATAATTACATGATTTATTCATAATTACATAATTAGCTAATTAAATGATTAAATATGACAAGTTTATACATTGATTAAAAAAGAGCTCAGCAACAAAATTTAATCGTTGCATTAGCTAAGTGTGTGATTAGGAATGAATCATGTAACTATTACTAATCATATGATTAGCTTAATGACAAGTTCAACAACGGACGGACCCCTGATGTCTAGAACCACTGAGCAAGTTAAATCCAGAAATGTACATATGTTGTCTGGAAGCCATGAACAAGCTAAATACTGATAACTTCATCTGGTGTATCGAAGCCATGAAAGAAATTAAATGCAATATATGTGCATCTGATATCTAGTACCACTGAACAAGTGAAATACATAAATGTACATCAGGTGTACAGACAAATAAACACATTAAATACAGAAATGTACATCAGGTGTATTAAATTGATATTGAAATCTTTGATGTTTATTATATTGAATTATATGAATTACATGAAGTAGACTTACTAGTCAAGATGAAGGGGTAATATTCTTCAGTCAAAGTTAATTATTTAGAAAAAAAATCAATCTATTTAATTGTGTATATTGTTCTGCTTATCTCCTACTATCCTCTTGTAACATCGAACAGAAAAGCTGTACTACTCTTATTTACTACTAATAACCTATTGGTAGATTTGTCATAGTCAAGTACACATGGGCATGACAAACCATCCATGGAAGACAATAGTTGTCTATGACATTGTCCATCAGGGGAGATAACCACGACGTTGTTTGAATCATAACCGCTGACATACACGTTCCCATCATTGTCTACAGAGATACCATATGGATCCTGTAGAACACGGTTACCTTTGAATTGCCATTGTGTTGTACCATGTAAATCACAACATGTCACGGTATGTGTGTAACAGTTTGTGTAGTAAAGTTTGTCTCCAGATGTAGCTACGTAATAAACGGAAGACATATCACTGCTGATTATATCACTAACAGATCTATCACTCAGATTTAACATCTTTAGTCCTTTATTCCATGTACAATAATATATTGTCCTACCTCTAACCGCCATGCCATAAATGTACGTATCCATGGGAATAGCTGTGATGACTTTCTGACTTTCTATATCTATTATAGTTATGCATCTTTTACCTCCACTTCCAGATGATACAGCAACACTATTGTTATCTTTAATATAAACTGTATCATAAGTAAAGGATCCTGTTTTATCTTTACCTATCTGGAATATTTCTTTTCCTTCTTTGTTGATGAATCTTACAGTACTAGAACTGTTACAGGAAAATACCATTCTACCATCTGGAAGTAACGAGCAGCCTCTGATATCAGTCCCCTTTATGTTTATCTTTTGTTTCAGATTTAGCTGTATATTTTCAAGTGACCTTGGTGGTGACAGTTCAGCTACCATCATCTGGGCCTGTTTATCCTTTTTTCTGACAAAGGTCATCTCACAACGCTTTGATTCAGCAACTACTTCTGCAAACATTTGAATGCTGGTGGTTAAATTCTTCAAACCGGTGTCTATCTTATATGATAGTTTGGTTTGATTCAGACGGTCACTGTTAACTATTGACTGTAAACACATGTCTTGTGTTTCTACTTCTTTCTCTATTTGCTTTATGGCTATAAATGTTTGTAGGTCTGATGCATAATTTTTCATGTTGACTATATTTGTCTGGTGTTCGGTGAGTTCTTTCTCTTTCTCGTCTAAAGATATAAGTAGTTCACGTGTTTCGTCGGTTACTTGTATTTCTGCTTCATCCAATTCTGTCATCAGATTTTCCTGTAACCGGTCAAGATGATTGTTGATTTTTGTTCTCATTTCCTGTATTTCCTTCTCAATTATTCGTTTCTGTTCTTTAACAGAACTGGAGTTGGTCTCTCTATTTTGTTTAATTTTACCAATAGTTTCAATCATTTCTTTAATCAAATGTTCGATCTCAGTGAACATGGTTGATGTCTTCACGTTCTTTATTATTTCTTCCATGATAGCTACATCCTTACAATCACTATGATTTTTCACGATACAAATTATACAACACGGACACTCATGTTCTTTACAGTATAAATTGAACTTTTCCTGATGTTCGCTGCAATGTTCTTTAATTTTCAACACGGACGACGGCAACTTCTGGTATTCCGTTATGGGTATCGTGGTATGACCTCGTGACAGCTTCCCTGAACTGTGATATTCAATGCATTCTGTACAGAATCCTTCTTCACAATCTCGACACCAAACTTCCGATGGTTTAGAAATATGGCGGTTATCACACATTCTACAGAAAGATGGAGAAGTTGACATGATGTTGATATCCTGTAATATATTATTGACATTAAAATAGAAATTATTATTTATTAATTGTCTGTAGTCACTTTGATTTCTGTACATCACTAAAATTAATTAATTAAAATCAGAATGGCTTTCCAATTAACCCTGTGTTTACTAGCGCTCTTTTATAGTACACTGTAGATACATATGGCATAAAAGATAGAAAAAAAAATGTTCACTGTCGAAACAGTTCTCAAATCCAATGAGAAAATCGTAGTATCATAGCAAATTTAGTCTTCCATAATTAAGATAAGAGGCCCATTTAGTCTTCCATGATTAAGATAGAGGCCCATTTAGTTTTCCATGATTAAGATAGAGGTCCATTTAGTCTTCCATGATTCAGATAGAGGTTCATTTAGTCTTCCATGATTAAGATAGAGGCCCATTTAGTCTTCCATCATTAAGATAGAGGTCCATTTAGTCTTCCATGATTAAGATAGAGGTCCATTTAGTCTTCCATGATTCAGATAGAGGTCCATTTAATCTTCCATGATTAAGATAGAGGTCTATTTAGTCTTCCATGATTAAGATAGAGGCCCATTTAGTCTTCCATGATTAAGATAGAGGCCCATTTAGTCTTCCATGATTAAGATAGATGCCCATTTAGTCTTCCATGATTCAGATAGAGGCCCATTTAGTCTTCCATGATTAAGATAGAGGCCCATTTAATCTTCCATGAATAAGATAGAGGCCCATTTAGTGTTCCATGATTAAGATAGATGCCCATTTAGTCTTCCATGATTAAGATAGAGGCCCACTTGAGCATGCATCACTCACCCAAATTATTCAGATAGAGTTTCTGTTCAATAGAGTCTAGATTCTGAGAGAAACAATATCCTACATTTTCATGTACGGTTCTATGTTAAACTTTAGCTCATTTAAATGGGACTTTAAAACGTGGGTGTTGTTTCCTTTTAATTCCTTCATATCTCCGAAACAGTAAAAGGCAGGCCATGTGAGCTAAAAACCAAAAAGGATTCCCCTTTACGTTTATTACTATGAGTTATAGTTTGTGATTTAACTTTTAGCGGGAGGGAAGAAAGAGAAGAAAACAATTAAGAGAAATATCTCGGGAGTGTAACGATATAACTGGGACAGCGAAAGGATCAAAAATAATCTGACCCTATCGTTGAAGTAATGCATTTGGAATTCAGTGGTCCGTCACTTCCGTCAATTTAACGAAGGGTACTTTACGAGAAATTTGGCACTAAATGTGTGAAAATCTTAAAATTCTGGAAAACTTGAGCTATTGTATGCACAAAACAAAAACAGGAGAGAAAAGATGCGTCTTTTAGGAATGGATACATGTCCTAGTTTGAATGACTCAATGAAAATAAGGTGCAATAAATGTACCAGAAGTGAGCTGGGGTACGATTTTTAAACCTGCAGAGTTTCATGCCTTGTCGATTATTAGTATCTATATAGGGTCGATACATGCAATTTGATGTTAACATAAGATTGTATGAATATTGACACGAACAAGTTATAATAAGGAAAAAGAGATGAAATAATAAATAAATAAAGAAATTGTATTGAAAATAAATTTGTAAGCAGAAAGTTAGAAAACAGTCTGTAAAACTGTTACAACTTATATTTCTATAACATATGACATCACATTCCCTGTTCACATTTTACGTTTTCATTGGGATTTTTTTAAACTCTGCATAAAATAAAAAAATCCCAATGAAAACGTAACATATGAACAGGGAATGTGAAGTCATATGTTAATTTACGAATGAAAGGGAAAAATGTCTAAAGTACAACATAGGAGCAAACTAAAAATAATGATACAAAGAAACATACATAAACCATAAAATATTTGAAGAAAAGTAGACTTCCAAAAAGAGAAATACAGTGCACAAATGAGGGCGATCGGAATGGTTCTATAAATAGAACACTTCCAAGTAGTCATGAATATTCATGAATCCAGTTGAAAACCGCCGTAAAGTGAAACACCTGCAACTACAATATTTGGAGACCTATATTAATATTAGTTGTTATTTTTATTCATTTTCTTCCAAATATTTTATTTTTAAGGTCTTGTAAATTCTAACAAATGATGCCGCGAGTAAAACGATAATTACGTATTTTCACAATATTGATTTTTGTGGTCTACTTCTACCAAGTATTCACACTTGAAAACGAAAACGTTACATCTCATGAAATCAACATTGTTTGAACTTAATTATCACCTGTAACAGGTAATTGCACCCTGCTGTTTCTATACAGGTATTGTATTACCTGTCTCTGTCTGACATGTCAGATCCGACACGTCAGACATCTATCGTACCATGTCTCTAGCTGTACTGTACACATGTACTTACAAAAAATGCAAAAGTTACCAGAAAATATGTAAAAGTTTAACAATAATATCATTTTGGTGTTCCATACATTTTCTAACATGTTGTTTTGGTGAAAGATGCACAATAATGTCTTAAATGTACAATCACACACGTTTTTGAAAAGAATCTGATATAGCACTAGAAGCGTTCAGTACATACTTTTGATTTTACAAATATAGTACACTTAAATGATGACAATAATGGCTTTCCATAGAAAATAATTTTTTACAATCGGATGTAAGCAATATTAAAATATACGAAAAATAACTATTTAAACTAGACCGAAAGGTGTAGAAAATTACATAACTATTGACGGGAGTTGCAGATATAGCTGTAGAATTGACTAGAATAGTCATAATTCAATTGCACTTGCATATGTCGATGTGACATTGGTGATTGGAACGATAATAAACACACATGTAAATACACAAAACTTACAAATCTAACTTACGCATCAACTACTTAAAGTGACTAAGGAAATGAAAAGGTAATATAGTTAAAACACTTACTCTGTGGCGTCGTGCACCGAAAATAAAAGTTCCAAAAAATGTCGACAACATGTATAATTCAGATGAGTACATCAAGGCAGGGGATTATAGGATAGGGGGAAGGAAACACGGTATACGATCTGCGGAAGATTTTCGTTCGAGGTTTTTCGTATTTTTCATTGTGAAGTATACAATAATTATTCCTTGTAGGGTGGTGCATTCGGAATATATCCTCCAACTGAGAAATCACGCGAGGAACGGCGCTTGTAGATCGCATTGGTCAACTACTGGGTTAATTTTGTACGGATGACCGAATAAGAACTTTGAACTGAATATTATTGATATGAGAAGGCGCGGCCTTTGAAGAGGACGGAAATATATTTGAAATTAAAATAGTGTTAAAAATAACTTTATAGAAAATTAAATTAAGTTTTGGAATAGTAAAAGAATGGAAAATTACGAATTTATTTTTTGTTTATTTGTTTTTTTTTGTTTTTTTTTTAAATTTCAGATCATTTTATTCAAAAACCCTGCTATATAATTACCCTATATAGCCCAGGGGAGCTACATAGGGGCCCCTGTGGTTTACATAACTCATTTGACCAGGGAAAATATCAAATTGAGTAAAAAAAAATACACTCCCTTTCATTCACAAAATGAAAATTACAAATATACATGTACATTTAATTTTTTTTTCTTTAACTTTATTTTTTATAACAAATATTATTGTAGCAAATAGAAAAGCTAATTATAACGATTTGAGAACGGTATCACTAAATAAAACTAACTGCAGTTACCTGATAAATCGAACACAACTTATTGTTTTGAGTGTAGTTTTACGACAGCAGCGTGGCTATTTATTCTTACATACATTTTCCTATTTTCATTCTTGGGACCTACAATTATCATCAGTTTGTGTTATTCATTCAAATGGAATTATAGGGAAAATGCAGTTGGATTAATAAATAACATATACACTATAGGGTCTACATATTAACGGACAGCTTTGTAAGTAAGAAATAATCAATATATGTGTCAATACAATAATGTACTAGCTAGGAGTGTGTATCTGGTCATTTATAACACCGTGACGCAGATAAATTAATTCATATGAAAACAGTTAGATACAAAACATATTTGTCATTTCTGTATAGATATTATTTCCCGTTTTACATTTGGCAAGAGAAAATATGAATGAAATTTCGCTTTTAATTAAGTTGATAATTTTCAATTTAGTAATTTTTTTCTTTTGGTATTTAGCAACATTTCGTTCTTTCCAAATCATCTACTTTGTGGTTGTCAAAATCGTGTTGACTTGCGTTAATTTGGTCGTCTCTGTGGCTTATTCCTAAGATTATCGAATTTTCTGATTTTGATATAGTTTTAATTTCATTTTGTTCATAAAATTCATTGATTTTTTGGAAAATTTCTGTCCACACACTATCCACCAATTTACAGTTAACGAAAAGATGCATTAAATTTTCGGGGTCTTTACAGAAATGACAACCACCATTTGGAGATTTATTCATCTTTTGTAACCTTTCTTCTGTATACATTATTCTATGTATCACTTTCCATTGTAATTGTTTGGATTTTCTATTTGCGAGATTTTTAAAACGTCTACCCCATATTTCTTCCCATGGTAATTCTACTCCGAAATAAATTTCCCATTTTTGTTGACATATTGGAATATTTTCTATTGCAAAAAAGTACTGTATATCTTTGAGGAGAAGTTTTTTTATTTTCTAGAATATTATCATTCTTTATAAATTCGCATGTATTTTTCACTGTAAATGGATAGCTTTTAGTATTTTCTTGATTAATGTTGTCTGATTTGAGCATGAGAAGTAGTTCATGGGAAAATGATGCTTTTATACGGCTGTATTCGGCAATCCAGTTTCTTTTATCACGCAGTCTATTGAATATTTCAGTGGAATTTACAAATATTTTACTATTTTGGTCCCAGATATCTTTCACCGTTTTAAACCCACTTTTGGAGAAATTGGACAAAAATAGAGCTTTTCGTTTATATCTTATTTTCGAATTGCCAAATATATGTTGCTCTAATATATTTTCTTTTGTGTTAATTTTATTTAAGCTCAGAAATTCAGACCAGCAATTTAAGAGATTCAGATAATATTTTGAAATCTTCCTTAATCCAATATCTTTGATATCTGAACATTTACAGAGAAAAAAATCGGTCTCAAATTTTGAATCCATTGATGTCAGCCAATATTTACCAATAACATTCCATTTATCTAATTCTGAGTGTATTATATTATGCATACATTTAACTTGCTTTGCCTTGATAAAGTGATTCAAGTTCACCATTCCCATCCCTCCTTTATTCTGTGGTAAACTGCATACGTTTCTAGATATTTGGTTTGTTTTACCATCCCATATAAAATCCCATATGATGGAATTTATTTCCTTTTCAAATTTTACTGGAATACCCCTCATTTCTATTTCATAGCCTATTACCGATAAGACAAATGATTTGATAATTAACATTTTTTCAAAATACGTAAGATCTCTTGATTTCCAAACCTCCATACAACTTTTGATCTTATTAATTTTTTCTAACCAAGTCATTTCTAAGTCAATTGCATATCCATGAAATACCCCCAAAGCTTTAACGGTTTCGTTGACCACTTAATATTTTTAAATCTCGGGTTTTTATTACGCCATTTCCCTAGATACATCCCCACTGTTTTTTCCAAATTCATTTTTGCCCCAGAAGCTTTTTCATATATTTCAAGTGTTTTAAATGTTTCCTCGATGGATTCTTCAGTTTTATTAATCAATTGAGTGTCATCAGCAAACATGTTTACCTTTGTCTCTATATCCGGTCCATTTCTATTTGGTAAAGATATGCCTACTATCTTGGGATTGCGTCTAATGGATGTCGCCAATGGCTTCGCCTGCAAAATGTATAGCATCGGAGCGATTGGGCATCCTTGACGGATTAAACGTGAAATGTTGACGAAGCGGGATACAAATCCTTTCGTCTGAATACTTGTTTTTGCATTTTTGAAAAGCATTTTTACCCAGCCCCTGAAACAGTCACTAAAGCCAAATTGTTCAAAGCACAAATCTATCCACCCCCACTCAACTCTATCGAACGCTTTCTGTTGATCTAGGAATATAATTGCCCCCTCTTCATCTTCCATTTCTGTATAGTCTATGATATCCTGTAATAATCTATTCCCCTGAAAAATATTCCTACCCTTTACGAACCCCCTTTGGTCGGTATTAATTATATTTGGTAATACACATTTTAGTCTCTCGGCTAATATTTTTTATTTTACACAGAGACGTGCCAAAAGTATTCGGTCACTGTGATTTTTTACTATATATTTAAAAAAAAACACATTTTTTAAAAACATTATTCCAAAGTCGACTCTTGTTCGATTTTGATGATTTTTTTACCAACAAAAACAGGATTAAATGTAGTTTTACATTGTAATTTTAGCATAATTTTATAATCTACAATTTTGATGAGTTTACGATTTAAACACAAAACTAAATTTTGAACGTCAAAATAGTCCGTTTGACCAGCCTAAAACAGGACTAAAAAATTAATTAAAAATCAACAGTTCAACTTATTGATTTTTTTTCTTCACACATTTACTCATATATCATCTACCTACTCTGACAAATAATTTCAGAATTTTGACACTATTTTCCATGTGACGTACTGGTACAGAGTGATACATGCAGAACAGGACAAACGTGTGACGTACTGGTACAGAGTGATACATGCAAAACAGGACATACGCTTGACGTACTGGTACAGAGTGATACATGCAGAACAGGACATACGTGTGACGTACTGGTACAGAGTGATACATGAAGAACAGGACATACATGTGACGTACTGGTACAGAGTGATACATGCAGAACAGGACATGCGTGTGACGTACTGGTACAGAGTGATACATGCAGAACAGGACATACATGTGACGTACTGGTACAGAATGATACATGAAGAACAGGACATACATGTGACGTACAGGTAGAGAGTGATACATGCAGAACAGGACATGCGTGTGACGTACTGGTACAGAGTGATACATGCAGAACGGGACATGCGTGTGACGTACTGGTACAGAGTGATACATGCAGAACAGGACATACGTGTGACGTACTGGTACAGAGTGATACATGCATAACAGGAGATACGTGTGACGTACTTGTACAGAGTGATACATACAGAACAGGACATACATGTGACGTACTGGTACAGAGTGATACATGCAGAACAGGACATACGTGTGACGTACTGGTACAGAGTTATACATGCAGAACAGGACATACAAGACCTACAGTTAAATGAAAGTCATGATATAGTTATATTTTGTCTCGGTACATTGTGCCGATCACAGTATATATGTTAAAAAGAGTAATCAAATCTATACATTGTTCCACTTTTAACACCTGTTTTTGATAAATTTGTGTAATTGATTGATTGATTAATTGGTGCTTAACGCCAACTTTAATAGCAGTATTTCAGCAATATCGGGGTGTGAACAAATTTCATCAAACGTCATTTACCTTTTGTCAAATATTCGTAATCACTAAGCTGAGCATATCGTAACTTGAGAATAAAAGATATATAACTGTTTCGTGTTAAATATCTAGATAGAAATCAATTCATTCATAATTATTATTTGGTAAATTAGTTTTAATTGTTCTATAGCACGGATCATTAATATGAAATCTCTGGTTGGTTTGATAACAAAAGAACAGCGATCTCCCTTTATGTATGGTAAGTATATGTAAGAACATGATAATCCCTGTCTTCATGAATAAGTACAAACTTAGAACATTGTAAAGTAATCAAGACAATAAAATATCATCATTGATTGTTAAATATACTTTATATACACAGTTATCTGTCAAACTATTTCTATACATTTAGTGAACACCATTTGTAAGTAAAAAATGTTTAGACAGCAGGATGAAGGACCTTACTAATCAAGGTATAGGAACTCAAGTGAAACGATCAGATCCTGTATTACCCAATGATGAACAAGCTTTGTGGGATAGTGGTGTATTCAATATAGATTTATCTACTGGATTAAGTTATATTGTGTTTTTTGAATACTGTAAACATTTTTGTTTCCGCGCTCTTGATGAGCACAAACAACTCGATGCATCACAATTCAGCATTTCAGTAGATAGTAATGGAAATAAAGAACTGCATTACACTGGAAGATTATGTAAAAATGTACAAGGTGGGTTAAACAATAGAAACGTAGATGTGAAACGTATTACCCAGAAAAGTGATCCGTCTAATCCAAGATGCATTGTAAAAGTTTTTGATAAATATTTGCAACATATTCCAAGGGAAGGCAGGTTTTACAGAAAACCTTTAGTGAATAAAGGTAGTGATAAAAGTATCAGATTCAGTGTTCAATCAATTGGAATCAACACGTTGTCAAACAGAATGAAGGACTTGTTTCAGGCTGCTGGCATTCCCTTGGAAAACAGGAATATTACAAACCACTCTGTTAAAGTAATTTGTTGTACTACTCTGTTCAATGCTGGATTTTCAGATTCAAGTGTGAAGTCCAGGAGCGGGCACAGGTCTGGTGCAGTGGAAACGTATAAACGACCACTTGAAGCGTTGCATGATAGTGTCAGTCACGCACTACAGCCTCCAGCATGTGATACTGATAATACAGCAACCTCAGTGAACAAAATTACAATGATAACAAGGAAAATTGTGCAACTGATGAAGATAGTGCATGTACCATGACACTAACAGTGCCTAATGCAATTAAAAAAGTGGTGATTTTCAAGAATGGAAAGAGATCGATATTGCTTGGAAATATAGATGCTATTAATAAAAGTTATTATTTCTTGACAGTATTAAATTTAATTCAACATTTAATCTTTTATCCAGCTGATAATGCTTTGGGGCATTCCACAACAATTGTTAACACCATTTAATCTACTGTACCGGTATATTGTTGTCAGATGGCCCAAGGCAATATTTTCCAGCTGTAGACAGTCATAACAATGGGGAAAATCCATGGTCTTAATGATTAAGTAAGGCAAAATTCTATTGTCGAGAGTACTTTACTATGTTCTGAATATCTGTAGGATATTATTTACATTTGTTTCATATGGGGTGTGATTTTTATTAAGTAGAAAAAAAGGGGGGTGCTTATACGGGCGTGCGTACTGAATACTCCCATAAACGGTTTTGTATAATTTCCTCACATCAATTTGATTTGTAATTATTGTGCTATTATAGTGCTTTGGTTCTTCACTATTTTTTGTGAACAAGAAAACGTTTTTTTTCATCTAATGTTCCTTGTCATGATATGTCTTAGAAGCTAGCGTTAACTATTACATTATGCATGAGACAAAAATATGCTCCAGACATTTGTGAAGAACTAATTCGGAGGACACTATGAAGACTAAAGATCATCATAGTTTACCACAAAGAACATTTTACAAAAATACTGAGGAAAATCACTAAAATCTTCGCAAATTTCATTGCTGAATTTCAATATACATGTATATACTTAAACATTACATAAAATTTTGACATTTTTCTTTATTGATGGACAAGATACTTACAACTTGGAAATTTCGAATATTGCGTTGAGTAGATTATTATAGCTACGAGTGAGTGAGTGAGTGAGTGAGTGAAGTATCATTCTTTATCACCAAGTGAGCACCTGTTCACGTATATCATGGTCAGAACACGTTACATTTCAATGAGATGAAGACGATGATATCCATTGTGCATTTAATATTTTAAATTACTTTCTAAATACTACATGCAAAGTATGTTGTTTGTCGGCAATTTACAAATTATAAATATTATTGAAGCTTCGAATCATTGTTTTTTTATTAAAAAATAAAGAAAATTATATGACCGGAATTGTACAGTTAAAGGTTAAAAGTTTAAAACTACATGGTTATATAATTTATTATAATTTTTCATCTTTGAGAACAAGCTTATTCTATAAATTGTCACGACAGGAAATAAAAAGAAAATACAATTACCTCTGCCTACAACATTACTAAGCATTCATGTCTTATTACATACAACTTGTACTATCATAGTGTATGTAATTCTTACTTTTATGGATTTAATAATAGGAATACGTTTACTTAAAGGGGCATTATCTGCCAAATCGTAATTTTTTGTTACCCGTAAAAATTTTCAGATATGATTGATGCCTTAATAAAACGTGTTTATGTAACTTATAAATGTTATGAAATGTACGCGCATCGGGGGAAAATCGTACAACTGCTCGTATTTTGAGAGCGATCAAGAGATAGACGCCATCTTATTAATTATCGACATTATTTACGGAGTTTGTCGAATCGTCATTAAATCAGTACAGCAATGCACTTATTTCTTATTTTTTGTTAATTTGTTTTTAGTCCGTGTTAATTACGGACAAAGAACCATGCAGGTTTGCAGTTGATAAGCGACAAAATACAAATTATTCGTTTTTACCTGTCACTAGTAAGGTCAGTTGCATACGGAAAAAGCGAGGTCAAATTATTTGCTTGCAAGGAAATAACCAATCGATGGTAAGTTTCGTTTTCAAAAGGCTAAAAGTGGTTCGATAAGCTGTTTAATGTGAAATATTTACCTTTATTTCATCATTTTAAAGCTATTAACCAATTTCCAAAACAATTTTTTTTTTAATCGTAGCTTTAAGTTCTTCCTTCTAATATTTCTGAATGTGCCATCGTGGTCGTGATCGCATGGTAGGTGGAACTACCGATACAATCAGTACCTATCACCACTAAAGCTTTACACTTGATTTCCAACCAGGCGAAGAGTACTCTATACAACTTTATGTGATCAATGTGTCTTGCTGTATGTCGTTTTTTTCTCGGGTACTCCGATTTCCTTCACGGATAAAAGCGATTGCCACGTACGATCTTGCTGGAATATTGTTGAAAGAGGCGTTGACAAATTGTAAAAATGAAATATTCGAAGCGGAAGTATGAGGGGCTAATCAGAAACGGTGTATTGAAGGAGCACATACAACACACTGGTCAACACATATATGACAAGTAGGGGACAGACAACACAATGGTCAACATATAACGGACAAGCAGGGGATAGACAATACAATGGTCAACATATAAAGGACAAGCAGGGAACAGACAACACAATGGTAAACATATAAAGGACAAGCAGGTGACAGACAACACAATGGTCAACATATAAAGGACAAGCAGGGGACAGACAACACAATGATCAACATATAAAGGACAAGCAGGGAACAGACATCACAATGGTCAACATATAACGAACAAGCAGGGGATAGACAATACAATGGTCAACATATAAAGGACAAGTAGGGGACAGACAACACAATGGTCAACATATAAAGGACAAGCAGGGAACAGACAACACAATGGTCAACATATAAAGGACAAGCAGGGGATAGACAATACAATGGTCAACATATAAAGGACAAGCAGGGGACAGACAATACAATGATTAACATATAAAGGACAAGCAGGGGACAGACAACACAATGGTCAACATATAAAGGACAAGTAGGGGACAGACAACACAATGTTCAACATATAAAGGACAAGCAGGGGACGACAACACAATGGTCAACATATAAAGGACAAGCAGGGGACAGACAACACAATGTTCAACATATAAAGGACAAGCAGGGGAAAGACAACACAATGGTTAACATATAAAGAACAAGCATGGGACAGAAAACACAATGGTCAACATATAAAGGACAAGCAGGGTACAGACAACACAATGGTCAACATATAAAGGACAAGCAGGGGAAAGACAACATAATGGTCAATATATAAAGGACAAACATGGGACAGACAACACAATGGTCAACATATAAAGGACAAGCAGGGAACAGACAATACAACGGTCAACATATAAAGGACAAGCAGGGGACAGACAACACAATGGTCAACATATAAAGGACAAGCAGGGGAAAGACAACACAATGGTCAACATATAAAGGACAAGCAGGGAACAGACAACACAATGATCAGCATATAAAGGACAAGCAGAGGACAGACAAATCAATGGTCAGCATATAAAGGACAAACATGGGACAGACAACACAATGGTCAACATATAAAGGACAAGCAGAGGACAGACAATGCAATGGTCAACATATAAAGGACAAGCAGGGGACAGACAACACAATGGGAAACATATAAAGGACAAGTAGGGGACAGACAATACAATGGTCAACATATAAAGGACAAGCAGGGAACAGACAACACAATGGTCAACATATAAAGGACAAGCAGGGGACAGACAACACAATGGGAAACATATAAAGGAGAAGTAGGGGACAGACAATACAATGGGAAACATATAAAGGACAAACATGGGACAGACAACACAATGGTCAACATATAAAGGACAAGCAATGATATACAAAACACTACACAGAAATCTAAAGATTGAGCAACAATAATGCCACATGAAACAGGTGGTGAGGGTGGAACTCGGACATTAATGTAAAAAGTATTGGAAATATGCCCCCAATATAAAAGATAAGAAAATAATACATACGCATAGAACTTGATTCTCTACATACGAAACTAAATATATATTATATATACAATTAAATGGGAGATAATCGGCCCTATATCTCAATGAATAAGGTTTCTAACAATTATAATTTTCTAAAAGTTGTTGACTTTGTGGAAAGTATGCAAATATATGCTAATATACTGACATCAACGTTAACCTTATTGGAGGAAAAATGTGCCCCCTCCCCCTAAGAAAACGTAATAAAAGAGTAGATATCAAATGTAGTGCTAATATATTGATGTCAACCTAAAACTTATTGGAGGAGAGCTACCCCCCCCCCCCCCCCCCCAATAATACAATAAAAAACGTAGATATCAAATGTAGTGCTAATATCCTGATGTCAACGTAAAACCTACCTGGAATAACCTACATCAGGTACACTCAAAATCGTCTGTCTGGAAGTCGACATAATTCTAAAGTGTTTGGTAGCAATAAAACACAATGACCTAACTAAAAGACTACAAAATAATATATAGATATAAACTTGATTCGCCACAAATACGTTAAAGTTTTATCATCAAAGATTAACCTAGATTTGTGAGATCAGGACTCTTTGAAAATATTTAAAAAATCACAAAATATTACATAAGATAAAAGATAATAATAGTAATTCATGCTTGAAATAAAAAAACAAACAGCATAAATACCTGGGAATACTTGAATTAAATCTCCTTTGATGAAATATCACCCCCCCCCCCCCCCAAACAAAATCAGGACCAATATGGAATAGGGAGTTAGCGCCATGTCATTAATATTTTGTCAAATATTAGTGATCACTAAGCTGAACATATTGTAACTTGAGAATAAAAGATATAACTGTTACGTGTTAAATATCTAGATAGAAATCAAATCATTCATCATTATTAGTTTGTAAATTAGTTTTTAATTGTTCTATATAAAGGATAATTACTGTGGAATCTCGGTTGGCTTGATAGCAAACTATATCTTCCTTTAAGTGGGGTAAAAATGTGCATGATATAATCTAAATTTATTGTATAATATTAAATACATTGTCTTTAGAAAATTAATATGGGCCCTAAACGGTTTTCTAAAAGTCTTGATTTCGAATTATAATGGTATGTCTTGTCGCTAAAACAACGTGTTTTCCGAAATAGGACATAGGGCTAAGAAATTGGTGCTGCAGTGTATCAATGGTTTGAGTTCAAATCCCGTCGAGGGAAGAACACAAATTTGTCAGCTCAAAGATCTATTTATAACAGTGCTTGATTTAATGTTCAGACGTATATGTATATATAAACGTCTGAAAAGTAGCCAACGTATGAACCTACGTAATGTCGGATCGGAAACAAGTGTTAACGATTCTGTGCAAACAAACAGAAATGATAAATAAACGTCTAAAATGCAGCACAACGACACCAAAAAAGATGTTAAAATATAACAAAAATAACTATAAGTCTACAAAAAGACTATAATTATTATCAAATTGACGGATATATCGCTTGACCGACAAACTTCATCAGCGTATGTAATCTGATCTGAAAGATTATCTGAGGATTAGATTGTCACGTGACCATCAGTTATCGTGACGTAAAAATTATAATCTTGAACTTAATAAAATCATAATCTTGAACTTTATATTATTCAAATATATATGTACACTAATTAATAAACAATATGAAAACAATGAGTAAATGTAATGATGAAATTACCAACTATCTAAGGATCAGGCACTGGTTAAAAATTTTAAAGACAAAAGATTTAAGCCTTTGTGTTCATGCCCTCCGGATGTAATGTTCGTAACTTGCGGGTCCAAAAACTCTCTCTTTTTTGTCTTTGATTCTCTTTCCAACTTGGATTGTGGTCAATGATATAAATTTTGGATCTACCAAATGCATCCAATGAGTGCCCCGGCGACACAAAGTGTTGACGCACGGGCAAGAGCGTCTTTTGTCGTGTGGTCACTTCTGTGTCCATTCATTCTTTTGTTGAATGGTTGGACACTTTCTCCTACGTATTGCGACCCACAGACGTGACAGTCAAGCAGGTAAACCACATTAGGTGTTTTGTAATTGACATTGCAAAATATGTTATACTCCTTTCCTGTCGTCTTACTATGGAACGCTTGTGCGTGTTGCAATTGGAGACATCACTTGCAACGCTTGTCACCACATGGCTTATGCTGGGCGACCGTCGATGAAGGCCTACCGAGGAATACAAAGAAAAAAAAGATCAACAGACGGGTTCTCCTTGTTCTAACTTACCATTCCTGTTTAGAGAAAATTTCATGCATCGTCCGTCATCATTGGAAAGAAATTGAAAAAGTGAAACGCTGCCCAAGTTGTTCCCTGAACCACCCGTTGTAGCGTTCCGGTGATCTAAAAGCATTACGGACACACTGGTCAGAGCTGCGGTATCTAGTAATATGATTTTACACCCTTTTACTTTTATATCCATATATTGTTCACATATTGAAATAAGAACAGTTTTAAAATACCAATGGGTTAATCAAAAGCCGTAAATCGAAAACGGACAGACAATACAATGGCCAAAACGAACTAGAGGCTCAGTGGACTGAACTTGTGTCGCTCTCCTTTCATTCTGCTTTGAAGAAACGTTATGCAGAACCTTTCGTAGGTGTTTCCTACCACATTTTGGTTCATTTAGCTACTCGGTTTAAGAAATCGACCAACCATAAAGAATTGCCTATGACAGCCATGTTTGTTAACGGATCGGGACGAAATTAGCAATCTGTATAGAGGATCATATATATATAAAAACGGACCTTTCATAGATGTTTCCAATAATCTTTTGGTTTATTTGGCAAAGCGGTTAAAGAGGATAATTTTTGTTCAGAAATCGACCAACCGGAAAAAATAATTGCCTGAGGCGGCCATGTTTGTTAACTGATCGGGACAAAATTGACGATTTGCTTAGAGGACCTTCAATATATGCTTCCAACCAAGTTTCGGTTTATTTGGACAAGCGGCATCAGAGGAGAAGATATTTTTAGAAATCGACAAACCAGAAACAATAAGTGCCTTTGGCGGCCAAGTTTGTAAACGGATCGGGGCAATATTAGCAGGCTGCATAGAAGACCTTCCATAGATGCTTTCAACCAAGCTTTGGTTCATTTGGCCAAGGGGTTTCAGAGGAGAAGATTTTTCAGAGATCGACCAATCATCAACAAGAATTGTCTATGACAGCCATGTTTGTTAACAATATTATAATTATCCATAGAAGACCTTCCATAGATGCTTTCAACCAAGTGTTGGTTCACTTGACCAAGCAGTTTCAGAGGAGAAGATTTTTAGAGATCGTCCAATCAGAAAAAAAAATGTCTGTGGCGGCCATGTTTGTTTGCGAATAGGGACGAAATCAGCATTCTTTATAGAGAACCTTCCAGTTTTCTGTGTAGTGTTTTTGGGGTGATTGTTTATCTTTTTTTCATTTTGCCATTGTGTCCTGTTATTTACGGCTTCTGATTGATTACACATTTGAAATCTTCAAACTATTCTGTAAGATAATTAACGTGAACCGTTTGGACACCACCAGCTTTGGGCAACCCCATATTTCACATCCACGATTTAAAATACTGCAAACAAATATTTCAAACTAAGAAAGCAAAGTTGTTCACCATTGGAAAGATCGTCATGTTATTTTGCTATATTGATAAATAAAAAAAAATAATAAAAAAATAAAAAAATAACGCATCCTTTCTGTGTAGGCTTTGGTTTGCTAACATCATTTCAATGGGAAAATATTCCAATATGATAAAATATAATATGATACAAGGGTCATTAAGTCAACTTGCCTGTACTTCTAGGTCCATCTGTCAATCATTTTATGATATTGTTATACTTGATTTGTATTTCTAACATAACAATGTTATTCGATAAAACTAGATTTACTCCGCCACTCCACCATAATCGTAAGATTTAAATCAAGATTATTGGAATAATTGTTATGTACAATCATATAACTTGCTGCAAATCAGAAAATAAAAACTGGATTAAAATGAAAAAAAAATCTTCCTAAAACTATTGTTTATACGAAACTCACCTGTCTCAGATTAATAAAACCCCAACAAATGTGACATCAAAAATATGTTTCACTGCTTCGTGTCATAGAATACGTCCATCCGTCCTTTAATTAAATTTTAAAATGTCATAATTATAACCACAATTAGTAAAACAGCCTGTTCAATCCGTGGAAGTAACGTGGTTTAAATTTATTGCAAATGTTGATATCATATGATAGCGTTCTTTTGTTATGTTAAGCATATTCTATTGTTAAAAGAGACAAATATTTATACATATATATTTGTGTCTTTTAACAGTATATGTGTATATATATATATATATATTCTTTGTAGTAATATGCGTCATGTATACAGATTCAGTTTGGTACACAAATGTTTACTGGTTCTTCAACCATGAATGTCAGCATATTTTCGTATTACATAACTTATATGTTAAATACAAGTAAAGTTAACATAGCAAAGCAGCACATGATTAAACGTACATAAATAGCACAAATCACAAAGCAGCACATGGTTAAACGTACATAAATAGCACAAATCACAAAGCAGCACATGGTTAAACGTACATAAATAGCACAAATCACAAAGCAGCACATGGTTAAACGTACATAAATAGCACAAATCGCAAAGCAGCATACATATAATTATGTATACATACATGCATACATAAACCAGGGGCGAATCCAGGATTTCAAGCAAGGGAGGCGGACATAAAAAATTGCGCCGAGCGGAGGGAGTTGCGAAAATTGTTGGGGTATTTCGTGTGAAAAAAAAATCATATTTTTTCCAATTTTAGGGTAGGTGCGCGCCGGGTGCCCCCCCCCCCCCCCCCCCCCCCCCCTTGGATCCGCCCCTGTAAACCATAGGTATACATAAAATACATGCATACATAAAAGAACAACGGCAAATGTTTCCCGTCTCCTCAAAAGGCAATAAAAACATGACTCACAAAAATAGAAATGTTTACGCTTCACCGATTCAATAGGATAATACGGAATGATAAATATATTTTTACCAAATCAAATGCTTTTTTTTATACTTAAAAGGTCAACAGTTAATTCCGTCACAAACACCAGATCGATTCTGCAAACTCCTATGTTTCACGGCTGTACCAAAACAAATTTGAACATCAAAATAAGTAGATATGTGTTAAACTTTGCGCCTTGATAGCGTTCGAAGTCACGGGACCACACTATGCGTTAACATTTAAATTATTGCAATTGTTTCACAAGCCCGTTTACTTCATTAGGCACCTCATACATGAAATATAATGTAACGCATATCTTGACGTCATCGTAGAAAAAAATGTCAGAGATACGGAAAGCGACATTTAAAAATACGAAAAATTAAAATAAATGTCTTGGCGAGAACAAGTTAATTATCAATGAGATGATGATGAGGTCCGCCTTGTTGTAGACCAACACTCTCAATTGGAATATCATAGTGCTAACTCAGTGTAACAACATTCCGCGGATAGACATGTCGCTCCACTCGGACACATTATTCTGATTCCGAGCCAACCAGTCTTTGCTCTTTCTCCTTAAAGCTGCGTGCCTAGCGGAGAAGCAACACATACCAATATTAAAGCCTTTGGTTTAACCCAATCGGGGCTTGAATCCACGATCTATCGCATTCGAGCGAGCTCCCTATCAATTCGCCACCGATCCGGTGACTTCTTCAATTAATATGAACGGATCATATACTTTACTTAAACCATTTCCGACATGATTCTAACATAATGCGTTTGTTTCGTAGGAGTTACTGTGATTTCATGTGAGCGAACAGGTTCTTGTTAACACAAAGTCCAATGGAAATGACATTTTCCCTCATTATCTCTATAATAGCGAGCATTAATATATGATCAATACCAACCGGAAATGGAAATACGGAGTGAAGAATAAGTGGAAATAGCCTTTTCATTTGAATAAAAAATAAATATCCAGTTTAAAATAACAAAAAAATAAAATAAATTAGAAAGATAACCGTACAGCTTCTTTACATGAAACGATTAATTTATTTAAAAATGGACAATCGTTAGACCTTCTTGTCTCGCCCCTAAAGCTGTCGTCACACGATTTCGTTGATCATGTCGCTCATGGTTTCAAAACTAAGGAAAAAATGTCAACCAATTGTAAGAGTATAAAGATGATTTATTTAGAACAATATTGATTCAGTTACCAACCCTTTTAAATACATTTTTGTACACATGAGACAGAAAACATTTCCAATTCTTGTCGCTTGTGTGATGCAAAAATATCGTCTGCTATGATCTAGCTTTACAAGACACAATGACAAAAAGAGTATGCTATAATGTAAGCAAGAAAGGTTTAAAGGTAACAAAGGAGTAACATATTTAAATTGTTTTTTCTTAATTTATCAAATATTTAAAATTCACAAATACCGATAATACATTCATAAGAAAAAAAACCAACAACGACAAGAATCATATTTAACAAACCAAGTGTATATGTTTGTGAATTCTTACGTTTGCTGAAAAACTAATATATTTTGCTCACTAATTAACTATAATACATATACATTCAATTGAAATGAGGTACTAAGGAAATTTTGTATGTCCCTGCCACATAAAGTTACCCATGTTTGGTATGTAGGTGTATAATGATAAGATACAGATCTAGTTTACGTTTCGCTTTGGTCTAATGATTTTAGGCCGAGTTATGGCCCTTGGACTTTGAAATTCGGCCTAATATTTAATTGTCAACACTTTATTTCACTATAATTTGAGATATTGACTTGGATTTCGGTATGTGAGTGTATAGTGATGAGTTACTGATCAAGTTTGCAGTTCGTTCCGATTGAATGATTTTGGACTAATTTACGCCCCTTGGACTTTTTAACTCACCTTGCCAAAGGCAACGTGAGCTTTTGCCATCACTTGGCTCCCGTCGTCTATCGTCCGTTAACTTTTCACATTTTAATCTTCTCCTCTAAAACCCCTCAGCCAAATAAACTGAAACTTGGTAGGAAACATCCATGGAAGGTTCTTTATAAAGATTGCTCATTTCGTCCTGACCCGTTTCCAAACATGGCCGCCATAGACAATTCTTGTTTCTGATTGGCCGATTTTTTTAAATCTTCTCTTCTGAAACCTCTTAGCCAAATGAACCGAAACTTGGCAGGAAGCATCTATAGAAGGTCCTCTATAAAGATTGCTCATTTCGTCCCGACCCTTTTACAAACATGGCCGCCACAGGCCATTCTTGTTTCTGATTAGCCGATATTTTTAAATCTTCTCTTCTGAAACCGCTTAGCCAAATGAACCGAAACTTGGCAGGAAGTATCTATTGAAGGTCCTCTATTAAGTGTGCTCATTTCGTCCCGACCCGATTACAAACATGGGCGCCACAGGCCATTCTTGTTTTTGATGGGTTGATTTCTAAAAAATCTTAACCTCTGAAACCGAGTTCCCAATTCAACTGAAATTTGTTAGGCAGCACCTATGGAACGTCCTCTATAAAGAATACTCATTTTGTCCCGATCCATTAACAAACATGGCCGCCAGAGGTAATTATTTTTTCTGATTAGCCGATTTTTTAAACTCTTCTCCTCTGAAATCGCGTAGTCAAATGAACCGAAACTTGGAATGAAGCATCTATAGAAGGTCCTCTATAAAGAATGCTCATTTAGTTCCGATCCGCTAACAAACATGGCCGCCACAGGCCATTCTTGTTTCTGATTGGCCTATTTTTTTAAATCTTCTCCTCTGCAACTGTTTGGCCAAATGAACCGAAACTTGGTAGGAAGCATCCTTGGAAGATCCTCTATAAAGTTTGCTGAATTAGTTCCAATCCGTTAACAAACATGGCCGCCACAGGCCATTATTTTTTCTGATTGGTTGATTTCTAAAAAATCTTTTCCTCTGAAACCGCTTTCCCAAATGAACCGATATTTGGTAGAAATAATGTATCGAATATCCTCTATAAATATTGCTCATTTTGTCCCGATTCGTTAACAAACATGGCCGCCACAGACAATTCTTGTTTCTGATTGGTCGATTTCTAAGAATCTTCTCCACTGAAACCACTTTACCAAATGAACCGAAACTTGGTAAGACGCATCTATGGAATGTCCTTTATAAACATTGCTCATCTTGTCCCGATTCGTTAGGAAACATGGCTGCCACAGGCAATTCTTGTTTCAGATTGGTCGATTTCTAAAAATCTTCTTCCCTGAAACTGCCTAGCCAATTGAACCGAAACTTGGTAGGAAGCATCTATGGAATGTCCTCTATAACGATTGCTAATTTCATCCCGATCTGCTAACAAACATGGCTGCCATAGGCAATTCTTGTTTCTGGTAGGTTGATTTCTAAGAATCTTCTTCTCTGAAACTACTTGGACAAATGAACCGAAACTTGGTGGGAAGCACCTATGGAAGGCTCTGTATTAGGTTTCTTCAAAGCAGAATGAAAGATGAGCGACACAGGCTCAGCCCACTGAGCTTCTAGTTTAACTTTGGCCAAATATGTAGTTGTCACCACTTTATTTCACAATGCTTTGAGATATTGACTTGATTTTTGGTATTTGGAATTACAAGGATGAGTTACAGATTAAGTTTAGCTTTTGTTCCCACTGAATAATTTTGGCCAAATAACTGTCCTTGGATTTTAGAATTTTAGAATTTTACAATGACTATTAAATGGTAATGCTTTATAGGTATATGACTTCTTATTCATATGCAAGTGTTGTAGATTCCTGATCATATCAAGATTTGTTCAGGAAATATTGTTTCCTTGAATAAATTTTGTGAATTTAAGGAGGCTTGAGGATACAGATCATCAACAATAGTTTGTTATTCTTAGCCTATTACTGAGGGAATTAAAAAAGGGTGAAACATTTGCGAGCCTCCTTAATATTCACGGCGGAGACATTCGTGTCGTTGCGACACATCTAATTTTTTTTTATGAATTGTTAGATTTTTACCAATGTTAAAACTATTTATATTGATTCCAATACTGTTATTTTATCACTGCGATAATAAAGTACTTTTAAGGTAAAATAATGTTGTAATGTAACAAAATGGACAAGGGCATTATACTCTTCAAATTGTGAGGGCAAGATTGTGTTGGAAAGGGAAGGCATCGTGGGTGACCATTCTAAGAAGAGTTAGAATACACCAAAGAGGGAATCAGAATCTGCAAATCAAAGAAGAACAGACAACACAATGGCCAACAAAAGGACAAAAGGACAAAGAACCATCTACAAAACACTACACAGAAAACTAAAGATCAAGCAAAACGAACCCAACTGAATACAGGGAATGAACTCAGATCTTCCGTAAGGATAAGCAGTTACTGCCTCACTAGTGCCACCTGTCATGTTGCTCCAGTTACAAACCTGGTGATAAGTCATACATTTGCCTTCGAAAGAATAGATTGTAGGAATGATCTATTGAAGTTCCGTACAGTAAGCTTATCAGACATAACATGGTATACAGTGGATAAGGGTAATAACAAAATTACCGTACTCCGAACAATCTTACAAAGGGAAAGTCAAAACTCATAAGTATATAAACAGACAAGATCAGCTAACAACCGGAAAACTGTGAAAACCGTAATGACTCTGACTTGGTACAGGCATTTCTAAAGAAATGATGGGTTGAATTAGATTTTAAAGTGGAACCTGTCTCATCCGACACACCAAGGAACCGGGATGTCGGAATATTCATGTTTTATTTTAGTAATCAGAAATACTGTGGTACAATAAATTGTTGTCGTATGTCACAGGATGTTGGAAAATTCCACTATATATGTATAATGAAGCCTTGCGTCATCTTTGCCTTTAACGCTAATGAACAACCAGCAATTAAGAGGAAGTGTCAGAGCATCCAGCTGCCATAAATAATAGAGACTCTGCTTATAATTGTATGTGCAATCACACCTGCCCGTGCGGTCACCCCTATCAACAAGTCACCTGTATTAAAAGGTCACATTTTTCTTGTCCTGTCATAGAAAATTTCATATGAATTGGTCACCAATCTTGCAAGGCTACTGTTGTACATAGAGGATTTACACGCACCACACACCAGTTCGATAATACACCAGATGGTAAAATGAACTATATCGGAAGAACAATTGCAGGCTGCATGGAGCCTCTGGTTCTTGCCTGGCTTGCCTGGCAATATTACATATAATCTCTTCCCATCAATTAAAATCAATGACTTGTGCTAAAATCAGGTCAATAGATATGTAACAAAATTTTAGCATAAGCATAATTCTAATAACATTTGTTTAATTGCAAATTTATCTTGCTAAAAATGTGTCTACATGATCTGTTTTGATCTAAGTGTACACTAACAAGTATTCCAGGCAAAACTTTTCTCTAGGCTCTGCTGATGACGGCTATGTTGTGTTAGTCGTAATAATAATCCCCTCCTTTCCTCATTATTAATGACTAATTACCAGGTTTGTGGCAAGAGTAACACGACGGTTACCAACACAAAAGGTACGAAAAAGGAAAAAAAACATGATCTACAACACTACACAAAAAACTGGATGAATCTATGTACTCCGGAAGGGTAAGCAGCGAACGAAGATATTTAGATCCATGTCATCTCTTGACATCTTTCATTGTCTTCTGCTTCCATCAACTTTTCATATTTGCGATTTTTTATTCAATCACAAATACAACAATGGCTATTGTGTTTTCTGATTGGATGAAATTTAAGGTATCTTCAAAGAAGAGTTTGGAGATACCAAAGGGGTATTAAGTATCCATAAATCGAAGGACAGACAACACAATGGCCAAACAAAAATGTCAAAGGGACAAACAACGATCTACAAAACACTACACATAAAACTAAAGATCGAGTAATACGAACCTCACTAAGAACAGGGTTGAACTCAGCTGCTCCGGAAGGGAAAGTATTTCCTGCTCTAAGAAACCACACGTATGATGATAATGTTACGTATTACTCTCTATAAAGTTTGTGTTTGCGGGGAAATGACTAAATTATTTCAATGAGAAACTATAGACTTGAATGAATCCAAACTGTGTATAAATAATCATTGGACTGTCGGATTGGAAATTCTGCATGACCAACACTGCATGACAAATTCAATATAAGACTTGAGATGTTTATAATTATTATTCTCTGAAGAAGACTTTTAACTTACCAAAGGGGTAATCAGAATCCGTAAATCGAAGAAGGACAGACAGACCCTGAACCATTTTGAAATCAAACTTTCACAGCATGCCCTTTTAATAGTCCTCGACAATATGAAACTAATTTTGCCCCGATCGGAAAATACAAAATACAAAATTAAATAGAACTCTCCTTCACTAGGTAGGGACGAACATGGGTGCCACGTGTCTGAAGAATGCCACGCCCTTCTGTATCATTTTGCTTCTAACACCAGTGAGTGAATAAACGAAGAATATCGAAGTGGCAATCAAAAATGAACAACGAAAAACTGGCAACAGATATGGGGTACAGAAGACGAAGACAAACAAAACAGAAACACAAGCACAGAACAATGTGTTGGACACCATGGAAACAACCACAAAGAACATAAATAAGACATTATCCCTCCCTGCTACAAACAACTGGAGGTAAAGACGAACCGAACGTCGTTTTATGTTAAATTCGTAACGAACATCACAACAGGGAACTCAGAATGTAAAGACACATAATAGGACAACAACAAAACTAAGAATAATTATTGTCGTTTTGAACAACGCTAATTAAAACAATATTAAATGAGCAATATTTCAGCCATATCAGACATTTCGATGAGATGGCGATGATGTGCGCTTTATATTAGACTAATGGCTGGGGTTTTATATACATTTGTACCTGATTCATTAAAGCAACATTCCATGAGTAGACATGTTGCTGCACTCAGACACATTACCATAATTTCTTTGTTCCTATTCCTTACTGTTGAGTGTTTAGCGAAAAAGCAGCAAATATCAATTTAATAGTCTTTGGTTTGACCTGACAGGGGCTCGAACCCACGATAAATTATAGCAGCTCCTATATTAAATGAGCAACGTTTGCTTGGAGTGATTATTGGTCATCATCTCGTTCCTTCTTTGTAGAAATCAAAGCATCCGTCCATATTTAAACGCCATGATTTACCTATATGTTCTACAATGTGTGTATATGTACTCTCTTCTTTAGTCTCCTCTGCAGTGCAAAGATGAGAGCGATAGTTTCGGGGGTGGCTAATCGTCGACTGGTCTTAGGGTTTGGTGTTTGACGCCACTTTCAACATATTTCAGCTATATGGTTAGAGGAAACTAGAATACGAGGAGAAAACCACCGACCTGTCGTATGTCACCGACGAACTTTATCACATAATGCTTTATCGAGTACACCTCGTCATGAGCGAGATTCAAACTCACAATTTTAGTGGTGATAGACACTGATTTCATAGGTAGTTGTAAACCCGACTACCATACGATCACGACATGACCGTTTCTAGTGGGTGTGGAGCTCCTCCCCCAACCAAATCAAACAAAAGCAGGTAAATTTCGAAAAAAAATGTGTTTGTTCTTACCAATGTTCAAAGTTTCAAATACAGACAAAAGTCATTTCTTAAGCTTGAGAAATGTATTTCATACCCATATAATTTTCATCAACTATCCTAACCCAAAGATTGAAAGGTCTTAATTGATTAGTTCTGTATTAAAAAGTTATAAAGTGTTTAACCCCTCTTTCAACAATATTTCTGTTATATCATGCAGGTAAATTTTATTGGTGGTAGATACCGGAGAAACCGCCAATCTGTCGCAAGTCAGTGTCAAACTCTATTACATAATGTTGTACCGAGTACACCTCGTCATGAGCGGTATTCGAAATTACAGCGTGAATGGTGTTAGGCATCTTCTTGCATAGGTAAATCTAAATACACATACTATACGACCATGACGACCCTTGTACTGCTATAACTTTACACGCTATATAAGGTTATTAATTCATATCTTTGAAATTCAATAAATTAAAAAAACAATTAGTTCTGCTAACATTAAATAATGTGTTAACTTATTATTTTATGCATTGCATGATTAATAATTCCTATCATATCAACCTTATAAATATATAATACCTATAGCGTTGGTCTAGAAAGTGGAGTCACAGAAAATGTGACGTATAAGAATGGATGTACAACATTAAGTGATAATGTTTGTCAATGACTTGCAGCAGGTCTGTTGTTTTCACCGGGTCCTCAATCCGGTTTTCTCCACCAATAAAACTGACCGCTACGATATAGATGAAATATTGTTGAAAATGGGGTTAAGCGCCATCAAGCAAACACTATATGCTTTTATTGTCGCTGTTATAATATACCGGTATTATCTCAGGTTGAAAATTATAGCAAGTTTTGATTGGTTAAAAACCCGGGTATGAAAAAACATATCCCCGGGTGTTGGTAGGCCATATTACCGGCTGTAACTAGCCATTTCTGCAGTGGTATTTCTACGGAGAGGAACATAAATAACGAATTTCTTCGGTTTTAAATTTCTGCCATTTTTGCCCAAAAAGAAGACATTTTTTTCTGCCGATTTTTTCCCCCTACAGTTTGAAAATCTTCTGCTGCAAAGATTGTTTTATTTGATTTGCTTTATTGTGCCTAACGCCACTTTCAGCAATATTTCAGTTATATCGTGGCGGTCAGTTTTAGTGGTGGAAGTACCCGGAGAGAACCACCGACCATGAGCAAGCAACTGGTAAGCTTTTTTCACTTGTGACTGCGAGTCGAGTACACCCTTTTTGTAATTTACAAAGCCGGACGCAAACCCACGCCGTATTGGTGATAGGCTTGTTTGACTTGCTACCGAACTGAGCCACCCGGGCCTCGGAAATTGTTAGTGTTTTTTCCCAGTTTTCCGGTTGTTGACTGATTTTGTCTGTTTGCTGATAGATGAGTTTTGCCTTTCCCTTTGGAAGATTGCTCGGTGTTCGGTAATTTTGTTATTACCCATATTTACACGAATCAACAAATGAGTTGCTAAGCAAAGCAATGTTTAGTTTAAACATATTTTATTTGCTCAAATGTGCAAAAAGGATAAGACACAAGTTAAACAAACTGATGATGTCTTCTCCTATATACAACATTATTTGATAGAGCATGCATGTATATAAATATTTCTTACAATTAATATGTGTAGATTGAACAAAGACAGAGAATGAAGAAAGGAATGAAGGAGAGGGTTAGTGGTGATGATGTGTGCGATTGTTCTTTTGGTGAACTACTAGACACCAAGAAACCTTTCAGATCTCTTTATATATTCAAACACATGCCTAAAAATAATTTCGTTCTGTTCATACAAGAGTGTAGGAGTACCACAGGTCAAAAGTGTAAGGGTTAAAGCACAATAATTAGGTAGCTAGTTGAGGTTTTGAAACAATATATGTCTAATATTTGAATAATGGGGATACTCGAAGAAGAAATGCAATACATCAGCAAGAGACCTAATCTACTAAATTCTGGTTCACTCGAAAACCAGCATATTGTATCCAAGTGGTATGACATCTGTATCTGTTAAATGATGTTTCGGTGTAGGTTAGTACTATAAAAAATCCAACTGAGCGCGTTGGTCTAATACAGAACAGACACCATCATAATCTAAACAAAAGGTTCTCTTCGTGATATATCTGCAAAATTGTTCTTTTTGGCGTTAAACAACAATCACAGCGACTCGCCCATTGCTCTCGAAATTCACAATGCTGAAATACTGCTCACTTGACAATAAACAAAAACAATGAATTAATTGTCCAAACATGACAAATAAAAGTTCATTCCAAGAAACAGATTCTTTCAAAAGTAAATCAAATAGAAAAAAAGACTGATCAATGCATTGTTTGTCGTTAAGATTCTTGTGCTGATGTCGTCAACTGGACTTGTATGTTGTTGTAATCGACCACAGTTATAAATTGTTCATTTCATTAGAAATATGCTTGAAATTTATTAACATCAAAATCAATGTTTCAAGCATGTTTTTCCTCTAGTGGTAATGCAACAAGGTATTGAAATTTACACTGATTGATTTCAGCATTATTCGCTTTAATTGAATGGGAAGAATAGTGTTAGAGTTATCAATGAAAAAAACTACACAATTTTCTTGGAAAGTTTTTAATTAACTTTGTGTGCAGTCTCGTCTATTTGTGTATGAACATCATAAAAAGGTAACATGAGCAGTGTCACGTATTTTAAGTTGGATTGTATTTTCGTATTTTTTGTTTCGTATAATTCGGGAAATTAGACTGATTAAATTCACAAGTGAAAATCGTGAAAGAAGCAAAAAATGAAATATTGCATTGCTATTTCCATACTCTTAAGCAACTTTAGTGATTCAACTATATCTAATACGGAATTTTTTAAACTTTCAACACCGCAATGTTTGTCAGCCATTTCTGTTTTTGACACAAAACCAAGTAATTCCAAGCTTCAATGTGCAAGCTCATGTCTAGACAATTTAGTTGGGATGTGTGGAATGTATGTTTGGAATTCTGAAAAAAATGAATGCTTGTTGCACTCTGATAGTACATTCTTTGGAAATGTTTCCATAGAAACAGGATTTCTAATATACAGCAGAATGTATAGCGGTATGTAGTCGTATATAGTATTGTAGCACTTTAGAATAGTGGATTTGGGCTTATGGTGTTTAACACCACATTCAACAATATTTCAGTTTTCTCATGGCAGTTTTATTGATGGAGGAAACCGGAGAAAACCGCCGAACTGGCACGTCACTGGCAAACTTTATCACATAAATGTTGTATCGAGTACACCTTGCCATCAGCGTGATTCGAGCTCACAACTTTAGTGGTAATATGCACTGAATACATGGGTAGTTATAAATCTAACAACCATACGATCACAACCATAACTGTCCCTCTTTAGAATAGAAAATACTTTATATAGTCCGGCCTTTGAATCATCGTTTGCCTCAGTTTGTGGGTACCGATGTTATCATTTCATTTCTATAAGGCACCACTTTACTTTACTATCCTCAATTATTAATCACAATTCTACTATTTATATTCCCTATAATACCTTATTTATATTTTATCAAATAATGAATCATTTTATATAAAAAAATATTTCTTTAATATCAGAAATAATTTTTTTTGTATATGAAGAAATGGATTTTGATATAAAATAATATAAGGATTTAATTCATACATTTCACCACATCATGATTTTCGGTTTCCTCCACCAATCAAGCTGACCACCACGATATAACTGAAATATTGTTGAAGTGGCTGTAGGCATAAACCCATGATATACCAACCCACCATGTGTACAAGTACGCGAGCAACGTAATATCCTTAAACAGAATGGAAAGCTTAATATATCGTTGAGGAAGGGTTAGCGTTATTGGTATTTGTCTTTAATTTGACGAGTAACACGACGGGTGCAACTAGTGGAGCAGGGATTGCTTACTTTTCCGGAGCACCTGAGTGGTTATGTATATGTGTGTTAGGAGTATTGATTTTAACTCTGTTTCTACGATTTTACGCTGGATTTTGGAGCTGTTCTTGACTGTGGCATTTGTTTGCGTTTTCCATTTTATTGTGCTAGGAGTAAAATACCGGTATATGTTTATTGTAATTTAATAATGTAACATAAATTACACATGAGTTCACCCACGGGTCTTTAGTGGGGTTCGTGTTGCTCGATCTTTAGTTTTCTGTGTAATGTGTTGTAGATCGTTGTTTGTCTTTTTTCTTTTGGCCATTGTACATAGTGTCTGTCTTTCTTCGATTTCGGTTTCTGATTACACCTTTGGTATCTTCAAGCTCTTCTTATAATGGCTATTGATTGCACAATGTACGTTGTTCGTAAAAGGAAAACTCCAGTCAGTTGAAAAATTGCTATATTTCAATACATTGTAAGTTTTTATTCATAAATAACTAATTAAACAACATTACTAAGACCAAACTGGTAGAACGTGCTAAAGTGGGTCACAGGTCACTGTAATCGGACGGCTGTATCGAGAAACAGACACGGTGTTGAAAAAACTGTTGATACTCATGAAATATTGATAAATGCAATACTATGTTATGTTTGTCTTCCAGAAATATGATAGACAAAACCATGTGTGAAGTTTTATGACGAAATATCTCCGATTTCTATGTAAATTTACGAATTGAAGTGGGGAATCACCCACAGGTAATTTTAGCGATGTATTTTTATCTTGGACAAGAATAATGAGCGTCATGATTGGATGACCGATTTAAAACACACTGACTCCACATGGTAAAAAGATGCATGTACAAGAAATCTATGCTCTACTTTATTCATTTGTTTGATTCTGGAATATTGTTGATCATTGATTTAAACATGGAAAAAGGAAAAAAAAGGGGGGGGGGGAATTTTATTTGTGAATTTTACAGTTAAATAAATGTTATGTTTCGACAGTTTAAAGAGAAAACTAAAAAAATATTGCGACTAAAGCTTAAATCAGTGTTAAAAATTGAACAAATATCAGCAGTTTTGTAAATGAGATTTATTTTAAATAGAAAATCTGAGTTTATTATTTATTAATTTATTATTTATGATACAATTTTATATCTCTTGGGAGGGTGAGGGGGTCTATGATGAAAATTTGAAATAAAAACACAGGATTAGTCTTTTGTTAAAAAAAATCCAGGACCCCTGTGTCCATGACATTTTTTTTTTTAAAGTTAATAATATGAAATATTGACATCCACACTTGCCTTTTGGTCAACACATTTCTGTGTCCACACTTGTTATTAAACAAAAAACACCTTTATTAGCATTAATATATCCAATTAGAAATATGAATATTTGGAATTTCCTGTCGTAGTGTAAGCGTCCTTGACACCTCTTCATGTGACGTCACGGAGACGGATCATGTTAGTTGAATCAATAATGTATCTGACTCTTCCCAACATTGAGCCCTTTTGGTTATGTTTTAATATCAGATCAACTGCAATACAATGTTAACAATTTGTATATCGTCCTAATTTTTTCTTAATATTACCATCCCATGATACATTTTCACAAAACAAATGAGCTTATTTGTATTTGTGGTGGGGGGAATCTACGTATAATTCCATGTTTTACATGATTGGCCGTAGGTTAAATAACTGTTACTTTTAACTCGTTTTATGCATACACATGCTTTTTTTCTTTTTTGTCGCCAATGCTATCGTACTTTCCCGTGTTTTTCGTTGTCACTGGTCGATGTGTTGACAAGGGTAGCCTGATCGGTAATTACAAAAAAAAATCTTCTCAAAAGATAAATATATATAGAATAAAGGGCATTTTGTTTTCGATACTCTCTTTATCAGGACCATTATCTGGCGACCCCGATAGGGTGATCCAGATGATTGTAAAGACAGTATCGAATACAAATAGTCCTTTATTTTGTTTATCGGTAATATACATACACAAATCATTAAAACTTTGGAAAAAATATTTTTTGCAGTTACTGAAAAGATTTCGGATCTAAACTCTATTTATTTCCATGCAAAAACTATTCTTTTTTGGGACTACTTTTTGTTAGCCTATTTTAGTTTGTGAAGCGTCATTCATTAAAACCACGCGCGCTACATTATCAGTTGAACTATGAATGAGACGTCACAGGGCGTAATACCTAGGCGTAGAAAAGATGGTCATTTTCCTGGTTTCTGGATAGTACTTTGTTTATGTTGAGTCTTAATACTGTTTAGTAGCTGGTGTATATGGCAAATAGAACATCAAGACATCTAGATTTTTTTTAGTTGATAATCTGCACATAGTTCATCATGGCATGGTGTATGTATTTTTGTAGATTTTGGCTACTGTACTGTATGTATCTATTCAGACCATTGTTCATTATGATTTTATGTAAACCAGTAGGAGACGATTTCCTGTTGGAAATCTCGCCAAGATGTAGTGTAATTAATTATACTATAACTAATTGACGAGTTTCATTATCAAAAATATGTCACGAATGACCAAATAACACAGTAACTCACGAATGCGCGTGGAAACAAAGTGAATTATATTAATTTATTTTTTCTTCAAATTCAATACGGTTGTTTCGAATCATTTCCATTGCGTCCACATTTTGTTATTTTCGTCCGCCAGATCACGTGATTTCGATGGACTAATCGGCATTGAACTTCTGTTGTTAATGTACACAATAAAAACTCCAATCGATATGTGCCGTTTTAACGTTCGATCCTCAACTTAAAAAAATCTTAACATTTTCTGTAAAAGACAGATATCAATTAAATTATTTTATTATATAGATATCGATTAAATACCGTGATTTCCGAGTTAAATAAAAACGATAATTTCACTAGTGAAATTACTATTTTTATTTCACTCTCGCTATATTTCACGCAATTTCGTTGTCGACGTCATATGAAGACTTCTAGTTTGAAACGTAAAAATTAGACGTTATTTGGCTTCGTGTACGCTTCAATTTGGATCAAATTTAACTAAAATAATATTTCAAGGTAAGCATTTTAATTATTTTATTGTCGTGGGTGGGTGGCTTCATGTTTTGTGAAGCGATACACATTATAGTATATCGCTACGCTACGCACGTAATATAGTGCAATTAAACTCATTTTATATTAAATTCGATTCGAAACATTTTTTTTTATCTATATAATAAATACTATAACTAATTGACGAGTGTCATTATCAAAAATATGTCACGAATGACCAAATAACACAGTAACTCACGAATGCGCGCAGAGCATGAGTGAGTTACAACGTTATTTGGTCATGAGTCAATTCGTTATAGTATAATTATTTGTATCAAAGACTTCAATGCAGAGACAAATACTTCTTTAAGATTAAATTTGTTTTCTTTCTTTATTTGCGACTGTCAGCATCATCAAAGGAAAACGATCTGCCTTTATGTATATATTTCTGATATCAGACAGATAGTGTGGTACCGAACACCAGTATTTATTCAGCGGTTTCCTTGGCATCTCCATATTACAATTACTTATAATCTACCGCATCTACGACTATGATATGCTGACGTTGTCACAGTAATAGCGTAAACACAAGAAGTCGCCTGCCGATTTGCTCAGACGTCAAGACAAGAAAAAGACGGAACGTGGTCGAAATTGACATGATTCGAAACAATCGTATTGCATATTTCATTGCAAACAACAGCATTTTACAATTTACTTCCCGAAACAGCGTGACATCATTGTTTTCATTAGCGACCACCGACATTGACCTAGCACGATTGCGTCTCAATACATATCCTTCCGCGTTGGTCAGCGCATTTCAAATGATGAACTGACCCATTAAATTTCTGATATGGTCAAGTACGTCGACCCTACCTTTATCTATCGGCACACTTCAAAGGAATGTGGCACAAATTACCCATAAACGAAGTTATTTTACGATGTACTTATTTTTTAATAATAAAATTGCAACAGATCAATGCTGGAAGATCTTTAATTGCAGGTATAATCCGAGAATGGATTATGCCTTTTGTCTCATCACATTGAATAGTTCTGAAAAATGACGATCCCGATTGTTTGGTGCTACATGCAACTTCAATGACCGAATTCTACCTTACGGTATACTATGCTTAATATCCATTAACGCAAATATCTTTTATTTAATGTCATTTAAATTTTCACGCAAACTTGTTAAGACCATGGCGTTTTCCTTTAAAGAACAGAATCGATACAGATACAAAAAAAAAACACACACATACTATGTAAATGCGTCTAAACTTATTCATATATAATATCACACATTTTCAGATAAATACGATTTAACGTTATACGGATATAATTACGTTCCATTCTGACTTGTCTCTAAAGATATGTTTGCCTTGTTCACTGTTCTATGCGTATTTGTTTGTTTGATTGCCATGGTGTTGACACTGGGTAACCTGGAAAACAAACCATACTTTCTTTTATCTTTACAAATTCTTTGTTTTCCAGTGTAGAGTGTAAATATATAATAAAAAGGGAAAAAAAGGCACAAAAAAGAATTGTTCGACCTACGTCAGCAAAGGGATTATTATCGTGGTATAACAGATACTGTGAATTTCAAAAAATATAGAAACAAATTGACATCATCCAATAGAACCAGTAAAGCTATTTATTTTTCTGAGGCTATTAAATCTGGTAATAATGTAGGTGAATTATGAAAACACTTAAAGGACATAAACTCAGTATCAAAATGTCATATAAAATGTATAAATATTGATGGTAGAAAATGTGATAATATTGAAGATATTTGTAATAATTCTAATAACCATTTTTCGTCAGTGGCTGAACGCATCATCAAAAATTCCAACTTGAATGCGTTCACTGAAAAATTAGATAATTGGGTTAGTTCCAAGCTTTGGCTCGAAAAGACATTTTCATATACTTGTATACTACCAGAAGAAGTACTTAAGGACGGACCATTTAACTTGCAAAGGGGGGGGGGGGGGGGGGGGGGGTCATGGTTTTTTCTAAAAAAGATATTCTAATTCCCAATGTTGCTGAAAAAAATATTCTGATTTTGGTGGAGGAAAAAAAACAATAATCTGATTCAGAGTTTTCGTCATATAACCTAATATTAAATTCTTGAAAAAAAATTCGTTCTTTGCGCGACAAATTTTTTTTTCTAACTCTCGTGTTGTCCGAAAAAAACATTCTGAACGAAGCAAAAAACCATAACCCCCCTGCAAGTTAAATGGTCGGTCCCTTACTGAACCTTTGAAGTTGAATATTCAGAAATCCAGTGGATTGGATGGTATAAGTCCTAATATTTTGAAAATATCAGCTACTATTATTTACGAGTCATTAACCCACATTTTCAACTTAAGTTTTTGTACTGGAAACTTTTCTTCAAAACTTAAGCTGGCTAGAGTAACCCCACTTTATAAATCAGGAGATATTGCCGATATGAACAATACTAGACCCATATTCAGTACTTCTTAGCTGATCTACGTTAGGGAACGACCATTTAACTTGAAGGGGTGGGGGGGGGGGGGTATGTTTTTTCTCTAAAAAAAATATTCTGATTCCCAATGTTGCTGAAAGCAAATTCTGATTTTGGTGGAGGAAAAAAAATAATCTGATTCAGAATTTTTGTCATATAATAGAATGTTAAAATATGGGAAAAAAATCGCGCTCTGCGCGACAAAAAAAAATAAATATTCTAACTCTTGTGTTGTCCGAAAAAAAAATTCTGAACGAAACAAAAAACCATAACCCCCCCTTCAAGTTAAATGGTTGGTCCCTTATTTGAACAAATAGTTTATGCACAGATTTATGAATAATTAATCAAATACAAACTGATTCATCCGAATCAACCTGGTTTCAGATCTAAGCATTCTTGTGTGACAGCTTTAACTAAAATTGTTGATCATATTCTAATAGAAATGGATCAAGGGAATTACACAAGGGTTTTGTTTCTTGATTTTAAAAAGGTATTTGACATGGTTAATCGCACTATTTTATTATCAAAGTTAAAAGTATATAAACTTGATGACTTATCTTTAAATTGGTTTAGATCATATTTGTCGGAAAGATCTCAAAAAGTAATTATCAATAATTATGAATCATCTGCACAAAATATTAGATATGGAATACCACAAGGAAGCATACCTGGCCCCTTGCTTTTTCTTTTGTATATAAATGATTTACCCCTTTATGTAGACCATAGTATGTCAGATTTGTATGCAGATGATACCACTATACACTTCTCTTCTAATTCCATATTTGACATTAACATTAAGTTGAATGAAGATATGGAAAAGGTACAGGGATGGTGCACTAGTAATAATATGGTTATAACCATTATGAAATCAAAATCAATGATAATGGGTTCATCTAGAAAGATACAATATCTTGTCTAATTTTGATATTTTTTATGACGATGCTTTATTGAACGATGTAAAATATGAAAAATTACTTGGAATTACTATTGATAATTGTTTGTCTTGGTGTCAGCAAATTAATAATATTGTTTCAAAGATTTCATCAAGGCTTGGATTGATGTGTCGTTTGCGACCATACTTACCTACTAAAGGCTTAATCATGTACTATAATGGATATATTCTACCACTGTTTGATTATTCTTCTACTGTATGGGGAGAAACCACAAATTTGAATCTAGAAAAACTATGTAAATTACAAAAGCGTGCAGCAAGAATTATTCTTAATGCAAAATATGATATACCATCTCTTCAATTATTTAAAAAAAAAATGGTTGGCTATCTATTCAAAATAGATTAAAATATAAAAGTGTTTTAATGTATGAATGTATAAATAATTCTGCTCCTGATTATTTGTGTAATTCATTTGATATGAATACAAATTATAATGTTTATTTATTAAGGGAACGACCATTTAACTTGAAGAGGGGGGGTATTTTTTTTTTCTAAAAAAATATTCTGATTCCCAATGTTGCTGAAAAAAATAGTCCCCCATTTCGACAATCATGCGTTGGCTGACAGGACAATGTTTATGGACGACAACGCTAGGCCACATAGAACCCGAATTTTACAACATATTTAACAGCAAGACGCTGTTCAGACAATTCCAAGGCCTGCGATGTCGCCAGACATGAACCCTATAGAGCATGTATGGGACTTTATTGGCCGAAAAATTAACCAACGCAATCCAAAATGTCAAAATATTGACGAATTAAGAACTGTTATCTTACAGGAGTGGCAACAGTTCCCCCAAGAACGGTTTAGGCGTCTTGTGCGAAGCATGACGAGGCGTGTTACAGAACTTCATAATAAATGCGGTGGATATACTCGTTATTGATTGCTATGCTTTACACATACGCACAATCGATGCATTTAAAAGTTCTTAAAATCTGAAGACTCTGCATTTTGATGCAATGTTAAAAACTTCCATCAAAGACAAACTGGTTTTACGTTTTTCCAGCGCCTGGTTTGAACCCCATTTTTGTCACGTCATAGTCACGTCTTTCAGGATGATAAATACTTCGTAGATTGGTAATTTAGAGCCCTTGGTGTAGTCTTTTTAGAAGTGAAAGCAAAATGGTGATATCTATTTCATTGTTTTAACAGTATTGATGTAAAAACATATATCGATAAAAACATAGGGTGGTACTTAACTTTTGTCGGAGTGTATATACTTAAACATTTCATAAATCATTGACAAAGTCAAAGTAGGTTTTAAAAAGCCCAGGAGTGGTTCGATAACCGAAAGTCCCAAAATATATATATCACGTTTTTAAGCCTAAAACAATAAAAGGTTAAAGTTCATATATTCAAGAACAAAAGAATAAACTGTAGATTCTTAAAAATAATCTACTGTTCGAACAATAGTGTGACGTCAGAAAAATTATATTTGAATAAATAAAATGTAAATATATATCTAGTAAATAAACAGTATAGTAAAGCATGCATGTTATGTACTTCTTTAATGTAGCAAATTGTAATTTTGAGAAGACTTCATAAGTCATGCAGTATTATCAGGCAAATAATCCCGATTGCAGTCAGTGCCACTTGCAATTAAATTGTTAATTTCATTACAATCGTGCCTAGTGTCACTGTAGAAGAAGTTGTGTGGCAACATTTACACTTTTCTTCTGCCTGATTGGTTGTTTTCACTGAATACTTCGGGTTTCCTCAACGAATAAAACACTTTTCTTTTGCCCCGGTTTTTAGTGGAGTTCTTGTTTATCGTTTTGACCAATTACATATTTTGCTATTTTTTGTTATTTGTTGTGATGTCCTCTACGATTTTCACGTATAAATGTACATGATATTCGGTTTACTCCGATTTGTTTTATAGGGATTCATGTTTTATCTATGTTATTTGTATTTACCCGCCAGGAACACATACATTTACCCCTGTTGTTAAGTTGAGTTTGCATTGCTCTATCATTAGTTTTGTGATGTTATATCGATCTTTGTTTTTTGTCTTTATCTTCTTCATTGGTGACCATTATGTGTGTCCTTAGAATTACCGCCTCTGATTTCCCTTTTGTAACTTCATAATCTTATTGCACACTGGGCGTTAACCCCCCCCCCCCCCCCCAAAAAAAAAAAAAACAAATATGGAAAAGAGAAATATTAAGCGATCTTCTCCTTCAAAATTAAATAAGTTTCTATTCAGGTAATAATGACCACGGATATGTTCCAATAGTCGTAAGCACTTCCCGACCATCTTCTCATTCATCACTTATCAATGGATTTGTACCTAGATTAACACGACGGGTGCCATATTAGTTCAACCCCGGTTTTTAGTGGGGTTCGTGTTACTCGATCTTTAGTTTTATGTCTCATGTTTTGTTGATCGTTTGTCCTTTTTGTATTTTTTCTTTTGGCCATTGTGTTGTATGTTCTTCTTTGATTGACGGCTTCTGGTTACCCCTTTGGTATCTTCAAACTCTTCTCAAATCAGGTTTACCAACCTATCTTATTGATGGGTCGTTGTAGTCACTATCGTATGGTAGTTTGACTTTATGCTACCGTGCACTCAGTGCCTATATCCACGAAAGTTGTGAGTTCGAATCCCATTGCTGGCGAGGTGATACAGGATATCAGTCACTTGCGGCCTGTTGGTGGTTATCTGTTGGTATTCCGGATTACTCCATCAATAAAACTGACCACAGTGATATAGTTGAAATATTCTGAAAGTGGCTTTAAATATCGTATTCCTAAAGCCATTCTCACAGTATATTTAGTTCAGATGATTACATTTTAATTTTGTTTCTATTTCTGATGTCTAGAAACACTTAACAAGATAAATACAGAAATGTGCATCTGGTGTTTAGAACCATTCTACAAGTTAAAGACAGAAATGTATTCGGTGTCTGAAAGACATGAACAAGTTAAATTCAAATATGTACATCTGGTGTCTAGAAGCCATGAACAAGCTAAATGCAGAAATGTACATCTGGTGTCTAGAACCACTGAACAAGTTAAATACAGAAATGTACATCTGGTGTCTAGAACCACTGAACAAGCTAAATACAGAAATGTACATCTACTGTCTGGACGTCATGGACAAGTTGAATACAAAAATGTAATCATGGTGTCTGGAACCACTAGTACTGAACAAGTTAAATACATAAATGTGCATCTACTGTCTGGACGTCATGGACAAGTTGAATACAAAAATGTAATCCTGGTGTCTGGAACCACTAGTACTGAACAAGTTAAATACATAAATGTACATCTACTGTCTCGACGTCATGGACAAGTTGAATACAAAAATGTAATCTTGGTGTCTGGCAACGCTAGTACTGAACAAGTTAAATACAGAAATCTAAATCTGGTGTATTAAATCGATATTGAAATCTTGGATGTTTATTATACTGAGTTATATGAATTACATGAAGTGGACTTACTAGTCTAGATAAAGATGAAATACAAGTCTCTCTATTTAATGGGTAATATTAATAAGTCAAAGCTATTTCTTTTAGATAAAAATCAGTCTATTTAATGGTGTACAATGTTTCTCCTACTGTCCTCTTGTAACATCAAACAGAAAGGCAGTACTGCTTTGATTTACTACTAATAACCTATTGGTAGATTTGTCATAATCAAGTACAATTGGGCATGACAAACCATCCTTAACAGACAATAGTTGTCTATGACGTTGTCCATCGGGGGAGATAACCACGACATTGGTAGTACTATAACCGACGACATACATGTTCCCATCATTGTCTACAGAGACACCATGTGGACCCTGTAGAACACTCGTATCTTTGAATTCCCATTGTGTTTTACCATGTAAATCACAACATGTCACGGTGTTAGTGTTAGTGTTTGTGTAGTAAAGTTTGTCTCCAGATGTAGCTATGTTCCAAACGTTAGACATACTGTTGATTATATCACTAACAGATTTATCACTCAGATTTAACATCTTTAGTGCTTTATCCCCTGTACAATAATATATTGCTCTACCTCTAACAGCCATGCTATAAATGTTTGTATCAATGGGAATAGTTGTCATGACTTTCTGACTTTCTATGTCTATTATAGTTATACACCTTTTACCTATCCACCCAGATGATACAGCAACGGTATTGTTATCTTTAATATAAACTGTATCATAGGTATTGGCTCCTGTTTTATCTTTCCTTATCTGGAATAATTCTATTCCTTCTTTGTTGATGAATCTTACAGTATCAGATCTGTAACAGGAGAATACCATTCTACCATCTGGAAGTAAAGAACAACCTCTGATATCAGTCCCTTTGGTGTTTATCTTTTGTTTCAGATTTAGCTGTATATTTTCAAGTGACCTTGGTGGTGACAGTTCAGCTACCATCATCTGGGCTTGTTTATCCTTTTTTCTGACAAAGGTCATCTCACAACGCTTTGATTCAACAACTACTTCTGCAAACTTTTGAATGCTGGTGGTTATATTCTTCAAACCGGTGTCTATCTTATATGAAAATTTGGTTTGATTCAGACTATCGCTGTTAACTAGTGACTGTAGACACGTGTCTTGTGTTTCTACTTCTTTCTCTATTTGCTTTATGGCTATAAATGTTTGTAGGTCTGATGCATACTTTTTCATGTTGACTATATTTGTCTGGTGTTCGGTGAGTTCTTTCTCTTTCTCGTCTAAAGATATAAGTAGTTCACGTGTTTCGTCGGTTACTTGTATTTCTGCTTCATCCAATTCCGTCATCAGATTTTCCTGTAACCTGTCAAGATGATTGTTGATTTTTGTTCTCATTTCCTGTATTTCATTCTCAATTATTCGTTTCTGTTCTTTAACAGAACTGGAGTTGGTCTCTCTATTTTGTTTAATTTTACCAATATTGTCAATCAATTCTTTAATCAAATGCTCGGTCTCAGCGAACATGGTTGATGTCTTCACGTTCTTTATTATTTCTTCAATGATAGCTACATCCTTACAATCACTATGATTTTTCACGATACAAATTCTACAACACGGACACTCATGTTCTTTACAGTATAAAATGAACTTTTCCTGATGTTCGCTGCAATGTTCTTTAATTTTCAACACGGACGATGGCAACTTCTGGTATTCCGCTATGGGTATCGTGGTATGACATCGTGACAGCTTCACTGAACAGTGATATTCAATGCATTCTGTACAAAGTCCTTCTTCACAATCTCGACACCAAACTTCTGATGATTTAGAAATATGGCGGTTATCACACATTCCACAGAAAGATGGAGAAGTTGACATGATGTTGATATCCTGTAATATATTATTGACATTAAAATAGAAATGATTATTTATTAATTGTCTGTAGTCACTTTGATTTCTGTACACCACTAAAATTAATTAATTAAAATCAGAATGGCTTTTCAATTAACCCTGTGTTTACTAGCGCTCTCTTATAGTACACTGTAGATACATATGGCATAAAAGATAGAAAAAAAAATGTTCACTGTCGGAACAGTTCTCAAAACCAATGAGAAAATCGTAGTATCATAGCAAATTTAGTCTTCCATAATTAAGATAAGAGGCCCATTTAGTCTTCCATGATTAAGAGATAGAGGCCCATTTAGTCTTCCATGATTCAGATAGAGGTTCATTTAGTCTTCCATGATTAAGATAGAGGCCCATTTAGTCTTCCATGATTAAGATAGATGCCCATTTAGTCTTCCATGATTAAGATAGAGGCCCATTTAGTCTTCCATGAATAAGGTAGAGGCCCATTTAGTGTTCCATGATTAAGATAGATGCCCATTTAGTCTTCCATGATTAAGATAGAGGTCTATTTAGTCTTCCATGATTAAGATAGAGGCCCACTTGAGTATGTATCACTCACCCAAATTATTCAGATAGAGTTTCTGTTCAATAAAGTCTAGATTCTGAGAGAAACAATATCCTACGTTTTCATGTACGGTTCTATGTTAAACTTTAGCTCATTTAAATGGGACTTTAAAACGTGGGTGTTGTTTCCTTTTAATTCCTTCATATCTCCGAAACAGTAAAAGCTACGACATAGGTTTTGGAACACTGTAGACAGGAATATTGGATGAAATTTAAAAAGTTCAAATTTTGAAATCCTCATTAATATAATAATGCTTTACATATTTCTGACAGGGTTCTCCCATGAAGTTCACTAAATCAATAAGTTACTGTGTCCAAGAGGCACTGTGTCCCGCCACTATGCGTTCACACATAATGAAAATGTATGAAAATGTAAAAGTCCCATAACTCCAACAGACGAACAGACAAACGAATGGACAGCGGGTAGGCATGTCGCTCCACTCGGACGCTTTCTTATTATGATTCCGATCCATCAATCCAAAATTTGGGTCGAAATGTTCGCCATTGTTTATTTGTGTACCACGTAATCAATTTTGTAACGTTTTTGGCTATTGTCTGTTTCTCGGTGTCAATAATTAGAAAATTTATTCAACACCTTTATAATATCTCACATCGAGAGACAGACTATAGTTAAAAACGTCACGAAATTGATCACGTGGTACATAGATAAAAATGGCATACAATTCGACCTAAATTTTGGATTGGTGGATCTTATGGATCTTTACTACTTAAAACAGTAAGAGATTATCATTATCGTTGCATATTTGAACTAAAAAATATGTTTTATATATGAAATCTTATCTCCACTTGATCTGACACAAATTATCCATGCCAAAATATGCATCGGAATGCATCAGGGGTACAATTTGAAATTTCCAGAATACCTTTCACAGGAGTTGTGACGAGATTAGGCTGGATATATACAGCAGAAAATGTCTTCGGAAGTCTAATCTCAAAGAGATTAATACTTTATAATGCAAGTGGGGTGCTGAAAATGTCCCCTTCTTCATTCCTTAAATGCCTGGTGAGTTGCAAATAAGAAAATTAAGAGATTGAAATATTTAAGCTTTATAAGTACAACTGTACTTGATAGGTGTACTAAGTTTCAAGGTCTTAATAATTGATCAAGGTAAGAACAGTGTAGCCTTGACATACTTGTTTTATTTTATCTTTTTTAAATACGCATATTTTTAAACCACATTTATATGTAGTTGCTATCGATTACTAAATGAACTTTACCCTTTAAGATAAATTAATGCAGTTTAAATAGATTTCTAGACAATTGACTTATTTATATGAGAAAATATAACATTCAGAATATCTATTTGATATAACAACATAAATTACCTGAAAATATCTGAAAGTAATGTCTTCTGACGAAATATCACCAAATCAGGAAAGCTGCAAAAGAGGAAGTTAAAGTCACATGATTTACCTGTTGGTACGACTGACATGAGACCTGTACTGAATATATATTAAATATTTACATAAAAGAAAATGTATTTATAACTATTATGTTTTTAAAATGTTTTAAATTGTTTTATATAAAGGACAATTCTGTCGAAAACGCGATTGACTTTATTAAAACTAGAGGCTCCCAGGAGCCTGTAATCGCTCACCTGGTTTTCAATGTGACATTCAAAGTTGATAGAAAATGGGGGTGTTACACATAATTTTGAAAGTGGGCATTTCAACTCAAATTTCTGAGCAAAAGATTTTGATGTGATTGTTATCTCATAATATTCCTAAACGGAATAAACTGGCTGAAAAAATTTCACAGAAAAACCCAGAATAAATGCTAAATTACTCATTGTCATGTAGCTGCAGTTAAAATTTGAGTTCAGTTTTATTCGTAATAAAGCAGAAATTGACAACTAAAGAAATTTCTATTTTTAGTAACAGCAATCATTTTGAATGGAGGGCGGGTCTTTTGGTTTAGCGGTTTCAGAGGAGAAGATTTAAATGTGATCTTTTATCAAAATATGTCTAATTTGTATAATCGGTATAAATCGGTTGAAAGAAAAAATTCACAGAAAAACCCAGAATATATATATGTTAATTTACTTATTGTCATGTAGCTGCAGTTAAAATTTGAGCTCATTTTAATTTATAATAAAGCAGCATTGAAGAAATTTCTATTTTTAGTAATAGCAGCCATCTTAAATGGAGGGTGGTGCTGTCGGACACAATTTTGAAAGGGACCCACCCTGCCAGGTTTGGTTTAATTTGGTTCAGCGGTTTCAGAGAAGAAGATTTAAATGTGATCTTTTATCAAAATATGCCTAATTTGCATAATCGGTATAAATCGGCTGAAATAAAAATTTCACAGAAAAACCCAGAATATATGTTAAACTAATCCTTGTCATGTAGCTGCAGTTAAAATTTGAGCTCAGTTTGGTTTATAATAAAGCAGCAATGGACAATTAAAGAAATTTATATTTTTAGTAACAGCAGCCATCTTGAATGGAGGGCGGGGCTATCGGACACAATTTTGAATGGGACCCACCCAGGGACCATCCCTGCCAGGTTTGGTTTAATTTGGTTCAGTGGTTTCAGAGGAGAAGATTTAAATGTGATCTTTTATCAAATAATGCCTAATTTGCATAATCGGTATAAAACGGCTGAAAGAAAAATTTCACAGAAAAACCCAGAACATATGTTAAACTAATCCTTGCCATGTAGCTGCAGTTAAAATTTGAGCTCATTTTGACCTATACAAAAGCAGCAATGGACAATTGAAGAAATTTCTATTTTCAGTAACAGCAGCCATCTTGAATGGAGGGCGGGGCTGTTGGACACAATTTTGAAAGAGACCCCCCCAGGGACCATCCCTGCCAGGTTTGGTTTAATCTGTTAAACTACTCCTTGCCACGTAGATGTAGTTAAAATTTGAGCTCATTTTGACTTATACTAAAGCAGCAATGGACAATTAAAATTGTATCCCCCTTTTTTCTATTTTTAGCTTGGCGGCCATCTTGGTTGGAAGTCTGGATCACCGGACACAATTTTGGAAGTGGGCCATCCAAGGACCATTCCACCAAAGTTTGGTTGCAATTGACCCAGTGGTTTCTGAGGAGAAGATTAAAATGTGAAATGTTGACGGACGGACGACGGACGAAAAGTGATGACATGTGAGCTAAAAACCAAAAAGGATTCCCGTTTACGTTTATTACTATGAGTTATAGTTTGTGATTTAACTTTTATGGGGAGGGAAGAAAGAGAAGAAAACAATTAAGAGAAATATCTCGGGAGTGTAACGATATAACTGGGACAGCGAAAGGATCAAAAATAAACTGACCCTATCGTTGAAGTAATGCATTTGGAATTCAGTGGTCCGTCACTTCCGTCAATTCAACGAAGGGTACTTTACGAAAAATTTGGCACTAAATGTGTGAAAATCTTAAAATTCTGGAAAACTTGAGCTATCGTATGCACAAAACAAAAACAGGAGAGAAAAGATGCGTCTTTTAGGAATGGATACATGTCCTAGTTTGAATGACTCAATGAAAATATGGTGCAATAAATGTACCAGAAGTGAGCTGGGGTACGATTTTTAAACCTGCAGAGTTTCATGCCTTGTCGATTATTAGTATCTATATAGGGTCGATACATGCAATTTGATGTTAACATAAGATTGTATGAATATTGACACGAACAAGTTATAATAAGGAAAAAGAGATGAAATAATAAAGAAATAAAGAAATTGTATTGAAAATAAATTTGTAAGCAGAAAGTTAGAAAACAGTCTGTAAAACTGTTACAACTTATATTTCTATAACATATGACATCACATTCCCTGTTCACATTTTACGTTTTCATTGGGATTTTTTTAAACTCTGCATAAAATAAAAAAATCCCAATGAAAACGTAAAATATGAACAGGGAATGTGACGTCATATGTTAATTTACGAATGAAAGGGAAAAATGTCCGAAGTACAACATAGGAGCAAATTGAAAATAAAGATACAAAGAAACACACATAAACCATAAAATATTTGAAGAAAAGTAGACTCCCAAAAAGAGAAATAAAGTGCACAAATGAGGGAGATCGGAATGGTTCTATAAATAGAACACTTCCAAGTAGTCATGAATATTCATGAATCCAGTTGAAAACCGCCGTAAAGTGAAACACGTGCAACTACAATATTTGGAGACCTACATTAATATTAGTTGTTATTTTTATTTATTTTCTTCCAAATATTTTATTTTTAACGTCTTGTAAATTCTAACAAATGATGCCGCGAGTAAAACGGTAATTACGTATTTGCACAATATTGATTTTTGTGATCTACTTCTACCAAGTATTCACACTTGAAAACGAAAACGTTACATCTCATGAAATCAACATTGTTTGAACTTAATTATCACCTGTAACAGGTAATTGCACCCTGCTGTTTCTATACAGGTATTGTATTACCTGTCTCTGTCTGACATGTCAGATCCGACACGTCAGACATCTATCGTACCATGTCTCTACCTGTACTGTACACATGTACTTACAAAAAATGCAAAAGTTACCAGAAAATATGTAAAAGTTTAACAATAATATCATTTTGGTGTTCCATACATTTTCTAACATGTTGTTTTTGGTGAAAGGTGCACAATAATGTCTTAAATGTACAATCACACACGCTTTTGAAAAGAATCTGATATAGCACTAAAAGCGTTCAGTACATACTTTTGATTTTACAAATATAGTACACTTAAATGATGACAATAATGGCTTTCCATAGAAAATAATTTTTTACAATCGGATGTAAGCAATATTAAAATATACGAAAAATAACTATTTAAACTAGACCGAAAGGTGTAGAAAATTACATAACTATTGACGGGAGTTGCAGATATAGCTGTAGAATTGACTAGAATAGTCATAATTCAATTGCACTTGCATATGTCGATGTGACATTGGTGATTGGAACGATAATAAACACACATGTAAATACACAAAACTTACAAATCTAACTTACGCATCAACTACTTAAAGTGACTAAGGAAATGAAAAGGTAATATAGTTAAAACACTTACTCTGTGGCGTCGTGCACCGAAAATAAAAGTTCCAAAAAATGTCGACAACATGTATAATTCAGATGAGTACATCAAGGCAGGGGATTATAGGATAGGGGGAAGGAAACACGGTATACGATCTGCGGAAGATTTTCGTTCGAGGTTTTTCGTATTTTTCATTGTGAAGTATACAATAATTATTCCTTGTAGGGTGGTGCATTCGGAATATATCTTCCAACTGAGAAATCACGCGAGGAACGGCGCTTGTAGATCGCATTGGTCATCTACTGGGTTAATTTTGTACGGATGACCGAATAAGAACTTTGAACTGAATATTATTGATATGAGAAGGCGCGGCCTTTGAAGAGGACGGAAATATATTTGAAATTAAAATAGTGTTAAAAATAACTTTATAGAAAATTAAATTAAGTTTTGGAATAGTAAAAGAATGGAAAATTACGAATTTATTTTTTGTTTTTTTGTTTTTTTTTGTTTTTTTTTTAAATTTCAGATCATTTTATTCAAAAACCCTGCTATATAATTACCCTATATAGCCCAGGGGAGCTACATAGGGGCCCCTGTGGTTTACATAACTCATTTGACCAGGGAAAATATCAAATTGAGTAAAAAAAATACACTCCCTTTCATTCACAAAATGAAAATTACAAATATACATGTACATTAAATTTTTTTTTTCTTTAACTTTATTTTTTATAACAAATATTATTGTAGCAAATAGAAAAACTAATTATAACGATTTGAGAACGGTATCACTAAATAAAACTAACTGCAGTTACCTGATAAATCGAACACAACTTATTGTTTTGAGTGTAGTTTTACGACAGCAGCGTGGCTATTTATTCTTACATACATTTTCCTATTTTCATTCTTGGGACCTACAATTATCATCAGTTTGTGTTATTTATTCAAATGGAATTATAGGGAAAATGCAGTTGGATTAATAAATAACATATACACTATAGGGACTACATATTAACAGACAGCTTTGTAAGTAAGAAATAATCAATATATGTGTCAATACAATAATGTACTAGCAAGGAGTGTGTATCTGGTCATTTATAACACCGTGACGCAGATAAATTAATTCATATGAAAACAGTTAGATACAAAACATATTTGTCATTTCTGTATAGATATTATTTCCCGTTTTACATTTGGCAAGAGAAAATATGAATGAAATTTCGCTTTTAATTAAGTTGATAATTTTCAATTTAGTAATTTTTTTCTTTTGGTATTTAGCAACATTTCGTTCTTTCCAAATCATCCACTTTGTGGTTGTCAAAATCGTGTTGACTATTGCGTTAATTTGGTCGTCTCTGTGGCTTATTCCTAAGATTATCGAATTTTCTGATTTTGATATAGTTTTAATTTCATTTTGTTCATAAAATTCATTGATTTTTTGGAAAATCTCTGTCCACACACCATCCACCAATTTACAGTTAACGAAAAGATGCATTAAATTTTCGGGGTCTTTACAGAAATGACAACCACCATTTGGAGATTTATTCATCTTTTGTAACCTTTCTTCTGTATATATTATTCTATGTATCACTTTCCATTGTAATTGTTTGGATTTTCTATTTGCGAGATTTTTAAAACGTCTACCCCATATTTCTTCCCATGGTAATTCTACTCCGAAATAAATTTCCCATTTTTGTTGACATATTGGAATATTTTCTATTGCAAAAAAGTACTGTATATCTTTGAGGAGAAGTTTTTTATTTTCTAGAATATTATCATTTTTTATAAATTCGCATGTATTTTTCACTGTAAATGGATAGCTTTTAGTATTTTCTTGATTAATGTTGTCTGATTTGAGCATGAGAAGTAGTTCATGGGAAAATGATGCTTTTATACGGCTGTATTCGGCAATCCAGTTTCTTTTATCACGCACTCTATTGAATATTTCAGTGGAATTTACAAATATTTTACTATTTTGATCCCAGATATCTTTCACCGTTTTAAACCCACTTTTGGAGAAATTGGACAAAAATAGAGCTTTTCGTTTATATCTTATTTTCGAATTGCCAAATATATGTTGCTCTAATATATTTTCTTTTGTGTTAATTTCATTTAAACTCAGAAATTCAGACCAGCAATTTAAGAGATTCAGATAATATTTTGAAATCTTCCTTAATCCAATATCTTTGATATCTGAACATTTACAGAGAAAAAAAATCGGTCTCAAATTTTGAATCCATTGATGTCAGCCAATATTTACCAATAACATTCCATTTATCTAATTCTGAGTGTATTATATTATGCATACATTTAACTTGCTTTGCTTTAATAAAGTGATTCAAGTTCACCATTCCCATCCCCCCTTTATTCTGTGGTAAACTGCATACGTTTCTAGATATTTGGTTTGTTTTACCATCCCATATAAAATCCCATATGATGGAATTTATTTCCTTTTCAAATTTTACTGGAATACCCCTCATTTCTATTTCATAGCCTATTACCGATAAGACAAATGATTTGATAATTAAAATTTTTCCAAAATACGTAAGATCTCCATACAACTTTTTATCTTATTTATTTTTTCTAACCAAATCATTTCTAAGTCAATTGCATATCCATGAAATACCCCCAAAGCTTTAACCGGTTTTGTTGACCACTTAATATTTTTAAATCTCGGGTTTTTATTACGCCATTTCCCTAGATACATCCCCACTGTTTTTTCCAAATTCATTTTTGCCCCAGAAGCTTTTTCATATATTTCAAGTGTTTTAAATGTTTCCTCGATGGATTCTTCAGTTTTATTAATCAATTGAGTGTCATCAGCAAACATGTTTACCTTTGTCTCTATATCCGGTCCATTTCTATTTGGTAAAGATATGCCTACTATCTTGGGATTGCGTCTAATGGATGTCGCCAATGGCTCCGCCTGCAAAATGTATAGCATCGGAGCGATTGGGCATCCTTGACGGGTTGAACATGAAATGTTGACGAAGCGGGATACAAATCCGTTCGTCTGAATACTCGTTTTTGCATTTTTGAAAAGCATTTTTACCCAGCCCCTGAAACAGTCACTAAAGCCAAATTTTTCAAAGCACAAATCTATCCACCCCCACTCAACTCTATCGAACGCTTTCTGTTGATCTAGGAATATAATTGCCCCCTCTTCATCTTCCATTTCTGTATAGTCTATGATATCCTGTAATAATCTATTCCCCTGAAAAATATTCCTACCCTTTACGAACCCCCTTTGGTCGGTATTAATTATATTTGGTAATACACATTTTAGTCTCTCGGCTAATATTTTTTATTATACACAGAGACGTGCCAAAAGTATTCGGTCACTGTGATTTTTTACTATATATTTAAAAAAAAACACATTTTTTAAAAACATCATTCCAAAGTCGACTCTTGTTCGATTTTGATGATTTTTTTACCAACAAAAACAGGATTAAATGTAGTTTTACACTGTTATTTTAGCATAATTTTATAATCTACAATTTTTATGAGTTTACGATTTAAACACAAAACTAAATTTTGAAAGTCAAAATAGTCCGTTTGACCAGCCTAAAACAGGACTAAAAAATTAATTAAATATCAACAGTTCAACTTATTGATTTTTTTTCTTCACACATTTACTCATATATCATCTACCTACTCTGACAAATAATTTCAGAATTTTGACACTATTTTCCAATAATTTGCCCAATAGGTCTCTATGTTAAATATTTGTACCAATGTGGATATGTGCAGAGGGAGTTAGTATGTTTGTTGTTACCAACTTCCAGTGTAAACAATAACAACAACACATGTGATTTTATTTACATTTCACTGTCATGTGATTACCTAATTTGAATGTCACCACTAAAGTTGTGATTTCGAATCCTGCTCGTGGGGAGGTGTGCTTGATACAACATTATGTGATCAAGTTTGTCAGTGTTTTTCTCCATTTTCCTCCAACAATAAAACTGACCACCATGATATAACTGAAATTTTGTTGACTTTGGCATTAAACACCATAACCCTACCTATTAGTACAACAATGTATTACAACTTTTTGAAAATAGACAAAAAATATATATAATTTTTAACCAGAATATGTGGAATACTTTTTTGCTATATTTTGCAGCAGCCAGACAAGACATAACTTAGAAAATAATCCTACATAATATATCTCAATCAGGGCGAGGTGTACAACATTTTGTAATAAAGTTTGTCAGTGATTTGCAACAGGTCGGTGGTTTTCTCCGGGGTCCTCCACCAATAAAACTAACCACCACAATATAACTGAAACATTGTTGAAAGTGGCGTTAAACACGATCAAACAAACAAACCAAGCATATCAGAAAATACATGCAATTCATTCAATCAATATTCAGTAAGTATGATGTGATGTGGTCACCAAACTGGATGGTAGTTATTAATACAAATGTAGATTGCAAAGTCATTATTTTTAATTTAGTTCATCAACTTTGTTGTCAATTGCTTGATAACTTATTTTCTTTTATATACTCTTACTCTCAGTTGATACTGATATATGTCAATAAAATATAATAAACATAGGCAAAATTTCAAAATAAAACTCTGAGTCTTAATCCATAATAACAATCTTTTATCCTACATCTTTGAACTATGAAAATGTCTTCAAATAAGTTGCATATGGTTATTTCTACTACATGTACGTGATGTCATAAACAATGTAAAATTATTAATACAGATAAAATCCCTGTTTTTAATATTTAATAAAAGAAAAGGTTTTTAAAAAAAAATGATAATCAAATAACCTCATTTTTTTTATTAATTTAGTTAAAGTATTTGTACAAGGAAACTTCCTCCAAAATCATGTAATGTCTCAATAAATTAATTTTAAATAAAAAAAAAACCTCCCTTCCAGATCTCAGCTAACGTATTCCGATGAATAAGGTTCCTGTTAAATTAATAAAAAATTAACTAATTACTCATGTCACATGAAAAGTTGTCTATTTTCAGCTGAAAAAAAATCCTTTCACCCCTTCTCCCCCCCCAAAAAAACCCCCCCAAAAACTCAACAACATAAAATTTAGGATGAAGTATTTGATGACTTGAAATGAAAGCTTAAATAGCGTAAAAATTAGTCATAGCAATGGTCCTCCTATGTTGGAATTTGATCTGTCATCTGAAAGACTTCTAAGCCAACATCCAGTTCATGTTGTATTTGCTACCAAGTTCCTGACAACCATTCTGGAATCCATCAGCTGTTACAAAATAACAGTATAGTACTTGATAACAGAAATTCTAAAATAATATGAGGTACCAGTGTTTTAAGGCAAACTTATGTTATATGTTAAAAGAATTCTCTATTTTATTAAAGATATATACCGGTACTTTGATTGTACCTCCCTCGTTTGATACTGTACATCACTTTCTCAGTCAAATCACAAACTTTGTAGTTACTCTATGTAGTACTAATGTATATATATTGCTGTTTTGTCTTGCATGTAGAACACTACATGTTGATATCAATAGAGGAGTAACAGAATTTGACACTCATCTGATCTTGTATCTCTCATGCATTGTCGTTTCGATATGTATACATGTATAAAAGAAGAAGATACTTTATTTACCAAATATAGGCCCACGAGGGGCATGAATATTCACATATATAATTATTTAAAACATAACATATGTTTAACAAAGACAAAGATACAATTACATATACTTATAACATGTCATTTATATGCTCAGTGTGGTTGATATGTTTTAATACATCCAGCTGTGATATATGTATCATATAAATATGATGATAAATAAATAGATAGAGCCGACTATTTGTATCCTACCCGTGTCTGAAACAGAGAGGCAAACACAATGATAACCTTTCTGCAGGAGACACCAGGTGACGGTGCTAAAAGGATGATAGTTAACCGTTAATTTTGAGGTACAGGTATGAGCCATGTATATCCTCCCTGTGTCTAAAGCAGAAAGGCAAGAACATCGGTTGCCCTTCAGCAGAAGACACAAGAGGACGATGCTAAAAGGAATATATATAGATGGCTTCATCATGCAGTTTTATTATTATTGCATTCAAGTTTAAATCAAAATACATGTAGCTATCTGAGAAAACTAATTCTACAAGTACATACATGATGAAGTTAGCCATCTCTTTGATCTGTATTGTTATATTCCTTTTTTCCATGATCATAGTGTTATTTTTAGTCAAAATAATGAATCTTCCAGCAATCCAGAGATTTGTATTTTTTTTAGGTCGCATTAATTTCTGTATTAACAGGAGGAAGCTGATCTAAAAATTGCTAATGAAAATTATAGATTCCTGGAGTTATTTGGACTATGAGTGATATTACAGGCAGCTAATGACCAAGTGTTATTGGTGATATGGATATATACATATATGCATATCATTAACCTTTCAACCAAAAATTGTGGCTATTTTCAACCAGAAGCATTGTGAGTCATGTGACATGTTGGTTTGTAAACAAATGCAATTTAAGCATTATTTTCATTCTAAAAAATAATAATCAAATAAAACAATGTTAAAACATCTGAATTATATAGTAAATTAAGCAATCGGTCATTTTAAAGTCGTTGTAATGACACCTTTATTTTTTTTTCTATAGCCTCAAATTGCCCGCTATACCACAATATGCATTGATCAATGAAGACGAACTTGCATGTAATAATAATAAATAAATAAATAAGCTTTATTTAGAGTCGGCATGGTTAAAACAACATACAACATAAGCTCTGTTGAGCTTTTAACCGACATACACAGACACAGAATAAATAACAAATAACAAGCATGCAACATACAGCTAAAATACAAGACTAAGTAAGCACTACATGTAAAATAATAACAGTTACAAGATAAGCAAAAAACGCAGATTAAAAGCTGATGTTATAAGCTAAGCATACCAAGAGCTAATGTAGCAAACTATGAACAACTAAAAGCTGATATTATGAGCAGAGCATAACAATTTTATAAGCACAATAAATAAAAACTGGATATGACCTAGATGGTAGAAATTTAAACAAATTTAAAAGTCAGCACAAACTGAACATTTACATACATTTCCATTCCAAGATTTTAAAATATTCTTAGACTGATTAAAATTGGAAATTTTTCTAAAATCATCAGGTAGGTCATTCCATAAAACAGCTGCTGCATATTTAAAACTATTCTTACCGTAGGTAGATGTTCGCACCCTAGACTTTTTAACTGATTTTACATCGAAACTTACCAATTGTGATATAAATAAATATAAAATCCTAATTTAAATCCAACTACTGAATTTCAAGTCAATAATTTCACCAGATCATGTTCAATTCAGCGATACAAAAATATCTCAGGCACAGGGCTTCATGAAATAAAATGGCCTCTCTTCCGGTTTCATAAAGCTGATCAAGGAGAGGGGAAAGAAACCAAATATCAATACCGGACAAGATTCCGGAAAACACTACAAGAACTTTCTATCTTTAATATATTCTGACTAGAATTAAGTTGTTTATTGAAATTATGTGGTAATTATAATAAAACCCTGTTGTTATTATTTTTGTTTAAAATTCATTGGACTGGAACACTTTGGAAAAATAGTCATATGACGTACTGGTACAGAGTGATACATACAGAACAGGACATACATGTGACGTACTGGTACAGAGTAATACATGCAGAACAGGACATACATGTGACGTACTGGTACAGAGTGAATCATGCAGAACAGGACATACGCGTCACGTACTTGTACAGAGTGATACATGCAGAACAGGAAATACATGTGACGTACTGGTACAGAGTGATACATGCAGAACAGGACAAACGTGTGACGTACTGGTACAGAGTGATACATGCAGAACAGGACATACCTGTGACGTACTGGTACAGAGTGATACATGCAGAACAGGACATGCGTGTGACGTACTGGTACAGAGTGATACATGCAGAACATGACATGCGTGTGACGTACTGGTACAGAGTGATACATGCAGAAGAGGACATACGTGTGACGTACTGGTACAGAATGATACATGAAGAACAGGACATACATGTGACGTACTGGTACAGAGTGATACATGTAGAACAGGACATGCGTGTGACGTACTGGTACAGAGTGATGCATGCAGAACGGGACATGCGTGTGACGTACTGGTACAGAGTGATACATGCAGAACAGGACATACGTGTGACGTACTGGTACAGAGTGATACATGCAGAACAGGACATACATGTGACGTACTGGTACAGAGTGATACATGCATAACAGGAGATACGTGTGACGTACTTGTACAGAGTGATACATGCAGAACAGGACATACATGTGACGTACTGGTACAGAGTGATACATGCAGAACAGGACATACAAGACCTACAGTTAAATGAAAGTCATGATATAGTTATATTTTGTCTCGGTACATTGTGCCGATCACAGTATATATGTTAAAAAGAGTAATTAAATCTATACATTGTTCCACTTTTAACACCTGTTTTTGATAAATTTGTGTAATTGATTGATTGATTAATTGGTGCTTAACGCCAACTTTAATAGCAGTATTTCAGCTATATCGGGGTGTGAACAAATTTCATCAAACGTCATTTACCTTTTGTCAAATATTCGTAATCACTAAGCTGAGCATATCGTAAGTTGAGAATAAAAGATATATAACTGTTACGTGTTAAATATCTAGATAGAAATCAATTCATTCATAATTAATATTTGGTAAATTAGTTTTAATTGTTCTATAGCACGGATCATTAATATGAAATCTCTGGTTGGTTTGATAACAAAAGAACAGCGATCTCCCTTTATGTATGGTAAGTATATGTAAGAACATGATAATCCCTGTCTTCATGAATAAGTACAAACTTAGAACATTGTAAAGTAATCAAGACAATATAATATCATCATTGATTGTTAAATATACTTTATAAACACAGTTATCTGTCAAACTATTTCTATACATTTAGTGAACACCATTTGTAAGTAAAAAATGCTTAGACAGTAGGATGAAGGACCTTACTAATCAAGGTATAGGAACTCAAGTGAAACGATCAGATCCTGTATTACCCAATGATGAACAAGCTTTGTGGGATAGTGGTGTATTCAATATAGCTTTATCTACTGGATTAAGTTATATTGTGTTTTTTGACAACTGTAAACATTTTTGTTTCCGCGCTCTTGATGAGCACAAACAACTCGATGCATCACAGTTCAGCATTTCAGTAGATAGTAATGGAAATAAAGAACTGCATTACACTGGAAGATTATGTAAAAATGTACAAGGTGGGTTAAACAATAGAAACGTAGATGTGAAACGTATTACCCAGAAAAGTGATCCGTCTAATCCAAGATGCATTGTAAAAGTTTTTGATAAGTATTTGCAACATATTCCAAGGGAAGGCAGGTTTTACAGAAAACCTTTAGTGAATAAAGGTAGTGATAAAAGTATCAGATTCAGTGTTCAATCAATTGGAATCAACACGTTGTCAAACAGAATGAAGGACTTCTTTCAGGCTGCTGGCATGCCATTGGAAAACAGGAATATTACAAACCACTCTGTTAAAGTAACTTGTTGTACTACTCTGTTCAATGCTGGATTTTCAGATTCAAGTGTAAAGTCCAGGAGCGGGCACAGGTCTGGTGCAGTGGAAACGTATAAACGACCACTTGAAGCGTTGCATGATAGTGTCAGTCACGCACTACAGCCTCCAAAACCAACTATCACAGCATGTGATACTGATAATACAGCAACCTCGGTGAAAAAAATTACAATGATAACAAGGAAAATTGTGCAACTGATGAAGATAGTGCATGTACCATGACACTAACAGTGCCTAATGCAATTAAAAAAGTGGTGATTTTCAAGAATGGAAAAAGATCGATAATGCTTGGAAATATAGATGCTATTAATAAAAGTTATTATTTCTAGACAGTATTAAATTTAATTCAACATTTAATCTTTTATTCAGCTGATAATGCTTTGGGGCATTCCACAACAATTGTTAACACCATTTAATCTACTGTACCGATATATTGTTGTCAGATGGCCCAAGGCAATATTTTCCAGCTGTAGACAGTCATAACAATGAGGAAAATCCATGGTCTTAATGATTAAGTAAGGCAAAATTCTATTGTCGAGAGTACTTTACTATGTTCTGAATATCTGTAGGATATTATTTACATTTGTTTCATATGGGGTGTGATTTCTATTAAGTAGAAAAAAGGGGGTGCTTATACGGGCGTGTGTACTGAATACCCCCATAAACAGTTTTGTATAATTTCCTCACATCAATTTGATTTGTAATTATTGTGCTATTATAGTGCTTTGGTTCTTCACTATTTTTTGTGAACAAGAAAACGTTTTTTTTTTTTTCATCTAATGTTCCTTGTCATGATATGTCTTAGAAGCTAGCGTTAACTATTACATTATGCATGAGACAAAAATATGCTCCAGACATTTGTGAAGAACTGATTCGGAGGACACTATGAAGACTAAAGATCATCATAGTTTACCACAAAGAACATTTTACAAAAATACTAAGGAAAATCACTAAAATCTTCGCAAATTTCATTGCTGAATTTCAATATACATGTATATACTTAAACATTTCATAAAATTTTGACATTTTTCTTTATTGATGGACAAGACACTTACAACTTGGAAATTTCGAATATTGCGTTGAGTAGATTATTATAGCTACGAGTGAGTGAGTGAGTGAGTGAGTGAAGTATCATTCTTTATCACCAAGTGAGCACCTGTTCACGTATATCATGGTCAGAACACGTTACATTTCAATGAGATGAAGACGATGATATCCATTGTGCATTTAATATTTTAAATTACTTTCTAAATACTACATGCAAAGTATGTTGTTTGTCGGCAATTTACAAATTATAAATATTATTGAAACTTCGAATCATTGTTTTTTTATTAAAAAATAAAGAAAATTATATGACCGGAATTGTACAGTTAAAGGTTAAAAGTTTAAAACTACATGGTTATATAATTTATTATAATTTTTCATCTTTGAGAACAAGTTTACTCTATAAATTGTCACGACAGGAAATAAAAAGAAAATACTATTACCTCTGCCTACAACATTACTAAGCATTCATGTCTTATTACATACAACTTGTACTATCATAGTGTATGTAATTCTTACTTTTATGGATTTAATAATAGGAATACGTTTACTTAAAGGGGTATTATCTGCCAAATCGTAATTTTTTGCTACCCGTAAAAATTATCAGATATGATTGATGCCTTAATAAAACGTGTTTATGTAACTTATAAATGTTATGAAATGTACGCGCATCGGGGGAAAATCGTACAACTGCTCGTATTTTGAGAGAGATCAAGAGATAGACGCCATCTTATTAATTATCGACATTATTTACGGAGTTTGTCGAATCGTCATTAAATCAGTACAGCAATGCACTTATTTCTTATTTTTTGTTAATTTGTTTTTAGTCGGTGTTTATTACGGACAAAGAACCATGCAGGTTTGCAGTTGATAAGCGACAAAATACAAATTATTCGTTTTTACCTGTCACTAGTAAGGTCAGTTGCATACGAAAAAGCGAGGTCAAATTATTTGCTTGCAAGGAAATAACCAATCGATGGTAAGTTTCGTTTTCAAAAGGATAAAAGTGGTTCGATAAGCTGTTTAATGTGAAATATTTACCTTTATTTCATCATTTTAAAGCTATTAACCAATTTCCAAAACAATTATTTTTTTTTAAATCGTAGCTTTAAGTTCTTCCTTCTAATATTTCTGAATGTGCCATCGTGGTCGTGATCGCATGGTAGGTGGAACTACCGATACAATCAGTACCTATCACCACTAAAGCTTTACACTTGATTTCCAACCAGGCGAAGAGTACTCTATACAACTTTATGTGATCAATGTGTCTTGCTGTATGTCGTTATTTTCCCGAGTACTCCGATTTCCTTCACGGATAAAAGCGATTGCTGGAATATTGTTGAAAGAGGCGTTGACAAATTGTAAAAATAAAATATTCGAAGCGGAAGTATGAGGGGCTAATCAGAAACGGTGTATTGAAGGAGCACATACAACACACTGGTCAACACATATATGACAAGTAGGGGACAGACAACACAATGGTCAACATATAACGGACAAGCAGGGGATAGACAATACAATGGTCAACATATAAAGGACAAGCAGGGAACAGACAACATAATGGTAAACATATAAAGGACAAGCAGGGGAAAGACAACACAATGGTCAACATATAAATGACAAGCAGGGGAAAGACAACACAATGGTAAACATATAAAGGACAAGCAGGTGACAGACAACACAATGGTCAACATATAAAGGACAAGCAGGGGACAGACAACACAATGATCAACATATAAAGGACAAGCAGGGAACAGACAACACAATTGTCAACATATAACGGACAAGCAGGGGATAGACAATACAATGGTCAACATATAAAGGACAAGTAGGGGACAGACAACACAATGGTCAACATATAAAGGACAAGAAGGGGACAGACAAAACAATGATTAACATATAAAGGATAAGCAGGGGACAGACAATGCAATGGTCAACATATAAAGGACAAGCAGGGGACAGACAACACAATGGTCAACATATAAAGGACAAGCAGGGAACAGACAACACAATGGTAAACATATAACGGACAAGCAGGGGACAGACAACACAATGGTTAACATATAAAGGACAAGCAGGGGACAGACAATGCAATGGCCAACATATAAAGGACAAGTAGGGGACATACAAAACAATGGTCAACATGTAAAGGATAACCGGGGCACAGACAACACAATGGTCAACATATAAAGGACAAGTAGGGGACAGACAATACAATGGACAACATATAAAGGACAACAGGGGACAGACAACACAATGGTCAACATATAAAGGACAAGCAGGGGACAGACAACACAATGGGAAACATATAAAGGACAAGTAGGGGACAGACAATACAATGGGAAACATATAAAGGACAAACATGGGACAGACAACACAATGGTCAACATATAAAGGACAAGCAATGATATACAAAACACTACACAGAAATCTAAAGATTGAGCAACAATAATGCCACATGAAACAGGTGGTGAGGATGTGACTCGGACATTAATGTAAAAAGTATTGGAAATATGCCCCCAATTTAAAAGATAAGAAAATAATACATACGCATAGAACTTGATTCTCTACATACGAAACTAAATATATATTATATATACAATTAAATGGGAGATAATCGGCCCTATATCTCAATGAATAAGGTTTCTAGCAATTATAATTTTCTAAAAGTTGTTGACTTTGTGGAAAGTATGCAAATATATGCTAATATACTGACATCAACGTTAACCTTATTGGAGGAAAAATGTGCCCCCTCCCCCTAAGAAAACGTAATAAAAGAGTAGATATCAAATGTAGTGCTAATATATTGATGTCAACCTAAAACTTATTGGAGGAGAGCTACCCCCCCCCCCCCCCCCCCCCCCCAAATAATACAATAAAAAACGTAGATATCAAATGTAGTGCTAATATCCTGATGTCAACGTAAAACCTACCTGGAATAACCTACATCAGGTACACTCAAAATCGTCTGTCTGGAAGTCGACATAATTCTAAAGTGTTTGGTAGCAATAAAACACAATGACCTAACTAAAAGACTACAAAATAATATATAGATATAAACTTGATTCGCCACAAATACGTTTAAGTTTTATCATCAAAGATTAACCTAGATTTGGGAGATCAGGACTCTTTGAAAATATTTAAAAAATCACAAAATATTACATAAGATAAAAGATAATAATAGTAATTCATGCTTGAAATAAAAAAACAAACAGCATAAATACCTGGGAATACTTGAAATAAATCTCTTTTGATGAAATATCACCCCCCAAAACAAAATCAGGACCAATATGGAATAGGGAGTTAGCGCCATGTCATTAATATTTTGTCAAATATTCGTAATCACTAAGCTGAACATAGTGTAACTTGAGAATAAAATATATATAACTGTTACGTGTTTAATATCTAGATAGAAATCAAATCATTCATCATTATTAGTTTGTAAATTAGTTTTTAATTGTTCTATATAAAGGATAATTACTGTGGAATCTCGGTTGGCTTGATAGCAAACTATATCTTCCTTTAAGTGGGGTAAAAATGTGCATGATATAATCTAAATTTATTGTATAATATTAAATACATTGTCTTTAGAAAATTAATATGGGCCCTAAACGGTTTTCTAAAAGTCTTGATTTGGAATTATAATGGTATGTCTTGTCGCTAAGACAACGTGTTTTCCGAAATAGGACATAGGGCTAAGAAATTGGTGCTGCAGTGTATCAATGGTTTGAGTTCAAATCCCGTCGAGGGAAGAACACAAATTTGTCAGCTCAAAGATCTAATTATAACAGTGCTTGATTTAATGTTCAGACGTATATGTATATATAAACGTCTGAAAAGTAGCCAACGTATGAACCTACGTAATGTCGGATCGGAAACAAGTAACGATGCTGTGCAAACAAACAGAAATGATAAATAAACGTCTAAAATGCAGCACAACGACACCAAAAAAGATGTTAAAATATAACAAAAATAACTATAAGTCTACAAAAAGACTATAATTATTATCAAATTGACGGATATATCGCTTGACCGACAAACTTCATCAGCGTCTGTAATCTGATCTGAAAGATTATCTGAGGATTAGATTGTCACGTGACCATCAGTTATCGTGACGTAAAAATTATAATCTTGAACTTAATAAAATCATAATCTTGAACTTTATATTATTCAAATATATATGTACACTAATTAATAAACAATATGAAAACAATGAGTAAATGTAATGATGAAATTACCAACTATCTAAGGATCAGGCACTGGTTAAAAATTTTAAAGACAAAAGATTTAAGCCTTTGTGTTCATGCCCTCCGGATGTAATGTTCTTAACTTGCGGGTCCAAAAACTCTCTCTTTTTTGTCTTTGATTCTCTTTCCAACTTGGATTGTGGTCAATGATATAAATTTTGGATCTACCAAATGCATCCAATGAGTGCCCCGGCGACACAAAGTGTTGACGCACGGGCAAGAGCGTCTTTTGTCGTAAGGTCACTTCTGTGTCCATTCATTCTTTTGTTGAATGGTTGGACACTTTCTCCTACGTATTGCGACCCACAGACGTGACAGTCAAGCAGGTAAACCACATTAGGTGTTTTGCAATTGACATTGCAAAATATGTTATGCTCCTTTCCTGTCGTCTTACTATGGAACGCTTGTGCGTGTTGCAATTGGAGACATCACTTGCAACGCTTGTCACCACATGGCTTATGCTGGGCGACCGTCGATGAAGGGCTACCGAGGAATACAAAGAAAAAAAAATCAACAGACGGGATCTCCTTGTTCTAACTTACCATTCCTGTTTAGAGAAAATTTCATGCATCGTCCGTCATCATTGGAAAGAAATTGAAGAAGTGAAACGCTGCCCAAGTTGTTCCCTGAACCAGCCGTTGTAGCGTTCCGGTGATCTAAAAGCATTACGGACACACTGGTCAGAGCTGCGGTATCTAGTAATATGATTTTACACACTTTTACTTTTATATCCATATATTGTTCACATATTGAAATAAGAACAGTTTTAAAATACCAATGGGTTAATCAAAAGCCGTAAATCGAAAACGAACAGACAATACAATGGCCAAAACGAACTTGAGGCTAAGTGGACTGAACTTGTGTCGCCCTCCTTTCATTCTGCTTTGAAGAAACGTTATGCAGAACCTTTCGTAGGTGTTTCCTACCACATTTTGGTTCATTTAGCAACTCGGTTTAAGAAATCGACCAACCATAAAGAATTGCCTATGACAGCCATGTTTGTTAACGGATCGGGACGAAATTAGCAATCTGTATAGAGGATCATATATATATGAAAACGGACCTTTCATAGATGTTTCCAATAATCTTTTGGTTCATTTGGCAAAGCGGTTAAAGATGAGAATTTTTGTTAAGAAATCGACCAACCGGAAAAAATAATTGCCTGAGGCGGCCATGTTTGTTAACTGATCGGGAAAAAATTGGCGATTTGCTTAGAGGACCTTCAATATATGCTTCCAACCAAGTTTCGGTTTATTTGGACAAGCGGCATCAGAGGAGAAGATATTTTTAGAAATCGACAAACCAGAAACAATAAGTGTCTTTGGCGGCCAAGTTTGTAAACGGATCGGGACAATATTAGCAGGCTGCATAGAAGACCTTCCATAGATGCTTTCAACCAAGCTTTGGTTCATTTGGCCAAGGGGTTTCAGAGGAGAAGATTTTTCAGAGATCGACCAATCATAAACAAGAATTGTCTATGACAGCCATGTTTGTTAACAATATTATAATTATGCATAGAAGACCTTCCATAGATGCTTTCAACCAAGTGTTGGTTCACTTGACCAAGCAGTTTCAGAGGAGAAGATTTTTAGAGATCGTCCAATCAGAAAAAAAATGTCTGTGGCGGCCATGTTTGTTTGCGAATAGGGACGAAATCAGCATTCTTTATAGAGAACCTTCCAGTTTTCTGTGTAGTGTTTTTGGGGTGATTGTTTATCTTTTTTTCTTTTTGCCATTGTGTCCTGTTATTTACGGCTTCTGATTGATTACACATTTGAAATCTTCAAACTTTTCTGTAAGATAATTAACGTGAACCTTTTGGACACCACCAGCTTTGGGCAACCCCATATTTCACATCCACGATTTAAAATACTGCAAACAAATATTTCAAACTAAGAAAGCAAAGTTGTTCACCATTGGAAAGATCGTCATGTTATTTTGCTATATTGATAAATAAAAAAAAATAATAAAAAAATAAAAAAATAACGCATCCTTTCTGTGTAGGTTTTGGTTTGCTAACATCATTTCAATGGGAAAATATTCTAATATGATAAAATATAATATGATACAAGGGTCATTAAGTCAACTTGCCTGTACTTCTCGGTCCATATGTCAATCACTTTATGATACTGTTATACTTGATTTGTATTTCTAACATAACAATGTTATTCGATAAACTAGTTTTACTCCGCCACCCCACCATAATCTTAAGATTTAAATCAAGATTATTGGAATAATTGCTATGTACAATCATATAACTTGCTGCAAATCAGAAAATAAAAACTGGATTAAAATGAAAAAAAAAATCTACCTTAAACTATTGTTTATACGAAACTCACCTGCCTCAGATTAATAAAACCCCAGCAAATGTGACATCAAAAATATGTTTTACTGCTTCGTGTCATAGAATACGTCCATCCGTCCTTTAATTAAATTTTAAAATGTCATAATTATAACCACAATTAGTAAAACAATCGTGGAAGTAACGTGGTTTAAATTTATTGCAAATGTTGATGTCATATGATAGCGTTCTTTTGTTATGTTAAACATATTCTATTGTTAAAAGAGACAAATATTTATTCATATATATTTGTGTCTTTTAACAGTATATATGTATATATATATATATATTCTTTGTAGTAATATGCGTCATGTATACAGATTCAGTTTGGTACACAAATGTTTATTGGTTCTTCAACCGTGAATGTCAGCATATTTTCGTATTACATAACTTATATGTTAAATACAAGTAAAGTTACGTAGTTTTTATTTACCGTCGGGAGTGTATACAAATACAACATAGAACTTGAGCTCTTTAAGCAGAACAATGGACAAACATTGCAAAGCAGCACATGATTAAACGTACATAAATAGCACAAATCACAAAGCAGCACATGGTTAAACGTACATAAATAGCACAAATCACAAAGCAGCACATGGTTATACGTACATAAATAGTACAAATCACAAAGAAGCACATGGCTAAATGTACATAAATAGCACAAATCACAAAGCAGCACATGGTTACACGTACATAAATAGCACAAATCACAAAGCAGCACATGGTTAAACGTACATAAATAGCACAAATCACAAAGCAGCACATGGTTAAACGTACATAAATAGCACAAATCACAAAGCAGCACACGGTTAAACGTACATAAATAGCACAAATCACAAAGCAGCACATGGTTACACGTACATAAATAGCACAAATCACAAAGCAGCACATGGTTAAACGTACATAAATAGCACAAATCACAAAGCAGCACATGGTTAAACGTACATAAATAGCACAAATCACAAAGCAGCACATGGTTACACGTACATAAATAGCACAAATCACAAAGCACCACATGGTTAAACGTACATAAATAGCACAAATCACAAAGCAGCACATGGTTAAACGTACATAAATAGCACAAATCACAAAGCAGCACATGGTTAAACGTACATAAATAGCACAAATCACAAAGCAGCACATGGTTAAACGTACATAAATAGCACAAATCACAAAGCAGCACATGGTTAAACGTACATAAATAGCACAAATCACAAAGCAGCACATGGTTAAACGTACATAAATAGCACAAATCACAAAGCAGCACATGGTTAAATGTACATAAATAGCACAAATCACAAAGCAGCACATGGTTACACGTACATAAATAGCACAAATCACAAAGCAGCACATGGTTAAACGTACATAAATAGCACAAATCACAAAGCAGCACATGGTTACACGTACATAAATAGCACAAATCACAAAGCAGCACATGGTTAAACGTACATAAATAGCACAAATCACAAAGCAGCACATGGTTAAACGTACATAAATAGCACAAATCACAAAGCAGCACATGGTTAAATGTACATAAATAGCACAAATCACAAAGCAGCACATGGTTACACGTACATAAATAGCACAAATCACAAAGCAGCACATGGTTAAACGTACATAAATAGTACAAATCACAAAGCAGCACATGGCTACACGTACATAAATAGCACAAATCACAAAGCAGCACATGGTTAAACGTACATAAATAGCACAAATCACAAAGCAGCACATGGTTACACGTACATAAATAGCACAAATCACAAAGCAGCACATGGTTAAACGTACATAAATAGCACAAATCACAAAGCACCACATGGTTAAACGTGCATAAATAGCACAAATCACAAAGCAGCACATGGTTAAACGTACATAAATAGCACAAATCACAAAGCAGCACATGGTTACACGTACATAAATAGCACAAATCACAAAGCAGCACATGGTTAAACGTACATAAATAGCACAAATCACAAAGCACCACATGGTTAAACGTGCATAAATAGCACAAATCACAAAGCAGCACATGGTTAAACGTACATAAATAGCACAAATCACAAAGCAGCACATGGTTAAACGTACATAAATAGCACAAATCGCAAAGCAGCATACATATAATTATGTATACATACATACATACATAAACCAGGGGCGGATCCAGGATTTCAAGCTATGGGGGCGCACTTAAAAAAATTGCGCCGAGCGGAGGGAGTTGCGAAAATTGTTGGGGTATTTCGTGTGAAAAAAATCATATTTTTTTCCAATTTTAGGGGAGGCGTGCGCCGGGTGCGCCCTCCCCCCCCCCCCCCCCCCCCCTTGGATCCGCCCCCGTAAACCATAGGTATACATAAAATACATGCATACATAAAAGAACAACGGCAAATGTTTCCCGTCTCCTCAAAAGGCAATAACAACATGACTCACAAAAATAGAAATGTTTACGCTTCACCGATTCAATAGGATAATACGGAATGATAAATATAGTTTTACCAAATCAAATGCTTTTTTTATACTCAAAAGGTCAACAGTTTATTCCGTCACAAACACCAGATCGATTCTGCAAACTCCTATGTTTCACGCTGTACCAAAACAAATTTGAACATCAAAATAAGTAGAAATGTGTTAAACTTTGCGCCTTGAAAGCGTTCGAAGTCACGGGACCACACTATGCATTAGCATTTAAATTATTGCAATTGTTTCACAAGCCCGTTTACTTCATTAGACACCTCATACATGAAATATAACGTAACGCATATCTTGACGTCATCGTAGAAAAAAATGTCAGAGATACGGAAAGCGACATTTAAAAATACGAAAAATGAAAATAAAAAACACAAAATATTTAGGAAGTGAGTGATTTATTGTTTAGCGCCAATTCAGCAATTTTTCAGCTATGTCTTGGCGAGAACAAGTTAATTATCAATGAGATGATGATGAGGTCCGCCTTGTTGTAGACCAACACTCTCAATTGGAATAGCATAGTGCTAACTCACTGTAACAACATTCCACGGATAGACATGTCGCTCCACTCGGACACATTATTCTGATTCCGAGCCAACCAGTCTTTGCTCTTTCTCCTTAAAGCTGTGTGCCTAGCGGGGAAGCAACACATACCAATATTAAAGCCTTTGGTTTAACCCGATCGGGGCTTGAATCCACGATCTACCGCATTCGAGCGAGCTCCCTATCAATTACGCCACCGATCCGGTGACTTCTTCAATTAATATGAACTGATCATATACTTTACTTAAACCATTTCCGACATGATTCTAACCATAGCCAGAAATCATAGGTGATTTTGCTCATGAATATTCATAAACCAAATCGCGTCATTTATGACGTCAGCAAATAAACGTTGAACCATATTTAGAAGAGGCTGATGAAAACTCGTATCTATTTTTTTTAAATGATATTTCATCACAGTTTTGATCACATAAATAACTTCATAATTATTTGTGATCGTATCAAAATTAATTGTCATCATATGTTTATTAGGAATCCGATGATGTGTGTAAAAGATCGAAAATATATTTAATGCACTGCCCCCCCCCCTTTTTTTTTCCACGAAATAAAAATATGTAAATAAAAAATATAATGCGAATTTTTTTTCAATTTCTGCTCCACATAAGTATTAGTATGTCATTGAAATCGCTTAGTATATATATTGTTAAATTTTTGAACTTTATATATCGGCAGTATTGTTACCAATTGTATTATAGTTACATCTTCTGTTGTTTTGTCGAAATAAAAAAAATACCCTTGTGGAGCCTTTTTTTAATTGTTTATTTACATTTACAATGGAATGCGGTGCTTACTCAAATAATGCTATGTCTAGCAGAAGCAGTTTTACGAAATAGTAGATATTTTTGCATGAACCCCTATTGAATCTCTACTAGAAAGGTAAAAAAAACTTGTGAAGCCCTCTTTTAAATTATCGTGGGAACCTTTAATTATTCAGCAAAATATTTATCGAAGAAAGATTCCTCAACAATGTTACCGGAACTGACCGAATTTGTCCCGGCAACTAGAATGGGGATTGCAAGAAAAGTGCTTTAAGGTCTTGAAAGCCGTGCAGGATGCATTTTTTCACTTCTTCTCAATGCTTTTGAATGGTGCTTACGCTTCAAAATTTGAAACTGGGTGGGAACCTTGAGTTTTCATGGTACAGCTGTAATATTTTGAGATATTGTTCAAACCGGTGCATAGTTTGATTTTCTATCCCGGCAATTTGTCCGACCCAAGCTAACAGGAAGTTTCCCGTTCAACTATATGTTAAAATCCAAATTATCTTTGAGCCGCCATTTTGAATATGCAAATAAGCAAATCACCTATCATTTCTGGCTATGCATAATGCGTTTGTTTCGTAGGAGTTACTGTGATTTCATGTGAGCGAACAGGTTCTTGTTAACGCAAAGTCCAATGGAAATGACATTTTCCCTCATTATCTCTATAATAGCGAGCATAGCAAGAATCGCAAGATGTGAGCTAAGCAGCAAGTGTGTAAGGAGATTAATTAATATATGATCAATACCAACCGGAAATGGAAATACGGAGTGAAGAATAAGTGGAAATAGCCTTTTCATTTGAATAAAAAATAAATATCCAGTTTAAAATAACAAAAAAAAACTAAATTAGAAAGATAACCGTACAGCTTCTTTACATGAAACGATTAATTTATTTAAAAATGGACAATCGTTAGACCTTCTTGTCTCGCCCCTAAAGCTGTCGTCACACGATTTCGTTGATCATGTCGCTCATGGTTTCAAAACTAAGGAAAAAATGTCAACCAATTGTAAGAGTATAAAGATGATTTATTTAGAACAATATTGATTCAGTTACCAACCCTTTTAAATACATTTTTGTACACATGAGACAGAAAAAAATTCCAATTCTTGTCGCTTGTGTGATGCAAAAATATCGTCTGCTATGATCTAGCTTTACAAGACACAATGACAAAAAGAGTATACTATAATGTAAGCAAGAAAAGTTTGAAGGTAACAAAGGAGTAACATATTTAAATTGTTTTTTTCTTAATTTATCAAATATTTAAAATTCACAAATACCGATAATACATTCATAAGAAAAAAAAACAACAACGACAAGAATCATATTTAACAAACCAAGCGTATATGTTTGTGAATTCTTACGTTTGCTGAAAAACTAATATATTTTGCTTACTAATTAACTATAATACATATCAATTCAATTGAAATGAGGTACTAAGGAAATTTTGTATGTCCCTGCCACATAAAGTTACCCATGTTTGGTATGTAGGTGTATAATGATAAGATACAGATCTAGTTTACGTTTCGCTTTGGTCGAATGATTTTTGGCCGAGTTATGGCCCTTGGACTTTGAAATTCGGCCTAATATTTAATTGTCAACACTTTATTTCACTATAATTTGAGATATTGACTTGGATTTTGGTATGTGAGTGTATAGTGATGAGTTACTGATCAAGTTTGCAGTTCGTTCCGATTGAATGATTTTGGACTAATTTACGCACCTTGGACGTTTTAGCTCACCTTGCCAAAGGCAACGTGAACTTTTGCCATCACTTGGCTCCCGTCGTCTATCGTTCCTTAACTTTTCACATTTTAATCTTCTCCTCTGAAACCCCTCAGCCAAATGAACTGAAACTTGGTAGGAAGCATCCATGGAAGGTTCTTTATAAAGATTGCTCATGTTGTCCCGACCCGTTTCCAAACATGGCCGCCATAGACAATTCTTGTTTCTGATTGGCCGATTTTTTTAAATCTTCTCTTCTGAAACCTCTTAGCCAAATGAACCGAAACTTGGCAGGAAGCATCTATAGAAGGTCCTCTATAAAGATTGCTCATTTCGTCCCGACCCTTTTACAAACATGGCCGCCACAGGCCATTCTTGTTTCTGATTAGCCGATATTTTAAATCTTCTCTTCTGAAACCACTTAGCCAAATGAACCTAAACTTGGCAGGAAGTATCTATTGAAGGTCCTCTATTAAGTGTGCTCATTTTGTCCCGACCCGATTACAAACATGGCCGCCACAGGCTATTCTTGTTTTTGATTGGTTGATTTCTAAAAAATCTTAACCTCTGAAACCAAGTTCCCAATTCAACTGAAATTTGGTAGGCAGCACCTATGGAACGTCCTCTATAAAGAATACTCATTTTGTCCCGATCCATTAACAAACATGGCCGCCAGAGGTAATTATTTTTTCTGATTGGCCGATTTTTTAAACTCTTCTCCTCTGAAACCGCGTAGTCAAATGAACCGAAACTTGGTATGAAGCATCTATAGAAGGTCCTCTATAAAGAATGCTCATTTAGTTCCAATCCGCTAACAAACATGGCCGCCACAGGCCATTCTTGTTTCTGATTGGCCTATTTTTTTAAATCTTCTCCTCTGCAACTGTTTGGCCAAATGAACCGAAACTTGGTAGGAAGCATTCTTGGAAGATCCTCTATAAAGTTTGCTGAATTAGTTCCACTCCGTTAACAAACATGGCCGCCACAGGCCATTATTTTTTCTGATTGGTTGATTTCTAAAAAAAAATTTCCTCTGAAACCGCTTTCCCAAATGAACCGATATCTGGTAGAAAGAATGTATGGAATATCCTCTAAAAAAATTGCTCATTTTGTCCCGATTCGTTAACAAACATGGCCGCCACAGACAATTCTTGTTTCTGATTGGTCGATTTCTAAGAATCTTCTCCACTGAAACCACTTTACCAAATGAACCGAAACTTGGTAGGACGCATCTATGGAATGTCCTTTATAAACATTCCTCATCTTGTCCCGATTCGTTAGGAAACATGGCTGCCACAGGCAATTCTTGTTTCAGATTGGTCGATTTCTAAAAATCTTCTTCCCTGAAACTGCTTAGCCAATTGAACCGAAACTTGGTAGGAAGCATCTATGGAATGTCCTCTATAACGATTGCTAATTTCATCCCGATCTGCTAACAAACATGGCTGCCATAGGCAATTCTTGTTTATGGTAGGTTGATTTCTAAGAATCTTCTTCTCTGAAACTACTTGGACAAATGAACCGAAACTTGGTGGGAAGGACCTATGGAAGGCTCTGTATTAGGTTTCTTCAAAGCAGAATGAAAGGTGAGCGACACAGGCTCAGCCCACTGAGCCTCTAGTTTAACTTTGGCCAAATATGTAGTTGTCACCACTTTATTTCACAATGCTTTGAGATATTGACTTGATTTTTGGTATTTGGAATTACAAGGTTGAGTTACAGATTAAGCTTAGCTTTTGTTCCCACTGAATAATTTTGGCCAAATTACTGTCCTTGGATTTTAGAATTTTTGAATTTTACAATGACTATTAAATGGTAATGCTTTATAGGTATATGACTTCTTATTCATATGCAAGTGTTGTAGATTCCTGATCATATCAAGATTTGTTCAGGAAATATTGTTTCCTTGAATAAATCTTGTAAATTTAAGGAGGCTTGAGGATACAGATCATAAGCAATAGTTTGTTATTCTTAGCCTATTACTGAGGGAATTAAAAAAGGGTGAAACATTTGCGAGCCTCCTTAATATTCACGGCGGAGACATTCGCGTCGTTGCGACACATCTAAGTTTTTTTTTATGAATTGTTAGATTTTTACCAATGTTAAAACTATTGATATTGATTCCAATACTGTTATTTTATCACTGCGATAATAAAGTACTTTTAAGGTAAAATAATGTTGTAATGTAACAAAATGGACAAGGGCATAATACTCTTCAAATTGTGAGGGCAAGATTGTGCTGGAAAGGGAAGACATCGTGGGTGACCATTCTAAGAAGAGTTAGAATACACCAAAGAGGGAATCAGAATCTGCAAATCAAAGAAGAGACAACACAATGACCAACAAAAGGACAAAAGGACAAAGAACCATCTACAAAACACTACACAGAAAACTAAAGATCAAGCAAAACGAACCCGACTAAAAACAAGGGATGAACTCAGATCCTCCGTAAGGATAAGCAGTTACTGCTTCACTAGTGCCACCTGTCATGTTGCTCCAGTTACAAACCAGGTGATAAGTCATACATTTGCCTTCGAAAGAATAGATTGTAGGAATGATCTATTGAAGTTCCGTACAGTAAGCTTATCAGACATAACATGGTATACAGTGGATAAGGGTAATAACAAAATTACCGTACTCCGAACAATCTTACAAAGGGAAAGTCAAAACTCATAAGTATATAAACAGACAAGATCAGTTAACAACCGGAAAACTGTGAAAACCGTAATGACCCTGACTTTGTACAGGCATTTCTAACGAAATGATGGGTTGAATCAGATTTTAAAGTGGAACCTGTCTCATCCGACACACCAAGGAACTGGGTAGTCGGAATATTCATGCTTTATTTTAGTTATCAGAAATACTGTGGTACAATAAATTGTTGTCGTATGTCACAGGATGTTGGAAAATTCCACTATATATGTATAATAAAGCCTTGTGTCATCTTTGCCTTTAACGCTAATGAACAACCAGCAATTAAGAGGAAGTGTCAGAACATCCAGCTGCCATAAATAATAGAGACTCTGCTTATAATTGTATGTGCAATCACACCTGCCCATGCGGTCACCCCTATCAACAAGTCACCTGTATTAAAAGGTCACATTTTTCTTGTCCTGTCATAGAAAATTTCATATGAATTGGTCACCAATCTTGCAAGGCTACTGTTGCACATAGAGGATTTACACGCACCACACACCAGTTCGATAATACACCAGATGGTAAAATGAACTATATCGGAAGAACAATTGCAGGCTGCATGGAGCCTCTGGTTCTTGCTTGGCTTGCCTGGCAATATTACATATAATCTCTTCCCATCAATTAAAATCAATGACTTGTGCTAAAATCAGGTCAATAGATATGTAACAAAATGTTAGCATAAGCATAATTCTAATAACATTTGTTTAATTGCAAACTTATATTGCTAAAAATGTGTCTACATGATCTGATTTTGACCTAAGTGTACACTAACAAGTATTCCAGGCAACACTTTTCTCTAGGCTCTGCTGATGACGGCTATGTTGTGTTAATGACTAATTACCAGGTTTGTGGCAAGAGTAACACGACGGTTACCAACACAAAAGGTACGCAAAAGGAAAAAAACATGATCTACAACACTACACAAAAACTGGATGAATCTATGTACTCCGGAAGGGTAAGCAGCGAGCGAAGATATTTAGATCCATGTCATCTCTTGACATCTTTCATTGTCTTCTGCTTCCATCAACTTTTTATATTTGCGATTTTTTATTCAATCACAAATACAACAATGGCTATTGTGTTTTCTGATTGGATGAAATTTAAGGTATCTTCAAAGAAGAGTTTGGAGATACCAAAAGGGTATTAAGTATCCATAAATCGAAGGACAGACAACACAATGGCCAAACAAAAATGTCAAAGGGACAAACAACGATCTACAAAACACTACACATAAAACTAAAGATCGAGTAATACGAACCCCACTAAGAACAGGGGTTGAACTCAGCTGCTCCGGAAGGGAAAGTATTTCCTGCTCTAAGAAACCACACGTATGATGGTAATGTTACGTATTACTCTCTATAAAGTTTGTGTTTGCGGGGGAAATGACTAAATTATTTCAATGAGAAACTATAGACTTGAATGAATCCAAACTGTGTATAAATAATCATTGGACTGTCGGATTGGAAATTCTACATGACCAACACTGCATGACAAATTCAATATAAGACTTGAGATGTTTATAATTATTATTCTCTGAAGAAGACTTTGAACTTACCAAAGGGGTAATCAGAATCCGTAAATCGAAGAAGGACAGACAGACCCTGAACCATTTTGAAATCAAACTTTCACAGCATGCCCTTTTAATAGTCCTCGACAATATGAAAATAATTTTGCCCCGATCGGAAAATACAAAATACAAAATTAAATAGAACTCTCCTTCACTAGGTAGGGACGAACATGGGTGCCACGTGTCTGAAGAATGCCACGCCCTTCTGTATCATTTTGCTTCTAACACCAGTGAGTGAATAAATGAAGAATATCGAAGTGGCAATCAAAAATGAACAACGAAAAACTGGCAACAGATATAGGGTACAGAAGACGAAGACAAACAAAACAGAAACACAAGCACAGAACAATGTGTTGGACACCATGGAAACAACCACAAAGAACATAAATAAGACATTATCCCTCCCTGCTACAAACAACTGGAGGTAAAGACGAACCGAACGTCGTTTTATGTTAAATTCGTAACGAACATCACAACAGGGAACTCAGAATGTAAAGACACATAATAGGACAACAACAAAACTAAGAATAATTATTGTCGTTTTGAACAACGCTAATTAAAACAATATTAAATGAGCAATATTTCAGCCATATCAGACATTTCGATGAGATGGCGATGATGTGCGCTTTATATTAGACTAATGGCTGGGTTTTTATATACATTTGTACCTGATTCATTAAAGCAACATTCCATGAGTAGACATGTTGCTGCACTCAGACACATTACCATAATTTCTTTGTTCCTATTCCTTACAAACAGTCCTATTCTTAGTACATCTTACCGCACCGATAGAGAGTTGTTCTGGATAAAGGAATTAGGCACTGCAATGCCTTACGGTTGCAATGATAACATCAAAGGAGTGGGAAATTTGTCAAGTCCTGGATGCAACGAAATCAACGTGATGAGCCTTTTTAATACTATTCCAAGAACTAAACGTAGCCATGGTCATAAAAGAATTCAACATCCTAATGTTAAAAAGTCCTCTAAACCAAGAACGTTACAAGATACTTTTAATGATTTACTTTCTAATATACAGAAACCTCTTGGAATTCATCATATTCGTACAATCTTATTTTCACTACCTGTAAGCTACCTCAAAGATCTTAGGGATTTTGGACTTGACAAAGGAGGCGTAGATCCTTTTTCTCCTAAGTACAGATTGTCTAGTATTATATGTGACGTGGCGTCCTTTCGTCTTTTTAAACCAGTTCGATCTGAACCTCTTCATGATAACAACAGAAAATTCCTCCATATTCCGTTTGCTAACAAAGGAATCGATGCTATTAACATCAGCAACATTCTTAATAGAAAAGAGGTCGTAAAAGAAATTCCACCATATTTCAAAAATCAATCTGTTCCCATTGTCTCCTATAGCTACACTAACAGCATTGGCCGTAAAATTTTCAACTACAAAGAAGCATTGCAAGATATTAACATAGAAGAGTACCTTAAGAACCCTCTGACTTGTGACTGCTCCCACTCTCCTTTTCAATACAACCCATCTGGACATGTAATCACTGGTGATCTGAATATCATTCAACATGAGAGTCTCCGAAAGGTGATTTCTCATGGTCCTAAATTCAGAGAACCTCAACACATCAATTGGAAACATAATTTCAAGATAATTATGGATGCTGTTGAAGATTATGCCAGAAGGTGGATAAAGAGAGAAGTAGACCAAGATCCTGAGTTAGAGTCCTTGTCAGACTGGGTTAGAACAATTAGGTCTCTAGTACAAGGTCGGATTCACAAACTCAAAAATTGTGTTAATAGTCGACCTAAGTCTGTATTTAAAGACCAAGAAGCCGTTAAGTGTCTTTCCTCTCTTCATGACAAATATGTTATCGTTCCTGCGGACAAGGCTTCCAACAATATCGTGTTTGTATGTAAATCATATTACTTCGAATGCCTAATCAAGGAATTAGGCATAAATAGCAACACCTCTAGTAATACCACATACAAACCAACTTCGTTCGACAAAGATGAAATCCTAGCTAACCACAGATCATTCATGACCTCTTTAAACATTCCCTCTGGTAAAGAGTCTGAGGATTTACCCTATTTATATTGGATACCTAAACTCCATAAGACACCATACAAAGAAAGGTACATAGCGGGATCATCAACTTGTTCGACGAAAGAATTGTCTATTCACCTGACAAAGATTCTGTCTGCAGTAAAAGAGGGACAACAGAAATATTGTGAAACTGTTTACTCGCGTAGTGGCATAAATCACATGTGGATTTTGAAAAACTCTAAAGATCTTTTGGATAACCTGAAATCAAGATCTTTCTCTCAGGTATCCTCCATCAAAACTTTTGATTTTTCAACTCTATATACCACCCTACCGCATGACAAATTAAAAACCCGCTTAAAAGAAACAATTCATAAAGCTTTTAGTCATAGAAACTATGGCTCAAAATTTGTTGTGTTAGGCTACAATTCCACATATTTTTCAAACAAAATTCATAAAGGTAAAACATGCTACTCCGAGGAACAAGTGATCAGTATGCTGGAGTTCCTCATCGATAACATATTTGTCTCCTTTGGAGGGACACTGTTTCAGCAGGTCGTCGGCATACCAATGGGTACGAATTGTGCCCCTCTTCTAGCCGATTTATTTTTATACTCATATGAGTCGGAGTTTCTTCAAAAGCTTGTAAAAGATAAGAAGATTCATGAGGCTAGAGCCTTTAATTTCACATACAGGTATATTGATGACGTTTTATCTATCAATAATTCTAGATTTGCAGAATTTCTTCCATTGATATACCCTCCAGAGCTGGAAGTTAAAGAGACCACCGATACAGCTTCGTCCGCATCATTTTTGGACTTATACCTCGAATTTGACGACAGTGGTCAACTCAGTACTAAAATTTATGATAAGCGGGACGACTTCAATTTTAAAATCATAAATTTTCCAAACATGTGCAGCAATATACCAGCTTCTCCTGCATATGGTGTTTACATCTCGCAATTGATTCGCTATGCAAGGGCCAGTAGCAATTATTCTGATTTCCTGAAACGTCATCTTCATCTGAGAAACAGGCTACTGGACCAGGGCTATAAAAAGATTCGCCTTATTCGATCTCTTAAAAAGTTTATATTCCGATACCAATATCTTGTCGAAATATATTCCGTCTCTGCAGAAAAAATTATAAGCGATGCATTTTCATATAGTGAAAATGTATAAAGATAAAGAAGTCAAAAATGTCAAGAATTTTTTTTGTCAATGTGTGACGTAAAAATATTTTTGACATTTACGTCACCGAATATGGTACTGCTTTGACTACTATTTTACCTATTTTGTTCCTGTATTTAAATACTGTTATAGTGACAGCCGGAACCTTTGAACCCTAATGAGAGCGGGAGGTTTGGCGCCTTAAAATCTGATTCAACCCACCATTTCTTTAGAAATGCCTGTACCAAGTCAGGGTCATTACGGTTTTCACAGTTTTCCGGTTGTTGACTGATTTTGTCTGTTTATATAATTATGAGTTTTGACTTTCCCTTTGTAAGATTGTTCGGAGTTCGGTAATTTTGTTATTACCTTTATTTACTGTTGAGTGTTTAGCGAAAAAGCAGCAAATATCAATTTAATAGTCTTTGGTTTGACCTGACAGGGGCTCGAACCCACGATAAATTATAGCAGCTCCTATATTAAATGAGCAACGTTTGCTTGGAGTGATTGTTGGACATCATCTCGTTCATTCTTTGTAGAAATCAAAACATCCGTCCATATTTAAACGCCATGATTTACCTATATGGTCTACAATGTGTTTATATGTACTCTCTTCTTTAGTCTCCTCTGCAGTGTAAAGGTGAGAGCGATCGTTTCGGGGGTGGCTAATCGTCGACTGGTCTTAGGGTTTGGTGTTTGACGCCACTTTCAACATATTTCAGCTATGTGGTTAGAGGAAACTAGAATACGAGGATAAAACCACCGACCTGTCGTATGTCACCGACGAACTTTATCACATAATGCTTTATCGAGTACACCTCGTCATGAGCGAGATTCGAACTCACAATTTTAGTGGTGATAGACACTGATTGCATAGGTGGTTGTAAACCCGACTACCATACGATCACGACATGACCGTTTCTAGTGGGTGTGGAGCTCCTCCTCCAACCAAATCAAACAAAAGCAGGTAAATTTCGAAAAAAAATATGTTTGTTCTTACCAATGTTCAAAGTTTCAAATACAGATAAATGTCATTTCTTAAGCTTGAGAAATGTATTTCATACCCATATAATTTTTATCAACTATCCTAACCCAAAGATTGAAAGGTCTTAATTGATTAGTTCTGTATTATAAAGTTATAAAGTGCTTAACCCCACTTTCAACAATATTTCAGTTATATCGTTCAGGTCAATTTTATTGGTGGTAGATACCGGAGAAACCGCCAATCTGCGCAAGTCAGTGTCAAACTCTATTACATAATGTTGTACCGAGTACACCTCGTCATGAGCTGTATTCGAACTCACAGCGTGAATGGTGCTAGGCATCTTCTTGCATAGGTAATTCTAAATACACATACTATACGACCATGACGACCCTTGTACTGCTATAACTTTACACGCTATATAATCACAAAAGGTTATTAATTCATATCTTTGAAATTCAATAAATTAAAAAAACAATTAGTTCTGCTAACATTAAATAATGTGTTATCTTATTATTTTATGCATTGCATGATTAATAATTCCTATCATATCAACCTTATAAATATATAATGCCCATAGCGTTGGTCTAGAAAGTGGAAAGTCACAGAAAATGTGACGTATAAGAATGGATGTACAACATTAAGTGATAATGTTTATCAGTGACTTGCAGCAGGTCTGTGGTTTTCACCGGGTCCTCAATCCGGTTTTCTCCACCAATAAAACTGACCGCTACGATATAGATGAAATATTGTTGAAAATGGGGTTAAGCGCCATCAAGCAAACACTATATGCTTTTATTGTCGCTGTTATAATATACCGGTATTATCTCAGGTTGAAAATTATAGCAAGTTTTGATTGGTTAAAAACCCGGGTATGAAAAAACATATCCCCGGGTGTTGGTAGGCCATATTACCGGCTGTAACTAGCCATTTCCGCAGTGGTATTTCTACTTAGAGGAACATAAATAACGAATTTCTTCGGTTTTAAATTTCTGCCATTTTTGCCCAAAAAGAAGACATTTTTTTCTGCCGATTTTTTCCCCCTACAGTTTGAAAATCTTCTGCTGCAAAGATTGTTTTATTTGATTTGATTTATTGTGCTTAACGCCACTTTCAGCAATATTTCAGTTATATCGTGGTGGTCAGTTTTAGTGGTGGAGGTACCCGGAGAGAACCACCGACCATGAGCCAGCAACTGGTAAGCTTTTTTCACTTGCGACTGCGAGTCGAGTACACCCTTTTTGTAATTTCCAAAGCCGGACGCAAACCCACGCCGTATTGGTGATAGGTTTGTATGAGTTGCTACCGAACTGAGCCACCCGGGCCTCGGAAATTGTTAGTGTTTTTTCCCAGTTTTCCGGTTGTTGACTGATTTTGTCTGTTTGTTGATAGATGAGTTTTGCCTTTCCCTTTGGAAGATTGCTCGGTGTTCGGTAATTTTGTTATTACCCATATTTACACGAATCAACAAATGAGTTGCTAAGCAAAGCAATGTTTAGTTTAAACATATTTTATTTGCTCAAATGTGCAAAAAGGATAAGACACAAGTTAAACAAACTGATGATGTCTTCTCCTATATACAACATTATTTGATAGAGCATGCATGTATATAAATATTTCTTACAATTAATATGTGTAGATTGAACAAAAACAGAGAATGAAGAAAGGAATGAGAGAGAGGGTTAGTGGTGATGATGTGTGCGATTGTTCTTTTGGTGAACTACTAGACACCAAGAAACCTTTCAGACCTCTTTATATATTCAAACACATGCCTAAAAATTATTTCGTTCTGTTCATACAAGAGTGTAGGAGTACCACAGGTCAAAAGTGTAAGGGTTAAAGCACAATAATTAGGTAGCTAGTTGAGGTTTTGAAACAATGTATGTCTAATATTTGAATAATGGGGACACTCGAAGAAGAAATGCAATACATCAGCAAGAGACGTAATCTACTAAATTCTGGTTCACTCGAAAACCAGCATATTGTATCCAAGTGGTATGACATCTGTATCTGTTAAATGATGTTTCGGTGTAAGTTAGTACTATAAAAAATCCAACTGAGCGCGTTGGTCTAATACAGAACAGACACCATCATAATCTAAACAAAAGGTTCTCTTCGTGATATATCTGCAAAATTGCTCTTTTTGGCGTTAAACAACAATCACAGCGACTCGCCCATTGCTCTCGAAATTCACAATGCTGAAATACTGCTCACTTGACAATAAACAAAAACAATGAATTAATTGTCCAAACATGACAAATAAAAGTTCATTCCAAGAAACAGATTCTTTCAAAATTAAATCAAATAGAAAAAAAGACTGTTCAATGCATTGTTTGTCGTTAAGATTCTTGTGCTGATGTCGTCAACTGGACTTGTATGTTGTTGTAATCGACCACAGTTATAAATTGTTCATTTCATTAGAAATATGCTTGAAATTTATTAACATCAAAATCAATGTTTCAAGCATGTTTTTCCTCTAGTGGTAATGCAACAAGGTATTGAAATTTACACTGATTGATTTCAGCATTATTCGCTTTAATTGAATGGGAAGAATAGTGTTAGAGTTATCAATGAAAAAAACTACACAATTTTCTTGGAAAGTTTTGAATTAACTTTTTGTGCAATCTCGTCTATTTGTGTATGAACATCATAAAAAGGTAACATGAGCAGTGTCACGTATTTTAAGTTGGATTGTATTTTCGTATTTTTTGTTTCGTATAATTCGGGAAATTAGACTGATTAAATTCACAAGTGAAAATCGTGAAAGAAGCAAAAAAGGAAATATTGCATTGCTATTTCCATACTCTTAAGCAACTTTAGTGATTCAACTATATCTAATACGGAATTTTAAAAAACTTTCAACACCGCAATGTTTGTCAGCCATTTCTGTTTTTGACACAAAACCAAGTAATTCCAAGCTTCAATGTGCAAGCTCATGTCTAGACAAATTAGTTGGGATGTGTGGAATGTATGTTTGGAATTCTGAAAAAAATGAATGCTTGTTGCACTCTGATAGTACATTCTTTGGAAATGTTTCCATAGAAACAGGATTTCTAATATACAGCAGAATGTATAGCGGTATGTAGTCGTATATAGTATTGTAGCACTTTAGAATAGTGGATTTGGGCTTATGGTGTTTAACACCACATTCAACAATATTTCAGTTTTCTCATGGCAGTTTTATTGATGGAGGAAACCGGAGAAAACCGCCGAACTGGCACGTCACTGGCAAATTTTATCACATAAATGTTGTATCGAGTACACCTTGCCATCAGCGTGATTCGAGCTCACAACTTTAGTGGTAATAGGCACTGAATACATGGGTAGTTGTAAATCTAACAACCATACGATCACAACCATAACTGTCTCTCTTTAGAATAGAAAATACTTTATAATGTCCGGCCTTTGAATCATCGTTTGCCTCAGTTTGTGGGTACCGATGTTACCATTTCATTTCTATAAGGCACCACTTTACTTTACTATCCTCTATTATTAATCACAATTCTACTATTTATATTCCCTATAATAACTTATTTATATTTTATCAAATAATGAATCATTTTATATAAAAAAATATTTCTTTAATATCAGAAATAATTTTTTTGTATATGAAGAAATGGATTTTGATATAAAATAATATAAGGATTTAATTCATACATTTCACCTCATCATGATTTTCGGTTTCCTCCACCAATCAAACTGACCACCACGATATAACTGAAATATTGTTGAAGTGGCTGTAAGCATAAACCCATGATATACCAACCCACCATGTGTACAAGTACGCGAGCAACGTAATATCCTTAAACAGAATGGAAAGCTTAATATATCGTTGAGGAAGGGTTAGCGTTATTGGTATTTGTCTTTAATTTCACGAGTAACACGACGGGTGCCACTAGTGGAGCAGGGATTGCTCACTTTTCCGGAGCACCTGAGTGGTTATGTATATGTGTGTTAGGAGTATTGATTTTAACTCTGTTTCTACGATTTTACGCTGGATTTTGGAGCTGTTCTGACTGGCATTTGTTTGCGTTTTCCATTTTATTGTGCTAGGAGTAAAATACCGGTATATGTTTATTGTAATTTAATAATGTAACATAAAAAACACATGAGTTCACCCACGGGTCTTTAGTGGGGTTCGTGTTGCTCGATCTTTAGTTTTCTGTGTAATGTGTTGTAGATCGTTGTTTGTCTTTTTTCTTTTGGCCATTGTACATAGTGTCTGTCTTTCTTCGATTTCGGTTTCTGATTACACCTTTGGTATCTTCAAGCTCTTCTTATAATGACTATTGATTGCACAATGTACGTTGTTCGTAAAAGGAAAACTCCAGTCAGTTGAAAAATTGCTATATTTCAATACATTGTAAGTTTTTATTCATAAATAACTAATTAAACAACATTACTAAGACCAAACTGGTAGAACGTGCTAAAGTGGGTCACAGGTCACTGTAATCGGACGGCTGTATCGAGAAACAGACACGGTGTTGAAAAAACTGTTGATACTCATGAAATATTGATAAATGCAATACTATTTTATGTTTGTCTTCAAGAAATATGATAGACAAAACCATGTGTGAAGTTTCATGACGAAATATCTCCGATTTCTATGTAAATTTACGAATTGAAGTGGGGAAACACCCACAGGTAATTTTAGCGATGTATTTTTATCTTGGACAAGAATAATGAGCGTCATGATTGGATGACCGATTTAAAACACACTGACTCCACATGGTAAAAAGATGCATGTACAAGAAATCTATGCTCTACTTTATTCATTTGTTTGATTCTGGAATATTGTTGATCATTGATTTGAACATGGAAAAAGGAAAAAAGGGGGGGGGGAATTTTATTTGTGAATTTTACAGTTAAATAAATGTTATGTTTCGACAATTTAAAGAGAAAACTAAAAAAATATTGCGACTAAAGCTTAAATCAGTGTTAAAAATTGAACAAATATCAGCAGTTTTGTAAATGAGATTTATTTTAAATAGAAAATCTGAATTTATTATTTATTAATTTATTATTTATGATACAATTTTATATCTCTTGAGAGGGTGGGGGGGTCTATGATGAAAATTTGAAATAAAAACACAGGATTAGTATTTTGTTAAAAAAAATCCAGGACCCCTGGGTCCATGACATTTTTTTTTTAAAGTTAATAATATGAAATATTGACATCCACACTTGCCTTTTGGTCAACACATTTCTGTGTCCACACTTGTTATTAACCAAAAAACACCTTTATTAACATTAATATATCCAATTATAAATATGAATATTTGGAATTTCCTGTCGTAGTGTAAGCGTCCTTGACATCTCTTCATGTGACGTCACGGAGACGGATCATGTTAGTTGAATCAATAATGTATCTGACTCTTCCCAACATTGAGCCCTTTTGGTTATGTTTTAATATCAGATCAACTGCAATACAATGTTAACAATTTGCATATCGTCCTAATTTTTTCTTAATATTACCATCCCATGTTACATTTTCACAAAACAAATGAGTTTATTTGTATTTGTGGTGGGGGGAATCTACGTATAATTCCATGTTTTACATGATTGGTCGTAGGTTAAATAACTGTTACTTTTAACTCGTTTTATGCATACACATGCTTTTTTTCTTTTTTGTCGCCAATGCTATCGTACTTTCCCGTGTTTTTCGTGGTCACTGGTCGATGTGTTGACAAGGGTAGCCTGATCGGTAATTACAAAAAAAAATTTTCTCACACATATATATAGAATAAAGGACATTTTGTTTTCGATACTCTCTTTATCAGGACCAGTATCTGACAAACCCGATAGGGTGATCCAGATGATTGTAAAGACAGTATCGAATACAAATAGTCCTTTATTTTGTTTATCGGTAATATACATACACAAATCATTAAAACTTTGGAAAAAATATTTTTTGCAGTTACTGAAAAGATTTCGGATCTAAACTCTATTTATTTCCATGCAAAAACTATTCTTTTTGGGACTACTTTTTGTTAGCCTATTTTAGTTTGTGAAGCGTCATTCATTCAAACCACGCGCGCCACATTATCAGTTGAACTATGAATGAGACGTCACAGGGCGTAATACCTAGGCGTAGAAAAGATTGTCATTTTCCTGGTTTCTGGATAGTACTTTGTTTATGTTGAGTCTTAATACTGTTTAGTAGCTGGTGTATATGGCAAATAGAACATCAAGACATCTAGATTTTTTTTTAGTTGATAATCTGCACATAGTTCATCATGGCATGGTGTATGTATTTTTGTAGATTTTGGCTACTGTACAGTATGTATCTATTCAGACCATTGTTCATTATGAATTTATGTATACCAGTAGCAGACGATTTCCTGTTGGAAATCTCGCCAAGATGTAGTGTAATTAATTATACTATAACTAATTGACGAGTTTCATTATCAAAAATATGTCACGAATGACCAAATAACACAGTAACTCACGAATGCGCGTGGAAACAAAGTGAATTATATTAATTTATTTTTTCTTCAAATTCAATACGGTTGTTTCGAATCATTTCCATTCTGTCCACATTTTGTTACTTTCGTCCGCCAGATCACGTGATTTCGATGGACTAATCGGCATTGAACTTCTGCTGTCAATGTATACAATAAAAACTCCAATCGATATGTGCCGTTTTAACGTTCGATCCTCAACTTAAAAAAATCTTAACATTTTCTGTAAAAGACAGATATCAATTAAATTATTTTATTATATAGATATCGATTAAATACCGTGATTTCCGAGTTAAATAAAAACGATAATTTCACTAGTGAAATTACCATTTTTATTTCATTCTCGCTATATTTCACGCAATTTCGTTGTCGACGTCATATGAAGACTTCTAGTTTGAAACGTAAAAATTAGACGTTATTTGGCTCCGTGTACGCTTCAATTTGGATCAAATTTAACTAAAATAATATTTCAAGGTAAGCATTTTAATTATTTTATTGTCGTGGGTGGGTGGCTCCATGTTTTGTGAAGCGATACACATTATAGTATATCCCTACGCTACGCACGTAATATAGTGCAATTAAACTCATTTTATATTAAATTCGATTCGAAACATTTTTTTTTATCTATATAATAAATACTATAACTAATTGACGAGTTTCATTATCAAAAATATGTCACGAATGACCAAATAACACAGTAACTCACGAATGCGCGCAGCGCATGAGGTAGTTACAACGTTATTTGGTCATGAGTCAATTCGTTATAGTATAATTATTTGTATCAAAGACTTCAATGCAGAGACAAATACTTCTTTAAGATTAAATTTGTTTTCTTTCTTTATTTGCGACTGTCAGCATCATCAAAGGAAAACGATCTGCCTTTATGTATATATTTCTGATATCAGACAGATAGTGGGGTATCGAACACCAGTATTTATTCAGCGGTTTCCTTGGCATCTCCATATTACAATTACTTATAATCTACCGCATCTACGACTATGATATGCTGACGTTGTCACAGTAATAGCGTAAACACAAGAAGTCGCCTGCCGATTTGCTCAGACGTCAAGACAAGAAAAAGACGGAACGTGGTCGGAATTGACATGATTCGAAACAATCGTATTGCATATTTCATTGCAAACAACAGCATTTTACAATTTACTTCCCGAAACAGCGTGACATCATTGTTTTCATTAGCGACCACCGACATTGACCTAGCACGATTGCGTCACAATACATATCCTTCCGCGTTGGTCAGCGCATTTCAAGTGATGAACTGACCCATTAAATTTCTGATATGGTCAAGTACGTCGACCCTACCTTTATCTATCGGCACACTTCAAAGGAATGTGGCACAAATTACCCATAAACGACGTTATTTTACGATGTACTTATTTTTTTGATAATACAATTGCAACAGATCAATGCTGGAAGAGCTTTAATTGCAGGTATAATCCGAGAATGGATTATGCCTTTTGTCTCATCACATTGAATAGTTCTGAAAAATGACGATCCCGATTGTTTGGTGCTACATGCAACTTCAATGACCAAATTCTACCTTACGGTATACTATGCTTAATATCCATTAACGCAAATGTCTTTTATTTAATGCCATTTAAATTTTCACGCAAACTTGTTAAGACCATGTTGTTTTCCTTTAAAGAACAGAATCGATACAGATACAAAAAAAAACACACATACTATGTAAATGCGTCTAAACTTATTCATATATAATATCACACATTTTCAGATAAATACGATTTAACGTTATACGGATATAATTACGTTTCATTCTGACTTGTCTCTAAAGATATGGTTGCCATGTTCACTGTTCTATGCGTATTTGTTTGTTTGATTGCCATGGTGTTGACACTGGATAACCTGGAAAACAAACCATACTTTCTTTTATCTTTATACAAATTCTTTGTTTTCCAGTGTAGAGGGTAAATATATAATAAAAAGGAAAAAAAGGCAGAAAAAAGAATTGTTCGACCTACGTCAGCAAAGGGATTATTATCGTGGTATAACAGATACTGTGAATTTCAAAAAATATAGAAACAAATTGACATCATCCATTTGAACCAGTAAAGCTATTTATTTTTCTGAGGCTATTAAATCTGGTAATAATGTAGGTGAATTATGAAAACACTTAAAGGACATAAACTCAGTATCAAAATGTCATATAAAATGTATAAATATTGATGGTAGAAAATGTGATAATATTGAAGATATTTGTAGTAATTCTAATAACCATTTGTCGTCAGTGGCTGAACGCATCATCAAAAATTCCAACTTGAATGCGTCCACTGAAAAATTTGATAATTGGGTTAGTTCCAAGCTTTGGCTGGAAAATACATTTTCATATACTTGTATACTACCAGAAGAAGTACTTAGGGACGGACCATTTAACTTGCAAGGGGAGGGGGGGGGGGGGGGGGTGGGGGTCATGGTTTTTTCTAAAAAAAGATATTATAATTCCCAATGTTGCTGAAAAAAATATTCTGATTTTGGTGGAGGAAAAAAACAATAATCTGATTCAGAGTTTTCGTCATATAGCCTAATATTAAATTCTGGAAACAAAAATTCGTGCTTTGCTCGACAAAATTTTATTTCTAACTCTCGTGTTGTGGGAAAAAAAATTTCTGAACGAAGCAAAAAACCATAACCCCCCCCCCCCCCTGCAAGTTAAATGGTCGGTCCCTTACTGAACTTTTGAAGTTGAATATTCAGAAATCCAGTGGATTGGATGGTATAAGTCCTAATATTTTGAAAATGTCAACTACTGTTATTTACGAGTCATTAACCCACATTTTCAACTTAAGTCTTTGTACTGGAAACTTTTCTTCAAAACTTAAGCTAGCTAGAGTAACCCCACTTTATAAATCAGGAGATATTGTCGATATGAACAATAATAGACCCATAATCAGTACTTCTTAGCTGATCTACGTTAGGGAACGACCATTTAACTTGAAGGGGGGGGGGGGGTATGGTTTTTTTTTCTAAAAAAAATATTCTGATTCCCAATGTTGCTGAAAACAAATTCTGATTTTGGTGGAGGAAAAAAAATAATCTGATTCAGAATTTTTGTCATATAATAGAATGTTAAAATCTGGAAAAAAAAAATCGCGCTCTGCGCGACAAAAAGAATAAATATTCTAACTCTGGTGTTGTCCGAAAAAAATATTTCTGAACGAAACAAAAAACCATAACCCCCCCCCCCCCCTTTCAAGTTAAATGGTTGGTCCCTTATTTGAACAAATAGCTTATGCGCAGATTTATGAATAATTAATCAAATACAAACTGATTCATCCGAATCAATCTGGTTTCAGATCTAAGCATTCTTGTGTGACAGCTTTAACTAAAATTGTTGATCATATTCTAATAGAAATGGATCAAGGGAATTACACAACGGTTTCTTGATTTCAAAAAGGTATTTGACATGGTTAATCGCACTATTTTATTATCAAAGTTAAAAGTATATAAACTTGATGACTTATCTTTAAATTGGTTTAGATCATATTTGTCGGAAAGATCTCAAAAAGTAATTATCAATAATTATGAATCATCTGCACAAAATATTAGATATGGAATACCACAAGGAAGCATACCTGGCCCCTTGCTTTTTCTTTTGTATATAAATGATTTACCCCTTTATGTAGACCATAGTATATCAGATTTGTATGCCGATGATACCACTATACACTTCTCTTCTAATTCCATATCTGACATTAACATTAAGTTGAATGAAGATATGGAAAAGGTACAGGGATGGTGCACTAGTAATGATATGGTTATAAATACTATGAAATCAAAATCAATGATAATGGGTTCATCTAGAAAGATACAATATCTTGAGTCTAATTTTGATATTTTTTATGACGATGCTTTATTGAACGATGTAAAATATGAAAAATTACTTGGAATTACTATTGATAATTGTTTGTCTTGGTGTCAGCAAATTAATAATATTGTTTCAAAGATTTCATCAAGGCTTGGATTGATGTGTCGTTTGCGAACATACTTACCTACTAAAGGCTTAATCATGTACTATAATGGATATATTCTACCACTGTTTGATTATTATTGTACTGTATGGGGAGAAACCATAAATTTGAATCTAGAAAAACTATGTAAATTACAAAAGCGTGCAGCAAGAATTATTCTTAATGCAAAATATGATATACCATCTCTTCAATTATTTAAAAAAACTTGGTTGGCTGTCTATTCAAAATAGATTAAAATATCATAAAAGTGTTTTAATGTATGAATGTATAAATAATTCTGCTCCTGATTATTTTTGTAATTCATTTGATATGAATGCAAATTATAATGTTTATTTGTTAAGGGAACGACCATTTAACTTGAAGAGGGGGGGGGTATGTTTTTTTTCTAAAAAATATTCTGATTCCCAATTTTGCTGAAAAAAACATTCTGATTTTGGTGGAGGAAAAAAAAATAATCTGATTCAGAGTTTTTGTCATATAACTTAATGTGGAATAGGGGAAAAATATAAATATTCTAACTCTCGTGTTGTCGGAAAAAAAATTCTGAACGAAGCAAAAAGCCATAACCCCCTCCTTCAAGTTAACTGGTCGGTCCCTAAGATCATCTGCAAAGGAAAATTTGTTCGTCCCTAGACCAAATTCTAATTTTATGAAACGAACTGTTCACTATTCCGGAACTATTTTATGGAATTCTTTACCTCCTAATTTAAAATTAATTCAAGACATAGATCTATTCAAAAAGAAATATACAGATTATTTAATGTCAAAGCAACATAACGAATGACTATATTCATTATACCAAGGATTTATCCTCGATTATACTCAGATTGTGATATTTCGTTGTGAATATGTATGTATTGTTTGAAATTGTATTTGCTGTATTTGATTAATATTGTTTTGAGGGTCACAAGGAAGATTAGCTTACTGTTGCTAACTGTGTTACCCTCTTGAAATAAAGTCATTACTTACTTTAATACTTACTTACTTACTTACTATTGAATTTGACCACTATGACGCAATGGAATATAATTATATGAAAAATAAATTTCCCTGACGTCATGCCTTGTTCGGTTAGCTTGATGGAGAATAAGGCCACTTTCAACACTATTCCAGTTATATCGTGGCAGTGAGTTTTATTGGTGGAGGAAACCGAGGACCCGGAGAATACCACCGACCTGCCGCAAGTCACTGAAAAACTTTATCACATAATGTTGTGCACCCCGTCTTGATCGAGATTTGAACTCACAACATCAGTGGTGATAGGCACTGATTGCATAGATAGATGTAAATCCAACTCCTATACCATCACGGTCACGACGACCTCTGCCATTGTTCGTGTAATTGATCTACAGTTGTTCACTTTTGTTCTTGTGTATTTGAACTCTAATCTTTTATTACTAGCGTTAAAAGGTGTAATATATATTATTATATAGTGGGTCTGTAGTCCGAATTGTATGTACTCCGAATTTCATATTGTGGGACCCGTTCCGGTTTTATATAGTGGCTCCAGATCCGGATTTTATATAGTGGGTCCCAATTTTATATTAATAGGGTCGGTTCCGGATTCTATCTAAAGTAACTACTCGGCCATATAATATATATAACCTCGTAATTAGGTGGCGAATAATAGAACTACTTTTCACATGTCAGTTACATAAAAGTTTGATAAAGTTATATTTTAAGCAATTTTCTATATTTCAATTATTTTCATGGATAAAAGTTAAAGTTTTAATTAGCTTTGCATGATTATATTTTACTTAGTATGTCTTCCATATTGGATTTTCGTGAACTATATTTTTGTGCGGCTTATCTTCCAGCAAACAATTTAAGATGAATTTCTACTATATACTTACGAGGTTATTGGAAGGGTAGCGAGAATGGCCGAGTAGTTACAATTGGGATTTTACTGGGTCCACGTCCAGATTTTCTGCTCTTCGTCCGTTCGGGATTGTATGTACTGGTCCGTACTGGAACCAGATTATATAGATACCCTGTATCAAAATGTAATATTTTTTCTTTAAAGGGTGTTCTTTAGCTGGATACGACTATGATGTTGAAACACAAACGTGCCTCACATTATTCACCATACCTACACCTAAGACATGGACAGATGTCAGATCCTATTGTCAGAATGATGGCGGAGATCTCATTAGTATGTCAAACGCCCAAAAGAGAGATTTTGTTATAAGTTATGTAAGCTGTAAGTAAAAGTGTGTATTAAAAATTACAATTCTCATAAAAAAGCATCCCCCTGTTTAAACTGCAGGTCGGGTTTTTAATCCCTTAAATACGGTAAGCTTACACTGTGATGTACATTTTGTTGTTCTCCACGTAATCGGGTTATCTCCACTAATTAATAATTCTTGCCTCCACGACAGAACTGAAATATTTTTGGAAATTAGGATATGTAATGTCAAGTTGCAAGTTGAAGAAGGACAGACAATACATAATCCCTTTTGGGATTCGAAGCCAGATTTGTTTTCTGATATTACCTGCCTCCGAATCCCTTATCAACCATGAATAGTTCTATTCGAAAAAATATTTCAGGTACCCTCGCCTCGAACGGCGTGAATTACGCCTGCACCTCAATGTCGTGCCAACCGCCGCTGGAGTATTCAAAAGTAGACATATTTTACCGCATAGATATGTAAATAGAATCATGATCATCTACCTATGACGCCAGATACAACTCATCATTCCCAGCCGCCGCTTCAGATCCATTAAATGTCGTCATTTTGACTTGTTTTGAAAAAATGTCACGTGATCGCTTTTTCCACGAATTATCTGGCATAGTCTATTCCATACTTCTTGTTCAATCGGTATTCAACTGTCGATGTTATGTTCTACAGCCGAGTTGGTTTAATACAATATCTATATCGGTCATTTGTCAACTTGACTAACTAAACAACTATCACAAATTCTCTTACAACGTACATTCTTCTTTGTAAGATTTAAGATGGCACAGTCAAACTTGTCGTTTGTGATCTATTGAAATATGGTCACATAAGACAGGTGATCGCTAAATACAGGTTTAATTAATATGAAGTGCACTGTGAAGGTAAATATAAATCAGGGTAACATAATGCAAGTTTTTATTATTTAATAGAGGTGGACACTAATTAAGAAAAGGTAGATGTCTAATTTAGTGCTCACGGAAATAAATTAAAAGAAAAATCACGTGACCTAAACCGGAACTCTAGTCGAAATAAAAATGAAACAGTGTTCGGTAGCGGATACGAAAACTGTCCGGAGTTTGGAGTCATATTAAGAAAAAGGTAGATATCTAATTTAGTGCTCACGATGCTTTTATAGAATAACCTTGATCAGGTAGCCTCAAACCCAAAATATTTGAATACCAAATAACTTAAAAGTCTTTGGAGAAAAAAACTGAACTAAAGCAGGCTTGACTTTACCTTCAAATTTATCTTATAGGTAAAAAAAGGTATGGATTGGACTACACGAGGGTCAGTGGTTGGATGGCAACTCATTCGTAAATATATTCGGTACCAAGACTTTACTAAACAACAAAGACATTCATTACCAAACAGATACAGACCAGACTTGTGGAGCATTAGTTTTGCTGTCTTCTGATCCCTGGTTAATTGATGATAGTTGTAATATGCGAAGGAGATCTGACTTTTTATGCGAAATTATCCAATAATTAGCGAACATATTTGGTACCAAGACTTTGCTAAACCAGGCGCGTAGCAACCCGTACGCAAACACGCATTGAAAATTTTGACAAAAATGAAAACATGGTAAATCTAGGACATAAGATAGAATAAAACTAAATTAATAAACTAAATCAAATTCAAACAAATTCAAACATGTTAATACTTACTTAATGTACCTATGTTCAATTCCGGAAACTACGCTTATCACTTACGGAATCAGCATCGTGATTCAGTTGATGATACAAAATGGCTGATTCCATGGAGTCTGAGAAAACAACAGTTACTTCTATGCGTCCTTACCCTGACATCTTTTCTGAAGATTTCAAATTAACTGACGAAATAAATATGACATCTTTAGTAGAAGAAAGGAAAGGAAATGGTCCTTGATTTTTCAGGATTTAACTTTGACCAAGGATTTATATATAAATCCTTGCTTTGACAATTGAGTTGAAATAAAGACTACCAATTTACTTCCGAAATAAAAATATTTAAGGATTGATCGCAATGTTTGTTCGGTTCATGAAGAAATAACCTCAATCAGGTTGCATGCACCGTGTAACCCGCGTAGCCGATTACGCAAGGATGTGTTCAACCTGATTGAGGTTAATTCGAATGAACCGAACAAATAATTTCGATCAATCCTTATAAATTAATTCAAGCTTTTTTTGCTATGATATTGAAAAATGTATTTATTTTAAATAAAAAGGCAAATAATCGGAAATAAATTAAAATAACCCCAAAGGTGCCTCATTTAAAGAAAATCGAAGACGCCTTGGGAACGACGTCTATTTTCAGATTCAGTACAGACGAATATAACCTCAACTTAGGGAACGGTCATTATTTACTAGGAGGGGGCCTGAAAATTTTTTCTGTTATGTGACGGTATAAGGAAAAGGCCCCCCCCCCCCCCGAGATTTAGCAAATTTAAAATTGACCCCCACACAAATTTTACAATATTTATTTTGCCCAACCCCTTCCCCAAATGGACAAATAACATAGTATTAATATATATTGGTGAGAAGACTACATCTCAAGAAAATAGTTCTATATGACCATTGCTAAGTACCCGTACATTATATTTAAATGGAAAATTATTTATATAGAGAATACATAAAAAGATCTGAGCATTTGCAGTCTTGACATGCTCTCATGCCTAGCATAATTTTCGCCTTAGTAGCATTACTTTTATTCTACGGACATCTATAGCTTGCAAGCTGTTCAGTATGACTCTCACGTATTGCTGGAGGCCACATTCTAATATGTTGCTTTATAATTTAATTGTTGGACTTCTGTAGTGTGGTCTCATTGACATTTATGCAACATTTTTTAGTTTTCATTAAGTGAAACATTGATGAAATAATTCAAACATTTATTCCTAGTGATTTAAAGATTAATATTAATATACATTTTTTGTCCAAAGAAACACATAAAAACTACATTTCCTTAAAATATCAAAGACAACATGAACAAAGTCATATTTTCCGATTTCACCCTACAGAATTCACAATTATGTAAATGAAGATACATGAGTAGTATATGAGTACGGACAAAGTCATATTTGTGGGGGAACAATAGGGAGCAACCGGAAGTTACATGACCGGAAGTGACGTCACCGAAAGTCACGTGACCGGAAGATACCATGGCCGGAACCGGAAGTATGCAATGCGCATGCGCAGCAGGAAGTCTCGCAATACCCCTAGTGGGACCTTTTCACCGGAAGTGACGTCAGTGATCGGAAGTAATCGTGTGCGCATGCGCAACCGGTACATTTTGTATTACTACTGGAGTAGTAGTACAAGTACATGGCTACCGAAGGGGTGGAAGGGTGTGCGCATGCCCAACCGGAAGTTGCACAATACCCTCTAGTGGGGCCTTTCTACCAGAAGCTGGCTACAGGAAGTGACGTCATTTCCCGCGCATTTTTCTTAGTGGTAGTGCAAAATGTTGGATGGGGTGTTCTCTACGACGCCTTAACTGTGATTTTATTTTGCCATGACATAGTTGAAATAATTCGAATCGTAGCATAGGCATTGTGGACAAAGTCGCAGATATATAATGTAGTGCGTTTTTATGACACTCTTCATCAAGCACACTCATAGACAAAAGATTGGAAAGCTAAATAATTCAAAAGTCTTGTAAAAATAGCAAATATCAGCTAAGTTAACAATGGCTGAGTGAGACTGGTATAAACATACTTTTTACTTCAGTTTTAATAAATTATATGATTTGGGAAATGTGCATTTAAAATATTAATATATCTAATAAACCATATCCGTGACGAAACACTGACTGAATGGATGGATGATACTCTCGGAGACTAATAGTCCACGTACCAAAGTGATCGACGACTAAGTGATGGTAATAAAACCGTTGATATGTAATAACCATATCAGTGCCGAAACACTGACTACTGGGGCGGATGACAACTTCGTAGACTAATAGTCCACTTACCTGCTGTGCAAAAAGTAGGTCTAAACGGTGGTAGGTTCTGTCAGGTTTAACTGTACGCAGAACAAAAGAATAATTTAATTTGATGTTAATTCTGCTATCTGATTGGCTGATCCGCCTAGAACAACATTGGTTATACTTGATTACCTGGGTTGATATTGTGACGTCTCCAACATATTCATTCTCCACCGATAAATTCAAATAGTCACAGGAAATTGTCCTGGTATTTGGTAATGCATATAAGAGATATGTTATCTGTGTCACAATTCAACATTTTTATAATTGTTACCTTTTCAAATAAATTCAAGCAGCAGAGACGATAATAAGGAATGCATTTGCATATAGTGAAAATGTATAAAGATAAGGAAGTCAACAAAAATGTCAAAAATATGTTTTAATCAATGTGTGACGTAAAATTGTCTTTGACATTTACTTCACTGAATTTGGTACTGCTTTGACAACCCTTTTACCTATTGTGTTCCAGTATTGTTATAAATACTGTTATAGTGACAGCGGGAACCTTTGAGCCGTAATGAAAGCGGGAGGTTTGGCGTTTTAAGATCTGATTCAACCCACCATTTCTTTAGAAATGCCTGTACCAAGTCAGGGTCATTACGGTTTTCACAGTTTTCCGGTTGTTGACTCTTTTTGTCTGTTTATATACTTATGAGTTTTGACTTTCCCTTTGTAAGATTGTTCGGAGTTCGGTAATTGTGTTATTACCCTTATTTACTACCCGACTGAATGATATTTTTTATTTTTACTTTTTCTCATCATGATTTAACTTTATCAAATTTTCATATTTCCCATTTGTTGGTATAGTGATCCCCAATATTTTAACTTAATCAACTGTAATTTTCGAATTTGCAAATACTTTGATAAGATTCACATTGATAAGATTCAAACATTATCTGGGAAAGAAATGAGACCAAGGTTAATAATATCCTTAAATAAATTATTTGTCTGCATACTATCATAATCAAGAACGTGCTATAAATAATTAACGCCAATTGCTTGGTTTTTTCATGTGTCAAATAGGAAGTGACGATAATCATTATAAGATTTTAAAGTTGGTAGGACGGTTTGATATTTTTGAGCACATGTATGACATTGTTTCGAAAACTTTATACACGTATCTTTCTTTGCTTTTGATGTTATAATGTATGTTCTTAATGCGATTCTACGCGAATAGTTATAATGACAATTTGTTTTTGCAGTCTATTTGCGGATAATATGAATTATAACCAAATATGTCAAAGACACTTGAATTCACACATGGTTTTACGACCTACGGTTTTGGAATTTGTTCGCTTAAAGTTTCTGACAAACATAATATGTGTAATAACTGTCATGAAAAATATTCTCAGACTTTCGTCAAATGAGCAAAAGCTGCACAATGATAGATGTATCATGTTTCTCATATTTTATTGAGTGAGTGAGTGAGTAATTGTGTTGTTTATCGCCAAGTCAGCACTTTTACAGCTATATCAGGACCAAAGTTAATTTTCAATGAGATGATGATGAGGTCCGTTTTGTACTAGGCCAACACGCTTCGTTGATTTTTTTTTTGCAGTGCTAGCTGGTTGAAACAACAGTCCGCGGATAGACATGTCGCCCCCACTCGGACACATTATCCAGAATCCGAGCCAACCATTCTTTGCTCTTTCTGCTTACTGTTGCGTGCTTAGCGGAGAATCAACAAATACAAATGTTATAGTCTTTCGTTTCACGCGATCGGGGATCGAACCCACGATCTACCGCACTCAAAACGAGCACATTTACCATTACATCACCGATTCTGTTATATGCTTTATTGAAATATAAGTTATGAATAAAAAGAACAAATGCTTACACCTTAAGTAAAGGTAAACACTTTCATGAACATGTCAGATACTTAAATCTGACAATATAATTAAGATTTGATGTGTGTTGTATCTTTTATTATATTTGTATTTGCTGGTACACCTACATCTAACAACATCCCGTTTGCGGTCATATAACCTTTTAATCATCTTTGACCGTATACACATATGCAAGACACTTAAATATAGTAACCAATCGGACAATAGCTTGCGTGCACTCAGATTCGGTAGGCTTATCGCTGATTGGTCGTTTGAAAATATGAATCCTATCGTGGTCCCATACGGGATGTCGTTAGATGATAGTGTATCTTCATAAGACAAAAAAAATAGATACAACAAAATTGATTTCGATTGATCTGACATTGTCATTAACCAATACAAAAAGAACTTTTAACATACTTTCTGTGGCTGACGAAGGCTGCTGTAACTGTTGTATCGTTGTTGATTGTATCTTAACATTATTAGAAAGTTGATGAACAGTACTAGGAAGTTGCTGAACAGTGCTTTCAAGCTGGCTCAACCTTTGTGCCACAACATCAGGATCTGTCAACAGAAGCCGTTTACCGTCAGCATTTACACTTTCAATTGTAATTAGTAGAACGATCAAATATTGAAACATGTTCTCTCAAGTAAAATACTAGTCTTGTCAGTGCCGGATATATATGTAGAATGTTAAGATAAACTTTTTGATAAGAATGACATTGCTTAACAATTCCTACGTAAAAATAAGATAGTAAATTGATTACAAATTCAATCTTAATGGTGGAATGCATATGACACATGTTTATTATTTTTATCTATCTTAAAGATCTGAAGGATCCAAAATAGTATCAAATTTGTGTATTTCATAGAAAGGTCGGGATCTTTATGAGTTGGCTAGGTATTCGTAAGGAGAATTTCGATAAAATGAGCGTCCGTATATTTTACTGTTATATACTGTTTGCTTGAGTGTATCTTTTGATTAAATTGTTGGTCTAAGAAACAATACTTTGCACAAGACAAAACTATGGAATCAACTAAGTCATTTAATATGTTGATTGACGAATTTTGAAATAGTGTCACAAAGCAGACATCACCTTATTAAAAGGTAACTTATTCTTGTCATGGTATAGCTGAAAAGTACTCAGTTGGCGTTAATCTACAATCGTTCACTCCCTCATTATCTCTGCTCTATACGAATTTCTTGTAATTACTATTGTCTATGCTTCAGCGGGCAAGTTCTAGATCATTGAAAGTGGTAGAAATGTTGCTCCACTCAAACACATTAAACCGATTTTAAATCAATCAGACTTTGTTATTACTCATGGCTGGATGCAATGTATGTGTTTGTTATATAGCAGTATAAAAGGTAAAGTGAAATGATAGTAATTATTATATTAGACTTCACAGTGACTATGAGATGATGCACATCAATAAAAGCAGGTGCTCCAATTTCAAACAAATGAGAAGGTTTTAGAGTACTTCGGCATATTAACCAAAATTAAAATTCAGAAATCAAGTTATTACATGTCACAACTATTGTTCTTCTAGTTCGAGGAATGTACGATTGCTAGGTACTTTCCAAACAATAAAAATGTAGATATCAAATTTATTGCGCACGACGCTCAATATCGAAATATTGGAAAGTCAAATAATTTAGAGGTGTTTGGAAACAATAAGTCAAAGGGCCTAAACAGGATAACCAAAATCGGTGAAGGTAAGCGATGCTCGAGGAAGGAGAACTTGAAATTGTAAATAATTACATTATTTAGGAACAGTAAATATAGTCAACAATCTCTTCCATCTAAGAGTGCGTTCAATATAGGCCTATTCATATTTGCAGCCTTTGTGCAAACAAATATTTGAAATAAACGCAAAATATAATCGTAAACCAAGCAAACTGACGGAGACTGTGATATCTGAAAAAATATTCTGATTCCCAATGTTGCTGAAAAAAAATATTCTGATTTTGGTGGAGGAAAAAAAAATAATCTGATTCAGAGTTTTTGTCATATAACTTAATGTGGAATAGGGGAAAAATATAAATATTCTAACTCTCGTGTTGTCCGAAAAAAAATTCTGAACGAAGCAAAAAGCCATAACCCCCTCCTTCAAGTTAACTGGTCGGTCCCTAAGATCATCTGCAAAGGAAAATGTGTTCGTCCCTAGACCAAATTCTAATTTTATGAAACGAACTGTTCACTATTCCGGAACTATTTTATGGAATTCTTTACCTCCTAATTTAAAATTAATTCAAGACATAGATGTATTCAAAAAGAAATATACAGATTATTTAATGCCAAAGCAACATAACGAATGACTATATTCATTATACCAAGGATTTATCCTTGATTATACTCAGATTGTGATATTTCGTTGTGAATATGTATGTATTGTTTGAAATTGTATTTGCTGTATTTGATTAATATTGTTTTGACGGTCACAGGGAAGATTAGCTTATTTTTGCTAACTGTGTTACCCTCTTGAAATAAAGTCATTACTTACTTTAATACTTACTTACTTACTTACTTTTGAATTTGACCACTATGACGCAATGGAATATAATTATATGAAAAATAAATTTCCCTGACGTTATGCCTTGTTTGGTTTGCTTGATGGAGATTAAAGCCACTTTCAACACTATTCCAGTTATATCGTGGCAGTGAGTTTTATTGGTGGAGGAAACCGGAGGACCTGGAGAATACCACCGACCTGCCGCAAGTCACTGAAAAACTTTATCACATAATGTTGTGCACCCCGTCTTGATCGAGATTTAAACTCACAACATCAGTGGTGATAGGCACTGATTGCATAGATAGATGTAAATCCAACTCCTATACCATCACGGTCACGACGACCCCTGCCATTGTTCGTGTAATTGATCTACAGTTGTTCACTTTTGTTCTTGTGTATTTGAACTCTAATCTTTTATTACTAGCATTAAAAGGTGTAATATATATTATTATATAGTGGATCTGTAGTCCGAATTGTATGTACTCCGAATTTCATATTGTGGGACCCGTTCCGGTTTTATATAGTGGCTCCAGATCCGGACGTTATATAGTGGGTCCCAATTTTATATTAATAGGGTCGGTTCCGGATTCTATCTAAAGTAACTACTCGGCCATATAATATATATAACCTCGTAAGTAGGTGGCGAATAATAGAACTACTTTTCACATGTCAGTTACATGAAAGTTTGATAAAGTTATATTTTAAGCAATTTTCTATATTTCAATTATTTTCATGGATAAAAGTTAAAGTTTTAATTAGCTTTGCATGATTATATTTTGCTTAGTATGTCTTCCATATTGGATTTTCGTGAACTATATTTGTGTGCGGCTTATCTTCCAGCAAACAATTTAAGATGAATTTCTACTATATACTTACGAGGTTATTGGAAGGGTAGCGAGAATGGCCGAGTAGTTACAATTGGGATTTTACTGGGTCCACGTCCAGATTTTCTGCTCTTCGTCCGTTCGGGATTGTATGTACTGGTCCGTACTGGAACCAGATTATATAGATACCCTGTATCAAAATGTAATATTTTTTCTTTAAAGGGTGTTCTTTAGCTGGATACGACTATGATGTTGAAACACAAACGTGCCTCAAATTATTCACCATACCTACACCTAAGACATGGACAGATGTCAGATCGTATTGTCAGAATGATGGCGGAGATCTCATTAGTATGTCAAACGCCCAAAAGAGAGATTTTGTTATAAGTTATGTAAGCTGTAAGTAAAAGTGTGCATTAAAAATTACAATTCTCATAAAAAAGCTTCCCCCTGTTTAAAGTGCAGGTCGGGTTTTTAATCCCTTAAATACGGTAAGCTTACACTGTGATGTACATTTTGTTGTTCTCCACGTAATCGGGTTATCTCCACTAATTAATAATTCTTGCCTCCACGACAGAACTGAAATATTTTTGGAAATTAGGATATGTAATGTCAAGTTGTAAATTGAAGAAGGACAGACAATACATAATCCCTTTTGGGATTCGAAGCCAGATTTGTTTTCTGATATTACCTGCCTTCGAATCCCTTATCAACCATGAATAGTTCTATTCGAAAAAAAATATTCAGGTACCCTCGCTTCGAACCGGCGTGAATTACGCCTGCACCTCAATGTCGTGCCAACCGCCGCTGGAGTATTCAAAAGTAGACATATTTTACTGCATAAATATGTAAATAGAATCATGATCATCTAACTATGACGCCAGATACAACTCATCATTCCCAGCCGCCGCTTCAGATCCATTAAATGTCGTCATTTTGACTTGTTTTGAAAAAATGTCACGTGCTCGCTTTTTCCACGAATTATCTGGTATAGTCTATTCCATACTTCTTGTTCAATCGGTATTCAACTGTCGATGTTATGTTCTACAGCCGTGTTGGTTTAATGCAATATCTATATCGGTCATTTGTCAACTTGGCTAACTAAACAACTATCACAAATTCTCTTACAACGTACATTCTTCTTTGTAAGATTTAAGATGGCACAGTCAAACTTGTCGTTTATGATCTATTGAAATATGGTCACATAAGACAGGTGATCGCTAAATACAGGTTTAATTAATATGAAGTGCACTGTGAAGGTAAATAGAAATCAGGGTAACATAATGCAAGTTTTTATTTTTTAATAGAGGTGGACACTAATTAAAAAAAGGTAGATGTCTAATTTAGTGCTCACGGAAATAAATTAAAAGAAAAATCACGTGACCTAAACCGGAACTCTAGTCGAAATAAAAATGAAACAGTGTTCGGTAGCGGATACGAAAACTGTCCGGAGTTTGGAGTCATATTAAGAAAAAGGTAGATATCTAATTTAGTGCTCACGATGCTTTTATAGAATAACCTTGATCAGGTAGCCTCAAACCCAAAATATTTGAATACCAAATAACTTAAAAGTCTTTGGAGAAAAAAACTGAACTAAAGCAGGCTTGACTTTACCTTCAAATTTATCTTATAGGTAAAAAAAGGTATGGATTGGACTACACGAGGGTCAGTGGTTGGATGGCAACTCATTCGTAAATATATTCGGTACCAAGACTTTACTAAACAGCAAAGACATTCATTACCAAACAGATACAGACCAGACTTGTGGAGCATTAGTTTTGCTGTCTTCTGATCCCTGGTTAATTGATGATAGTTGTAATATGCAAAGGAGATCTGACTTTTTATGCGAAATTATCCAATAATTAACGAACATATTTGGTACCAAGACTTTGCTAAACCAGGCGCGTAGCAACCCGTACGCAAAAACGCATTGAAAATTTTGACAAAAATGAAAACATGGTAAATCTAGGACATAAGATAGAATAAAACTAAATTAATAAACTAAATCAAATTCAAACAAATACAAACATGTTAATACTTACTTAATGTACCTATGTTCAATTCCGGAAACTACGCTTATCATTTACGGAATCAGCATCGTGATTCAGTTGATGATGCAAAATGGCTGAGTCCATGGAGTCTGAGAAAACAACAGTTACTTCTATGCGTCCTTACCTTGACATCTTTTCTGAAGATTTCAAATTAACTGACGAAATAAATATGACATCTTTAGTAGAAGAAAGGAAAGGAAATGGTCCTTGATTTTTCAGGATTTAACTTTGACCAAGGATTTATATATAAATCCTTGCTTTGACAATTGAGTTGAAATAAAGACTACCAATTTACTTCCGAAATAAAAATATTTAAGGATTGATCGCAATGTTTGTTCGGTTCATGAAGAAATAACCTCAATCAGGTTGCATGCACCGTGTAACCCGCGTAGCCGATTACGCAAGGATGTGTTCAACCTGATTGAGGTTAATTCGAATGAACCGAACAAATAATTTCGATCAATCCTTATAAATTAATTCAAACTTTTTTTGCTATGATATTGAAAAATGTATTTATTTTAAATAAAAAGGCAAATAATCGGAAATAAATTAAAATAACCCCAAAGGTGCCTCATTTAAAGAAAATCGAAGACGCCTTGGGAACGACGTCTATTTTCAGATTCAGTACAGACGAATATAACCTCAACTTAGGGAACGGTCATTATTTACTAGGAGGGGGCCTGGAAAATTTTTCTGTTATGTGACAGTATAAGGAAAAGGCCCCTCCCCCCCCCCCCCCGAGATTTAGCAAATTTAAAATTGACCCCCACACAAATTTTACAATATTTATTTTGCCCACCCCCTCCCCCAAATGGTCAAATAACATAGTATTAATATATATTTGTGAGAAGACTACATCTCAAGAAAATAGTTCTATATGACCATTGCTAAGTACCCGTACATTTTATTTAAATGGAAAATTATTTATATAGAGAATACATAAAAAGATCTGAGCATTTGCAGTCTTGACATGCTCTCATGCCTAGCATAATTTTCTCCTTAGTAGCATTACTTTTATTCTACGGACATCTATAGCTTGCAAGCTGTTCAGTATGACTCTCACGTATTGCTGGAGGCCACATTCTAATATGTTGCTTTATAATTTAATTGTTGGACTTCTGTAGTGTGGTCTCATTGACATTTATGCAACATTTTTTAGTTTTCATTAAGTGAAACATTGATGAAATAATTCAAACATTTATTCCTAGTGATTTAAAGATTAATATTAATATACATTTTTTGTCCAAAGAAACACATAAAAACTACATTTCCTTAAAATATCAAAGACAACATGAACAAAGTCATATTTTCCGCTTTCACCCTACAGAATTCACAATTATGTAAATGAAGATACATGAGTAGTATATGAGTACGGACAAAGTCATATTTGTGGGGGAACAATAGGGAGCAACCGGAAGTTACATGACCGGAAGTGATGTCACCGGAAATAACGTGACCGGAAGATACCATGTCCGGAACCGGAAGTATGCAATGCGCATGCGCAGCAGAAAGTTTCGCAATACCCCTAGTGGGACCTTTTCACCGGAAGTGACGTCAGTGATCGGAAGTGATCGTGTGCGCATGCGCAACCGGTACATTTTGCATTACTACTGGAGTAGTAGTACAAGCACATGGCTACCGAAGAGGTGGAAGGGTGTGCGCATGCCCAACCGGAAGTTGCACAATACCCTCTAGTGGGGCTTTTCTACCAGAAGCTGGCTACAGGAAGTGACGTCATTTTCCCGCGCATTTTGCTTAGTGGTAGTGCAAAATGTTGGATGGGGTGTTCTCTACGACGCCTTAACTGTGATTTTATTTTGCCATCACATAGTTGAAATAATTCGAATCGTAGCATAGGCATTGTGGACAAAGTCGCAGATATATAATGTAGTGCGTTTTTATGACACTCTTCATCAAGCACACTCATAGACAAAAGATTGGAAAGCTAAATAATTCAAAAGTCTTGTAAAAATAGCAAATATCAGCTAAGTTAACTATGGCTGAGTGAGACTGGTATAAACATACTTTTTACTTCAGTTTTAATAAATTATATGATTTGGGAAATGTGCATTTAAAATATTAATATATCTAATAAACCATATCCGTGACGAAACACTGACTTAATGGATGGATGATACTCTCGGAGACTAATAGTCCACGTACCAAAGTGATCGACGACTAAGTGATGGTAATAAAACCGTTGATATGTAATAACCATATCAGTGCCGAAACACTGACTACTGGGGCGGATGGCAACCTCGTAGACTAATAGTCCACTTACCAAAGTTTTCGATCCAGTGATTGCTATAGAAAGGATAGAGCCCGATTAAACTGAAATATTGTATAAGCATGGCATCATATTTAGTACCAATGTGTAACATTTACAAATTTAACCTGCTTAATCCGGACATCGCTCTGTTTGCTGTGCAAAAAATAGGTCTAAACGGTTGTAGGTTCTGTCAGGTTTAACTGTACGCAGAACAAAAGAATAATTTAATTTGATGTTAATTCTGCTATCTGATTGGCTGATCCGCCTAGAGCAACATTGGTTACCTGGGTTGATATTGTGACGTCTCCAACATATTCATTCTCCACCGATAAATTCAAATAGTCACAGGAAATTGTCCTGGTATTTGGTAATACAGATTAGAGATATGTTACCTGTGGCACAATTCAACTTTTTTATAATTGTTACCTTTTCAAATAAATTCAAGCAGCAGAGACGATAATAAGCAATGCATTTTCATATAGTGAAAATGTATAAAGATAAGGAAGTCAACAAAAATGTCAAAAATATGTTTTTATCAATGTGTGACGTAAAATTGTCTTCGACATTTACTTCACTGAATTTGGTACTGCTTTGACAACTATTTTACCTATTGTGTTCCAGTATTGTTATAAATACTGTTATAGTAACCACCGGAACCTTTGAGCCGTATTGACAGCGTGAGGTTTGGCGCTTTAAAATCTGATTCAACCCACCATTTCTTTAGAAATGCCTGTACCAAGTCAGGGTCATTACGGTTTTCACAGTTTTCCGGTTGTTGACTCTTTTTGTCTGTTTATATACTTATGAGTTTTGACTTTCCCTTTGTAAGATTGTTCGGAGTTCGGTAATTGTGTTATTACCCTTATTTACTACCCGACTGAATGATATTTTTTATTTTTACTTTTTCTCATCATGATTTAACTTTATCAAATTTTCATATTTCCCATTTGTTGGTATAGTGATCCCCAATATTTTAACTTAATCGACTGTAATTTTCGAATTTGCAAATACTTTGATAAGATTCACAATGATAAGATTCAAACATTATCTGGGAAAGAAATGAGACCAAGGTTAATAATATCCTTAAATAAATTATTTGTCTGCATACTATCATAATCAAGAACGTGTTATAAATAATTAACGCCAATTGCTTGGTTTTTTCATGTGTCAAATAGGAAGTGACGAAAATCATTAGAAGACTTTAAAGTTGGTAGGACGGTTTGATATTTTTGAGCACATGTATGACATTGTTTCGAAATCTTTATACACGTATCTTTCTTTGCTTTTGATGTTATAATGTATGTTCTTAATGTGATTCTACGCGAATAGTTATAATGGCAATATGTTTTTGTAGTCTATTTGAGGATAATATGAATTATAACCAAATATGTCAAAGACACTTGAATTCACACATGGTTTTACGACCTACGGTTTTGGAATTTGTTCGCTTAAAGTTTCTGACAAACATAATATGTGTAATAACTGTCATGAAAAATATTCTCAAACTTTCGTCAAATGAGCAAAAGCTGCACAATGATAGATGTATCATGTTTCTCATGTTTTATTGAATGAGTGAGTGAGTAATTGTGTTGTTTATCGCCAAGTCAGCACTTTTACAGCTATATCAGGACCAAAGTTAATTTTCAATGAGATGATGATGAGGTCCGTTTTGTACTAGGCCAACACGCTTCGTTGATTTTTTTTTTGCAGTGCTAGCTGGTTGAAACAACAGTCCGCGGATAGACATGTCGCCCCCACTCGGACACATTATCCAGAATCCGAGCCAACCATTCTTTGCTCTTTCTGCTTACTGTTGCGTGCTTAGCGGAGAATCAACAAATACAAATGTTATAGTCTTTCGTTTCACGCGATCGGGGATCGAACCCACGATCTACCGCACTCAAAACGAGCACATTTACCATTACATCACCGATTCTGTTATATGCTTTATTGAAATATAAGTTATGAATAAAAAGAACAAATGCTTACACCTTAAGTAAAGGTAAACACTTTCATGAACATGTCAGATACTTAAATCTGACAATATAATTAAGATTTGATGTGTGTTGTATCTTTTATTATATTTGTATTTGCTGGTACACCTACATCTAACAACATCCCGTTTGCGGTCATATAACCTTTTAATCATCTTTGACCGTATACACATATGCAAGACACTTAAATATAGTAACCAATCGGACAATAGCTTGCGTGCACTCAGATTCGGTAGGCTTATCGCTGATTGGTCGTTTGAAAATATGAATCCTATCGTGGTCCCATACGGGATGTCGTTAGATGATAGTGTATCTTCATAAGACAAAAAAAATAGATACAACAAAATTGATTTCGATTGATCTGACATTGTCATTAACCAATACAAAAATAACTTTTAACATACTTTCTGTGGCTGACGAAGGCTGCTGTAACTGTTGTATCGTTGTTGATTGTATCTTAACATTATTAGAAAGTTGATGAACAGTACTAGGAAGTTGCTGAACAGCGCTTTCAAGCTGGCTCAACCTTTGTGCCACACCATCAGGATCTGTCAACAGAAGCCGCTTACCGTCAGCATTTACACTTTCAATTGTAATTAGTAGAACGATCAAATATTGAAACATGTTCTCTCAAGTCAAATACTAGTCTTGTCAGTGCCGAATATATATGTAGAATGTTAGCATAAACTTTTTGATAAGAATGACATTGCTTAACAATTCCTACGTAAAAATAAGATAGTAAATTGATTACAAATTCAATCTTAATGGTGGAATGCATATGACACATGTTTATCATTTTTCTCTATCTTAAAGATCTGAAGGATCCAAAATAGTATCAAATTTGTGTATTTCATAGAAAGGTCGGGATCTTCATGAGTTGGCTAGGTATTCGTAAGGAGAATTTCGATAAAATGAGCGTCCGTATATTTTACTGTTGTATGCTGTTTGTTTGAGTGTATCTTTTGATTAAATTGTTGGTCTAAGAAACAATACTTTGCACAAGACAAAACTATGGAATCAACTAAATCATTTAATATGTTGATTGACGAATTTTAAAATAGTGTCACAAAGCAGACATCACCTTTTTAAAAGGTAACTTATTCTTGTCATGGTATAGCTGAAAACTACTCAGTTGGCGTTAAACTACAATCGTTCACTCCCTCATTATCTCTGCTCTAGACGAATTTCTTGTAATTACTATTGTCTATGCTTCAGCGGGCAAGTTCTAGATCATTGAAAGTGGTAGAAATGTTGCTCCACTCAAACACATTAAACCGATTTTAAATCAATCAGACTTTGTTATTACTCATGGCTGGATGCAATGTATGCGTTTGTTATATAGCAGTATAAAAGGTAAAGTGAAATGATAGTAATTATTATATTAGACTTCACAGTGACTATGAGATGATGCACATCAATAAAAGCAGGTGCTCCAATTTCAAACAAATGAGAAGGTTTTAGAGTACTTCGGCATATTAACCAAAATTAAAATTCAGAAATCAAGTTATTACATGTCACAACTATTGTTCTTCTAGTTCGAGAAATGTACGATTGCTAGGTACTTTCCAAACAATAAAAATGTAGATATCAAATTTACTGCGCACGACGCTCAATATCGAAATATTGGAAAGTCAAATAATTTAGAGGTGTTTGGAAACAATAAGTCAAAGGGCCTAAACAGGATAACCAAAATCGGCGAAGGTAACCGATGCTCGAGGAAGGCGAACTTGAAATTGTAAATAATTACATTATTTAGGAACAGTAAATATAGTCAACAATCTCTTCCATCTAAGAGTGCGTTCAATATAGGCCTATTCATATTTGCAGCCTTTGTGCAAACAAATATTTGAAATAAACGCAAAATATAATCGTAAACCAAGCAAACTGACGGAGACTGTGATATCTGAAAAAGATGTTATTTCTAGACATTCGTAGGTATATATATCATCATGCTAACAACTGGTAAAGCATGGGATCGCTAGCCCAAATATATATTCTGTATTAGGTCTTTCCTTGACCTCATATTTCTAATATGCTGAAATCTTGCAAAAAATATTCCTTCATTAATCAAGGAGATAAATCACTTTTGTACAATGATCACTATGAAGCATTGCTGAGCATTTATAGCAAAATATTTGAAATGTTTATTTATGAACCACTTTTTTATAGAGAATACCCTATACTATAGAAATTCATTCTGATTTTCTACAATAAAATATGCTTAAAGTAAAGTTAAAGTATCAAATATTAATTTATACAGATGAAATATTTATTTTTTCAGTAAGTTTTAACGTTAAAGTAGTATGTATTTTTCATGGTATGGGAGATAACTCTTAATTTCTAAGATGTGATCACGTAACATTTTTGGTTTTGGTTTGGTTTATTGTGCTTGACTACTTTATCAAAAATATTTCAGTTATATTGCAGCGGTCAGTTTTATTGGTGGAGGAAACCTGAGTACCCGGAGAAAAACCACCGATATGTCATAAGTCACTGACAAACTTTATCACATAATGGTGTATCGAGTACACCTCGCCTAAGCGAGGTTCGAACTCACAACATTAGTGGTGACAGGTACTGATTGCCCATGTAGTTGGAAATCACGACTACGCCGACCCCTTGTAAAACTTTTGTATACTCTTTGTTTGCTGGCAAACTAATTATTTGATATGTTTACATTCAGCATTTACAAAATTTAGCAAAAGTTAAATTAATATTAATTTTTGGTTTTATCAATTCATACTCTTTATTGGGTGGATAAATGTTTGTAGTCTTGACAATGTGCAACGTAACCTGTGACCATTATGATCATATGTAATCGTTGACTACCTTTTGTCATTGTTAGTAAACAATATCAATGGCAAAAAGGGAAAAGACAAACAATGTTCCACAAAATAATATATTGAACACTAAATATTGTGAAACACGAACCTCACTAAAAATCGAGTGTTGAACTCAGGTACTCCAGAAGAGTACGCAGTTCTTGCTCTACTAGATTGACATCAAACTAATGTGTAAGGAACCGTAAACAAAAATATAGATATGAACATTCAGCTTAGTTTAATGTCAAATGGTTCAGTAGTTTCAAATATTAATAATTGCAAAATGTTTTCCCCATTTGACCCCATGCTACATTTACTCTGTAGTGGCTGCCATCTTGGTTTTCTGATCGACACAAAACATTTTGTAAGAGACCGACCATTAAATGAGTTATTCATGTATCTTTGGATTCAATCAAATTTCTGTTTTTTTTTTTATTTTCACTTTAGAGTTCTATAATATGAAACCGGCATGGCCATGAATGCTCGCGCATCTGAAAATTATCTGGCAATTTCACGCTCATCCAGTGCATCAAAAAGTGTCGAGATTTTTTGGGCCGAGATATATTGGGAACGACTATTTCTTAGGGCCGAATATAGTCTCATTCAATCGAGCTGTCGTATCGGACGTACGAGAGAGGGTACGAGACTTCAGGATCACATTTGCGCTTTATGTTAAGAAGATCTTCATTAACTGAGTGTGTTAGTGTGTTACACGGAACCGGTGTTTACAAAGCGTCGAATTTTTTTTATTCGTCAATATGTTCAGCCATGTTTGTCAAAAAATCCTAAGTACACATTTTATACCATAAAGAGCTCGCTAATGCTGGCATAATATGAAACCGGCACGGCCATGAATGCTCGCGCATCTGAAAATTATCTGGCAATTTCACGCTCATCCAGTGCATCAAAAAGTGTCGAGATTTTTTGGGCCGAGATATATTGGGGACGACTTTTTCTTAGAGCCGAATCTAGTCTCATTCAATCGAGCTGTCGTTCCTTTATTGGAATTATCGTTCCTTTCGAAATCTCAAAAGTTAACTTCCGCGAAGAAACAAAAATTATTGTCAGTATGTCAGAAGAGATTTAATAAATTAAAAAATATCAATATAAGTAAAACAAGCTAACAAAATGACTTTTATTACACACGGATTCCGGGTTTCAGTGGTATCGGACGTACGAGAGAGGGTACGAGACTTCAGGATCACATTTGCGTTTATGTTAAGAAGATCTTCATTAATTGAGTGTGTTAGTGTGTTACACGGAAACCGGTGTTTACAAAGCGTTGAATTTTATTTTCTTCGATAGTATGTTCAGCCATGTTTGTTATGAAATCCTAAGTACACATTTTATACCATAAAGAGCTTGCTTAAGCTCGCATATTAAAAACATTCTCTGACAGTGGCTGCTATTTTGGATTTCTGATCGTCAAAAAACATAAAGTGTTTAGAGGGTCATATAAGGAATATTCCTATCAAGGGGAGATTCTATCACACATGTGGTTTCTGAGAATTTTGAAAATTAAGCCATGCAAAACAGAATTTGCCCTATGAGCCATGTAGAGTTACCGAATGAAACGAAAATCACATAAAATGTTGAGGACTACCTAGGTAACACTTCTACTATATTCAATTTCAATTAAACACGTGGTTTGTGAAAAATACATTTTGTGTACATTAAAATGTTAAAGGTTTACAAACGACGACGACGACGAAGGTGGACGCTATGTGATGCCAATACGACTCACACGGCTCTTTGGGTCATGTGAACTAAAAACGAATGCTTGATAAATAAAGATTAAAATGTTATGATTTTCACGGTCCTATATAACAATTCAATGAATGAATAAATTATTAGCATTTCACTATAAACCACAATGACAGATAACTCTTGGTTTAGACGTCAATAAAATCAACTGACTCCCTGTAATCTCTCTGATTAACATGAAATAGCAATTAAGGTGTGTTGTTGTATTGGCCAGTTAATATATAAGTACATTTTCATGGTGTTTGTGGTATCTCGTTGTTTGTGCATAAAGATAGCTGCACAATTTTATGAGAAATCCACTTTCTCACGATTGCTTTAAAGGGTCATTTTGTAGAATTCTAATGATATTTAAATATTCAAATATATCAAACATTTATATGTGTTGTACACATGCACACTACAAGACACACATATAAGAGAGAACACCATATAACATATATATCGATATATTGAAATATTTAAGAGGAAAGTAAAATTGCAAAACCTAAGCTATCTCATGATTTTATATTGCGCCATTGAAAATACAATATGTAATTTACCCCCAGACTACTAGGTGTGAAGAGTAACGAGCCAGTTTGGACTACAACTAGACATGAAAATAAGATTTGTCTAGTTGAAAATATCAAGTTAATTTGAGAGTAAATCTATTACATCTAATGACAACTGATTTCAATCACAAAGTATCTTAAAACAGTATTTTTTTCTTTCTTTCGATTTTTGAATTGTTTTCGTTTGAGTTAGTGTTTTGTTCTTTAATGATTTTTTTTTTATTTACTCCTCGTCTTCTTTGTGTGTGAGTGTGTCTATAGGTCAAGATTACTTTCCATTCTGGTAACGTTAATTTTTTTTTTAATCTGACTTTCATGTGTTCTCCTGTCTTGCAATATTCCAATATAATAACGTTTTCTACAATAGGAGACACTCGGTCAAATTATAATTTGAATGTAACATGCGATGGGATTGATTGATTCTATTGAAAGTCATGTGAATAGAATTCCACCAATATAATGACAAGAACAAGTATGAAACAATATGCAGTGTAGATCAAAAGATAGCACTGGAATGGGCCAACGGGTGAAAGTTCTAAAGAGGACATTCTGGATAAGGTAAGTAATATTTGCCTTGCAACGGGCAAATAACGACCACTGCTAACCAACTGTTGTTTATTAAGAGCTGCTTCTAGTTGTGTTTTACATGCAAGGATCGTGACACTCTCTATGCAGGAGACACTAATTTGTGTCCCGTTCCAATGGAGAGTTTTGTGCTTTATTCGTGCCGCAAACAATGAATGCCCCATTACAGGTGGTTTGGGAGCACGTACATTGTAGCGGAAAACATAAGTTGTATTTCTATACATCGAGGTAGACCCTAATTACCTTTTTTTACATATACAATAAGAGAATAATAGCATGAAAGTTATTGAATCTAGTCGGTAACTTTATCCTTAGATCGGAATCTCTCTCCAATACCATGTGAAATTGAAATTGTTAATTTTAATCTGTCAATCATTGATTTCCTATTCAATAAAAACCGCGCCATTTTTTAACCTTTTCAAAAAAGTGCAATATACATGTATGCATGATATGAACATTCATAACACAGATAATATTGATTCGTCCTATTTTTCCATATCAGAGCGCACAAAGACTTAAAGAATCGGATATCCCTATTAGATCAGGAACTGCCTACACTTCTGGAACAAATGAGCTCACCCCTGTTTTCAGTGAGGTTCGGTTTGTCCAATCTTAAATTTTCTGTTTACTGTTTTTGTCGACCTTTGTCTTTTTGAACTTTTTCCTTTGACTATTGTATTGTCTGATCTTTGATTTACGTCTTCCGACTACCCCTTTGGTATCTTTTGGTCACTGTTTTGTCTGTTCTTTGATTTACGTCTTCTGGTTATCCCTTTGGTATCTTTTGGTCATGGTATTGTCTGCTCTTTGATTTACGTCTTCCGATTACCCCTTTGGTATCTTTTGGTCATTGTATTGTCTGTTCTTTGATTTACGTCTTCTGGTTACCCCTTTGGTATCTTTTGGTCATTGTATTGTCTGTTCTTTGATTTATGTCTTCTGATTACCCCTTTGGTATCTTTTGGTCATTGTATTGTCTGTTCTTTGATTTACGTCTTCTGGTTACCTCTTTGGTATCTTTTGGTCATTGTATTGTCTGTTCTTTGATTTACGTCTTCTGATTACCTCTTTGGTATCTTTTGGTCATTGTATTGTCTGTTCTTTGATTTACGTCTTCTGATTACCCCTTTGGTATCTTTTGGTCATTGTATTGTCTGTTCTTTGATTTACGTCTTCTGACTACTCCTTTGGTATCTTTTGGTCATTGTATTGTCTGTTCTTTGATTTACGTCTTCTGATTACCCCTTTGGTATCTTTTGGTCATTGTATTGTCTGTTCTTTGATTTACGTCATCTGATTACCCTTTGGTATCTTTTGGTCATTGTCTTGTCTGTTCTTTGATTTACGTCTTCTGATTACCACTATGGTATCTTCCAAATTGTATTGCTTTGATTAATACATTTTTGTGTGTTCATGCAATTGAGACAATCAATGAAAACATTGCTATTGTCGTTTAACGCCACTTTTAACAACATTCCAGTCTTTTTTCTTTTTATTTTATCAGGAACATGTCCAATACGAATGTTTATTTTTCTTTATCAATAACATATCATATTATATTTAAATATATGCTTGAAAATAAATTGTAATCGCAACCTTAAAACCACATATTTGATATAGGAAATTGTTCCGCAAAAAAATAATAATTCTCCAACACTTTAAAAGCTATCAAAGAATCTACTTGTAATCAGATGAATACCAATACATGTTAAACTGATTACACTTATAATTCTTGTTGGCGTCAATTAGAAATTTGACGTTCATTATTGTTAGTTGACATTATTTCTGTATTACTCACTGACTAAATATTGTCTCAGGATTGTGTCGCAATCTAATTTATTGATTTAAGAAAAAAACATATCACCCACTGATACCTGTTATGAAATTTCGCGAATAGCTTTAAAGTATGGAATTTGAAACAAAAGTGGGGGGTTAGGATTGTGGTGTTTGACGCCGTTTTCACCAATATTTCATTTATATCATGGCTGTCAGTTTTATTGTTGAGGGAAATCGGAGAAAACCACCGACCTGCCGCAAGTCACTGACAAACTTTCTCATTTATTTCATTATGTGTATTGGTTTTTAAAATAAACAAAAAAGAACTGGAGCATCGCGAATTCTTGTTATGTGTACATATTATACAAAAAACTGAATGGATGCAAAGTTTAGAGCTAAAATCTGAATGCAAAAAAGAAATGAGCTGAACATTTTGAATTCACACAAAAAATTATTCTACATTTATTACATAAACAATCTCACAGCTGAGAACATAATTTAGGAACTTAAGCTTTGGTTTAAATAAAGCTTCATTGTAACTGCAGAAGATTGCTCAAGTTATTTAAGAGGTTATTCTCGGCTCGTGTACATACCTCACAGGAGGAAATAGCTCATACATAGAATTTCTTATATATGTATAAAGAAGTGTTGTTGGATTTGCATAACATTGTTTTTCAAATATTTCGCCTTATACCTACCGGGTAATTACTTTAGACTGGTCAATAGTTTTCGCCAAGTACTTCAAATCTCTGCCAAGCAATCATACTGACAGATACGACATCGCCAAACTATTGTTAAATGTGACATTATTCACAAAAATCTCATTATCGTTTTACATTTCATTCTCTGGTTTTTTCGATGACGTACACGTGCAAAATATCTCGAAATTTTGTATACGTGCGTGCAAATTGTGTCACGAAAGTTTCTAGTGTTTGAAAGTTTAATATATGTCAAATTGACTGATGACAAATACAAGTCGGGTCAAAGCTAAGATTATACAATGGCGTTCAGCAATAGAAAGTAAGATCAATGAGCTGTATGTTATCGCCTTCTTCCGATATTAATTTGCATAATGAACCCTGTTCTTCAAATATGATAACCCCCGATACTTATTTATATGTATTCTTATATTGAAAACATGATGCACCACGAAGAGGCCTCATCTATAGATATAGAGCATAATTCCTCTATTGTGAGGATACAGCCCCCGAAAAGGCGAGACGAATCTAATACACACTTCGTTACATAAACGAAATAACTCAAATATTGTTGAAAGTGGCATTAATTACCATAAGCCCCCTTCCATTATGACGTTAAGGAAAATATCGCGGTCATAAGACTCAAATGACAACTACCAGCAGCTGTTATAATAAGTAGAAACAATTAGTGGTCGTTGGTGGTCCGTGGAACGTCATATTTGCTGTGCCTATTTATTTTATCCTCCTTTTCCAGTGGCACGTTTTGTCTATGATTTAGCATTTTAAGACTTCTTTTTGCCATGAATATTGTTGAAATGCATCTCACTTGACTTTGAGCACAAATAAAGAATTCAGTATGTGTATGGTTATAATCAAATAAGCTGTGGAACGGTAACTCTTATGATTTGGGTTTTTTTCTTTTTGGTTGATTTTTTTTTCATTTTATTTTCTTTTTTCTTTTTTGGGGGGTTTTTGTTTTTGTTTTTTTAGTTTTTTTTTTCATAGAGAGACCGTTAGAATTACGGTTCCGCGGCTAATATTCAAATCATGGTGTTTTCCACAGTTAATACATTTCTATATTTTCTTTATGTATAATACCTACTCTTATCAACGATTTGATTTTATCTGTCAAATGTTTGTACATTTTAAAAACCTCCCAGATAGAGTAAACAGATTCTAGTTAATTAAAATAGGATATAACCAGTGTTATCTAAAATTTAGTTGGTTTGCCATTCTAAGTAATCCGAAAGTAAACTCCATTCTAAAACAAAAGATGGTTTGGGTATTGTAATTCAATAATATACCCCTTTGTTGAAGTATTAGAATCGAAATAAGTACATGTATATATTTTGACATTGGACTTTATTTCTTTCTTTCTTTTACTATTTTTACTATTTATAAGAATGTAATACAACAATTTTGCAATTCGTAAAATTTAATGGAAATATTTGTGGTGATGATAAACTATGTCCCACACGTTTTTTTTTAAAATAAATTCTCACATGCGCATGTATCGTTCGCCTGATTGTAAATGAACAGTGTAATAAAGTTCTTTCAAACGAATACATGTAGTTACATAGTCCACACACTGATTTTTGTGGAATAAAATAGAATCCCTGTAAAAGGTCATTTACATTTAGGGTTCAATATTTTCAGTAATGTTCTAGTGCATGGCGGTGTGGCAGACATATTTGTAAATCACAAGCTAATTTACTTTCCTGGCAATTTAGATTATTTCAGAAATGTTTAAAATATTCCCCATTCTCATGTGTGAAACAATATCTCAAGATCACCTGTTAAAATAGAAACAACCATCCTGGATCATGAGGTAGCTATGCGTTTTTTTCTGATTAATATACCGAGGGAACATTAACTCAATAAATTCTGAACCCGCATCTGCAATGGTCATTCGTATTCAAATTGGGTATTCCTTGTCATGATATATCTCATGAGCCAGCGTTGACTATTACATTATGTATGTGACAAAAATATGTTCCAGACTTTTGTGAAGAACTAATTCGAGCGACACTATGAAGATTAAAGATCCTCATAGTTTACCACAAAGAACATTTAACAAAATACTGAGGAAAATCACTAAAATCTTCTCAAATTTCATAGCTTATTAAATATAATATATGCAGTCCGACAAAAGTTAAGCACCACCTGACTTGTTTCAATAATATCTTTTCTAATACTGAACTTATTTCAAATCGGGTTGCTGTTTTCGCTACCTGTGAAACAGGTTATTGATCAATTTTTATTTATGTGTATATGACAGGGTGTGTAAAGTGCCACGTGTACTTTTCAACATTTGTGTTTGCGAACGAAAACTGATTTTTTTTGTGTAGAGTTTTAAGTTTCATTTTCTATTGGTTTGGTATGGTGCGGCGAAAATTAACCATACCAGAAAAGTGGCAAGCCGTTGGCATGCATAACGGTGGTTTTAGCCATAGAAGGGAGGCAGACCACTTCAGGGTTAACCATTCTATCATTGTACGACTGATGCAGCGTTTTCGTCAAACGGGGAATGTTACTGACCGTCCACGTGCAAGTAGACCTCGCTAAACGACGCCGAGAGAGGACCGGCTCATATCCAGACGGACGCAGCAACGGCCGTTCAGTACAGCTGGTGCACTTCGTGGTAATTAGCGTTTCGATGCCACATTATCACACGCACTGTAATCAGACGCCTCCACCATCAGGGAATGTGAGCGCGACGACCCATAAAAGGTTCACAGTTGACATTACGTTATCGCCATGCTCGATTTGACTGGTCACATGATCATTTGGGGTGGACTATTCGCACATGGAGACGGGTCCACTGGTCTGATGAAAGTCGTTTTTTGCTACGTCCTACCGACGGTCGTGCAAGGGTTTGACGCCAAAGAAACAATTAATTTCAGGATAACCACATTTTGGGCACAACTGCCTTGGGGGGTGGGGGTGTAACTGTCTGGATTTGTTTTCCTTTGACTGTTAGTTGGACTTGTACATTCTTGATGGTAATCTGACAGGCCAAAAATACCGTGACAATTTGCTGGCTCCACGCGTAGTCCCCCATTTCGACAATCATCCGTTGGCTGACAGTACAATGTTTATGGTCGACAACGCTAGGCCACATAAAGCCCGAATTTTACAATACCTTTAACAGCAAGACGCTGTTCAGACAATTCCAAAGCCTGCGATGTCGCCAGACATGAACCCTATAGAGCATGCATGGGACTTTATTGGCCGAAAAATTAACCAACGCAATCCAAAATGTCCAAATATTGACGAATTAAGAACTGTTTTCAGAGTGGCAACAGTTCCCCCAAGAACGGTTTAGGCGTCTTGTGCGAAGCATGACGAGGCGTGTTACAGAACTTCATAATAAACGCGTGGATATACTCGTTATTGATTGTTATGCCTTACACATACGCACACTAGATGCATTTAAAAGTTCTTAAAATCTGAAGACTGCATTTTAATGCAATGTTAAAAACTTCCATCAAAGACAAACTGGTGTTACGCTTTTCCAGCGCCTGTTTTGAACCCCATTGTTGTCACGTCATAGTCACGTCTTTCAGGATGATAAATACTTCGTAGATTGGTAATTTAGAGCCCTTGGTGTAGTCTTTTAAGAAGGGGAAGAAAAATGATGATATCTATTTTATTGTTTTAACAGTATTGATGTAAAAAAATATATCGATAAAAATATAGGGTGGTGCTTAACTTTTGTCGGAGTGTATATACTTAAACATTTCATAAATTATTGACATTTTTTTTATTCACGGACAAGATACTTACAACTTGTAAATGTCGAATATTACGTTGGGTAGATTATTATAGTTACGAGTACATGGAGTAGTAATTTGTATTTGAGTGAGTGAGTGAGTGAGTGAGTTATTATTGTTTAGCACCACGTGATCACCCGTTCAGCTATGACATGGCGAGATCAAGTTACATTTCGATGAGATGATGATGATGTTCTTTTTGTACTAGTGAAGCACAGTCAGATTTTGCTTGGGGTTAAATCATTAAATCTACCGCTCATACATGTCTCTTTACTCTGATATATTTTCCTGACTTCTAACGAAAACTTCTTTGTTCCTATGCCTTAATGCTGTGAAGCAATTATTACCCAACCCTTGATTGAAACCAATATCAACAGCACTAGAGAAGTCGGTTGATGAAATGAATAAACCAGAAGTGTTTACTTTTTATGCTGTTTTCGCAATTGTCAAATATATTATACATGTATATTATATATAGATACATCGTTCAGTTGTGCTTTGTTTTATGTGTAAATTTGTGTAGATCGTTGTTTGTTCTTTTGTCCTTTTCTGTTGGTGGATGTGTTGTCTGTACTTAGATTTACGTATTCTGATTACCCCTATGGTGTCTTCAATCTCTTCTTCCTTTGCAAAAAATCATCTAATAAAGAAAAACATGTGTGCCCAATAATCGAACCGGGGTCGTGGGGGTACGTTATGGAGAATACACTCCAACCGTAGATTCTTAAACATAATCAACGAGACCTGTAAGGGTCGTGTTGATTTTCAAGAATCTACAAGTTGGAGTGTATTTTCTTACATAATACATTTCCATCTGCAACAGTGTTTTCATTATATAATATTACCCTTTTAATGTTCAGAAAGCTAAATAAGCCACAATTAACAAAATATAAACAATAATATTTTATTGGTATTCGTGCTTTTGATTCTCCTTTATATATAGATATTTTAAGGTCTTTCAAGTGTCCCAAATGTTCACCTATGATCTGTCTGAATTGGTTTTAAAAAGCCCAGGAGTGGTTCGATAACCGAAAGTCCCAAAATATATATATCACGTTTTTAAGCCTAAAACAATAAAAGGTTAAAGTTCATATATTCAAGAACAAAAGAATAAACTGTAGATTCTTAAAAATAATCTACTGTTCGAACAATAGGGTGACGTCAGAAAAATGTATTATATTTGAATAAATAAAATGTAAATATATATCTAGTAAATAAACAGTATAGCAAAGCATGCATTTTATGTACTTCTTTAATGTAGCAAATTGTAATTTTGAGAAGACTTCATAAGTCATGCAGTATTATCAGGCAAATAATCTTGATTGCAGTCAGTGCCACTTGCAATTAAATTGTTAATTTCATTACAACCGTGACTAGTGTCACTATATAAGAAGTTGTGTGGCAACATTTACACTTTTCTTCTGCCTGATTGGTTGTTTTCAATGAATATTTCGGGTTTCCTCAACGAATAAAACAGATCCCCACAATATAGCAAAGGTATGATTAATAATAGTGTAATCCTTCATCCTCATAACCCTCTATAATGAGTAGTTTATAACATATTACCGTATTGTCGGGTTTGGAACAGGAGTAATACGAACGGTGTTGCTAGTGGAGTAGAAACTGTTTACTATTCCGGAGCACTTAAGATTGCCCCGTTTTTTAGTGGAGTTCTTGTTTATCATTTTGACCAATTAAATATTTTGACATACTTAGTTACTTGTTGTGATGTCCTCCACCATTTCCACGTTTGAATGTACACGATATTCGGTTTACTTCGATTTGTTTTATAGGGATTCATGTTTTATCTATGTTATTTGTATTTACCCGCCAGGAACACATGCATTTACCCTTGTTGCTAAGTTGAGTTTGCATTGCTCTATCATTAGTTTTGTGATGTTATATCGATCTTTGTTTTTATCTTCTTAATTGGTGACCATTATGTGTGTCCTTAGAATTACCGCCTCTGATTTCCCTTTTGTAACTTCATAATCTTATTGCACACTGGACGTTACCCCCTATCTCCCCTCAACCCTCCCTCCCCCACAAATATGGAAAAGAGAAATAATAAGCGATCTTCTCCTTCAAAATAAAATAAGTTTCTATTCAGGTAATAATGACCACGGATACGTTTACCCATGTTGCTAAGTTGAGTTTGCATTGCTCTATCATTAGTTTTGTGATGTTATATCGATCTTTGTTTTTGTCTTTATCTTCTTCATTTGTGACCATTATTATGTGTGTCCTTAGAATTACCGCCTCTGATTACCCTTTTGTAACTTCACAATCTTATTGCACACTGGGCGTTAATCCCCCCCCCCCCCCCCATCCAAAATAAAAAAATATGGAAAAGAGAAATAATAAGCAATCTTCTCCTTCAAAGTTAAATAAGTTTCTATTCAGATAATAATGACTACGGATATGTTCCAATAGTCGTAAGCACTTCCCGGCCATCTTCTCATTCATCACTTATCAATGAGTTTGTACCTAGATTAACACGACGGGTGCCACTAGTGGAGCAGGAACTGCTACCCTTCCGAAGCAAATTAGTTCACCCGCGGTTTTTAGTGGGGTTCGTGTTACTCGTTCTTTAGTTTTACGTGTAATGTTTTGTAGATCGTTTGTCCTTTTTGGCCATAGTGTTGTATGTTCTTCTTTGATTGACGGCTTCTGGTTACCCCTTTGGTATCTGCAGTCGTTGTGGTCACTATGATATCATATGGTAGTTTGACTTTATGCTACTGTGCACTCAGTGCCTATATCCACTAAAGTTGTGAGTTCGAATCCCATTGATGGCGAGGTCATACAGGATATCAGTCACTTGCGCATGTTGGTGGTTATCTGTTGGTATTCCGGATTACTCCATCAATAAAACTAACCACCGCGATATAGTTGAAATATTTTGAAAGTGGCTTTTAAATATCGTATTCCTAACCCCATTCTCACTGTATATTTAGTTCAGTTGATTACATTTTAATTTTGTTTCTATTTCTAATGTTTAGAAACACTTAACAAGATAAATACAGAAATGTGCATCTGGTGTCTAGAACCATTCTACAAGTTAAAGACAGAAATGTATTCGGTGTCTGAAAGACATGAACACGTTAAATTCAAATATGTACATCTGGTGTCTAGAAGCCATGAACAAGCTAATACAGAAATGTACATCTGGTGTCTAGAGCCACTGAACAAGTTAAATACAGAAATGTACATCTGGTGTATTAAATCGATATTGAAATCTTGGATGTTTATTATACTGACTTATATGAATTACATGAAGTGGACTTACTAGTCTAGATAAAGATGAAATACAAATCTCTCTATTTAATGGGTAATATTAATAAGTCAAAGCTATTTCTTTAAGATAAACATCAATCTATTTAATGGTGTGAATTGTTTCTCCTACTGTCCTCTTGTAACATCAAACAGAAAAGCAGTACTGCTTTTATTTACTACTAATAACCTATTGGTAGATTTGTCATAATCAAGTACACGTGGGCATGACACACCATCCTTGGAAGACAATAGTTGTCTATGACGTTGTCCATCAGGGGAGATAACCACGACGTTGTTTGATTCATAACCGACGACATACACGTTCCCATCATTGTCTACAAAAACACCACGTGGATCCTGTAGAACACGGTTATCTTTGAATTCCCAGTGTGTTGTACCATGTAAATCACAACATGTCACAGTGTTAGTGTTAGTGTTTGTGTAGTAAAGTTTGTCTCCAGATGTAGCTACGTAATCAACGTAAAGCATATCACTGTTGATTATATCACTAACAGATTTATCACTTAGATTTAACATTTTTAGTCCTTTATCCCTTGCAGAGTAATATATTGTTCTACCTCTAACAGCCATGCCACCAATGCACGTATCCATGGGAATAGTTGTCATGACTTTCTGACTTTCTATATCTATTATAGTTATACATATATTACTGTCCTCTCTAGATGATACAGCAACGCTATTGGTATCTTTTATATAAACTGTATCATAGGTATTGGCTCCTCTTTTATCCTTACCTATCTGGAATAATTCTACTCCTTCTTTGTTGATGAATCTTACAGTATTAGACCTGTAACAGGAGAATACCATTCTACCATCTGGAAGTAAAGAACACCCTCTGATTGAACCCCCCTTGGTGTTTATCTTTTTTTTCAGATTAAGCTGTATATTTTCAACTGACATGGGTGGTGATAGTTCAGCTACCATCATCTGGGCTTGTTTATCTTTTCTTCGAACAAAAACCATCTCACAAGGCTTTGCTTCAACAACTATTTCTGCAAACTTTTGAATGCTGGTGGTAATATTCTTCAGACCGGTGTCTATCTTGTATGTTAATTTGGTTTGATTCAGACTATCGCTGTTAATTAGTAACTGCAGACATGTGTCCTGTGTTTCTACGTCTTTCTCTATTTGCTTTACTGCTATAAATGTTTGTAGGTCTGATGCATACTTTTCTATGTGGACTATATTTTTCTGGTATTCAGTGAGTTCTTTCTGTTTCCCGTCTAAAGATACAAGTAGTTCACGTGTTTCGTCGGTTACTTGTTTTTCTGATTCATCCAATTCCGTCATCAGATTGTCTTGTAACTTGTCAAGATGAGTGTTGATTTTTGTCCTCATTTCCTGTATTTCATTCTCGATTATTCGTTTTTGCTCTTTAATAGAGCTGGAGTTGGTCCCTCTATTTTGTCTAATTTTACCAATAGTTTCAATCGTTTCTTTAATCAAATGCTCGGTCTCATGGAACATACTTGATGTCTTCACGTTTTTTATTATTTCTTCCATGATAGCTACATTCGTACACTCACTATGATTTTTCAGGATACAAATTCCACAACACGGACACTCGTGTTCTTTACAATATAAACTGAACTTTTCGTGATGTTCATTACAATGCTCTTTAAATTCCAACACGTAGGACGGCAACTTCTGGTATTCCGCAATAGGTATCGTGGTATTCAATGCATTCTGTGCAAAGACCTTCCTCACATTCTCGACACCAAACTTCTGATGGCTTAGAAATATGGCGGCTGTCACACATTCCACATAAAGATGGAGAACTTGACATGTTGATATCCTGTAATATATTAGTGGTATTAAATTAGAAATTAACATTGATTGTCTTTAGTCACTTTGATTGCTATGCACCACGTAAATATAAAGCCATAATTTGGCTATTCCAAATTATATCATACATGTACCCCATTAACAAGGAGGGGGGGGGGTGGAAGGAAAAAAAACTGTTGTCGTATGATTCTGCTATTAATATACATATCATATAATACCTATTAACAACAACAACAAAAAAGAAATGGAAAAATCTTTTTTTGTTTGTATGATTCTGCTATTAATATACATGTGTTTATGCTTGGTAATTAAGATGAATTAATTTGCATGTATACATGATGGGTAGATTGCTCTATGTCTTATGTAAATTGTGTTCCAATTGTTCTATCTTCTTGCTGGAGAGGATTTGCATAGGCATAGCCTGTTATCCAATCCTATTGATTTATCAATGAAATATTTGAAATGAAAAAATGAAAATGAAATTAATTAATTACTTAATTAATTAAAATCAGATCAACTTTATAATAACATTCTCTTTTTGTGAGTTCGAATCTCTATCAGAGCTTGGTGTAAAACATTATGTGATAAAAATTGTCAGTGACTTGCGACAGGTCGGTGGTTATCTCCAGGGCGTCCGGTTTTCTCTACCAAAATAAGTGAGTGCCACAATATAACTGAAATGTTCTTGAAAGTGGCGTTAAATACCACCAAGCAAATAAACAAACGACATTTAAAATTTGGACACTCTTCTAGGTCCCTTTCTAAAATAAAATATATAAATATTTGTAATGGTCCACCAATATGTCATAAAGTTGAACATTTTGTTCAAATAGGATGAAAACTGAAAAAGCTCAAATTTTGAAATATTCCCTTTCTGGCTCCTTTTATGTCAAAACAGTAATAGTTACATAGTAATGCTTTACATTTTTTCTGAAAACGATTTCCAATGAAATTATTATCATTATTATAATTATTATCTGCAATATTTATATAGCCCATAATCTAATCAAAATTACCCTAAGCACTTAGTATGATAAACATTTGACGCACATGAAAAAAGGGGGAAATTAAAGATATAAATATAGTAATACAAGATCTTAAAAACAAGCGAAGCTGTAGGTGTAAAAAGTTTACATTAAATCATAATAAGCAAGTATTAAAAGATGAGTTTGAACATTAACTAAAACAATAATTTCCTGTGCCCTAAGGACAATATTCCCCTGCATTCACAAAGTATAACTACATTGAAAATACATGATAATAAGTCCCATAACTCTTACAAAAATGAATTCATAACTGTTGCATTCACAAAGCGAAGTGGGACGGACAAACGAACAAACAAACATATGGACGGACAAATGAAAAAAAAACTAACGCACGGACAGACGAACAAAACGAAGCTAGCTGCCCGAATCCGATAGTATGCGGGAATAAAACTATCATCAAAAACAGACAAACAATAAATCATACAGTCGAACCTGTATATAAAGGACCGTTAAGGAAACCTGAAAATGTACCCTTTATGAGCAGTTGCCTTTAACATACCGGTTATTATATGTTCTACTAACTAATGGTTAAAATGGACAAAATGAGGCTGCCACACCCTATTATACCATTTTGGGTCTCTTTTTTCTGTTGTGTATTTCCGGTCGGAAAATCGTAAACTTTGTTGAGGACCAATGTCCATTCAATAACTATTATTGTCTGTTTTTCTTCGATATACGGATTCTGATTGCCCCTTTGGTATCTTCAAACTCTTCATAGTAATCCTTCCCCGCACTTTCCGGTCCTCTCCAACTTCTTGTCCTCTACATTCTGCACAACTTCTACGTTTGCCTCCCCCCTTTTCTTGTTCTCTCTTTAGCATCTGTTATTTAAATTGTTTAACTGCTATTGCCATGTTTTAATCACGCCATCAAATGGGAAATACATAGTGTTGCCATTGCGCATGTAATCAACATAAAGTATGGCTTATGGCGTATGATGATTCATGCCACTTTCACCAATATTTCAGCTATATCATTGTCGTCAGTTTTATTGGTGGAGGAAATCGAAACATTCGGAGAAAATCACCAACCTGTCGCAATTCACCAAGAAATTTTATTACATAATGTTTTATCGAGTACACCTCGCCAACTATTAGTGGTGAATGGCACATATTGCATAGCTAGATGTAAATCCAAATACCCTACGATCACGGCCCTTCAAAACAAAACAAAGTAGGAAAAACCTTATTGTTACTATTAAGACATGACATCTCCACCTTTTGTCATCCTGCACCACATTTTCACAATTCTAATAATTGATACTTGTTAAGTTGGTTTTATTGTGTGCGTGGTTTCTTTCAATATTGTGACTACTAATTGTAATGGGGGAGAAAGGCTTTGACATATAACTGCCAAACGATGCACCTGTGAGTGGGTGCCTTCTGGAGAAGTGGATTGGGTCTCTAAGACCTCGCCACATCAATTCTATATTTCCCGTCAATACACCTATATTGTATATGTATTGATACCTCAAGATCAGTGTATTAACATTAAATAGCATGCCGTAAACAACAGACATAGATTAGCATGAGACCTCTTGACATGTGGGACCCCCGGGCAACTGCCCATCGTGCCCATGCGATAAGATGACACTGCTGGATAAGTTTCGAGGTCTTAATTATTTATCAAGGTAAGATCTTTGTAGCCTTGACCTACTTGTTTTATTTCTTATTTTTAAATATGCATATTTTAAAGCTACATTTATATATAGTTGGTATCGATTACTTACTTAATTTTACATTTAAAAGATAAATTAATGCAATTTAAAAATAAGGGTAATAACAAAATTACCGAACTCCGAACAATCTTCCAAAGGGAAAGACAAAACTCATAAGTATATAAACAGACAAAATCAGTGAACAACCGGAAAACTGGGAAAACCGTAATGACCCTGACTTGGTACAGGCATTTCCAAAGAAATGGTGGGTTGAATAGATATCTAGACAACTCACTCATTTAAACCAGAAAATATGACAATTTTAATATATATTTGTTATAACAACAACATAAATTACCTGAAAATATCTGAAAATAATGTCTTCTAACGAAATATCACCAAATCAAGAAAACAGCAAAAGAGGAAGTTAAATAGTCATGTGATCATTTACCTGTAGATACGACTGACGCGAGACCTGTACTGAATATATATTAAATTAAATATTTACATAAAAGAAAATGTATTTATAAACTATTATGTTGCTACATTGTTTTAACTCGGTTGACTTTAATAATAAAAAAATAAAAAAAATGGATCCCCCTTTACTCTTATTAGTATGAGCTATAGTGTGTGATTTAACTTTTAGGGGGAGGGAAGATTGAGAAAAAAAAAATTGTTTGCCAAATTTTATAGAAAAAAAAATGAAATGATCTGAAAGATGCAAAATATAGTTAATATGGCACTCCTGGATTCAATTAGAATTTTTTGAAACATATTTTCAATGGTATCTTCTGTAAAGTCGGAAGACCCGGGTGGCTGAATGAGTTAGGTAGTTGGATTACCTAAAAACTATTACAACCCTATCACCAATACGGCGTAGGTTCGCGTCCGGCTTTGTAAAGTGTCGGTGGTTTTCTCCGGGTACTCCGACTTCCCCAACCACTAAGACTGGTCGCCATGACATAGCTGACATATTGCTGAAAGTGGCGTTAAGCAACAATCACTCACTCACTTATTCCCAGTTCAGCTTCTAGTCAAGGTTGTTCTTATCATTTTACCTATGCAATCATGACCCTTTAGCAGGACCCAGGGGCGGATCCAGGCGAGCCCCCCCTCCCCTAAAATTGGAAAAAATATGATTTTTTGGCGTAAAATCGTGATTTTTTACACGAAATACCCCAAAGTTTTTCGCGCCTCCCTCCGCCCGGCATAATTTTTTTTAAGTGCGCTCCCCTAACTTGAAATCCTGCATCCGCCCCTGTGAACCACTAACTACCCTGGCTATAGAAGAAATAAATATCATGCTTTTCAGTCCTAGGTTTGACCCGACCGGGAATATGGAATCGAGCCCACGTTCTACCTCACCTGTGGCGAACACGTTGACCATTACAACGCTGAGACTGTTTGACAAATAAGTGTGTATACATTGTATGTTTTTTGTTGTTGTTTATGAATCAGTTTTGAAATCTTGTTACTCCTACCCTATTTATTTCTTTGTTGACAATTGAAACATCCGACCAACTGACACTTTGTACGCCTATTTTATTGAGCATGAACTTGGCATAAAAATATTTTATATTCAGCTCACATAACGTTAGTGATCAAACATTAAACCTTAAGTGTGTGTGTGGGGGGGGGGGGGGGGGGGGGGAGGGGGATGCCTCCAGCCAGTCATTTCATTTTTCACACGAAACACAAATCGAAAATATTGTACCGCCGCGATATAGTGAAAAATTGTTCAAAGTGGCGTTAAACACCATGTCCATCCACTATATAGTCTGCTTATTATCGGTCATTGCATCAACATTTCTTATTGTAAAGTACAGTATTTAACAAAATATTGAGGAAAATCACTAAATTCGTATCAAAATTCATAATTGATTCAATACATATAGTGAATACTTTTATATACCAACGACATCTTTTTATTGATGGACACATGTTGGCGTTAAACATCAATCAATCAATTATAATATATTGATTGACAAGTAGTCATGGATATTCGCAATAGGGAAATTACGAATATTACGTAGAATAGATATACGTTACCATAGCAACGAGTACATGGAGTACACTATTTAAGTGAGTGAGTGAGGGAGGGAGGGACGGTCGGTCGGTCGGTCGGTCGGTCGGTCGGTCGGTGGGTGAGTGAGTGAGTGAGTGAGTGAGTGAGTGAGTGAGTGAGTGAGTGAGTGAGTGAGTGAGTGAGTGAGTGAGTGAGTGAGTGAGTGAGTGAGTGAGTGAGTGAGTGAGTGAGTGAGTGAGTGAGTGAGTGAGTGAGTGAGTGAGTGAGTGAGTGTCCATTGCTTAACACCGGGTGACTATCTATTCAGTTATATCATGGAGAGAGCAAGCTCCATGTCGACGAGATGATGATGATGTCCATTTTGTACTAATTGTTACTAGTGGTAGAGCATTAAAACAAGAGCATACATATAGACATGTCTGTATACCCCTTAATGATCTGTGCTTAGCAGTAAACAACACTTGAGACCAACACGTTAACCATTGCACCACAAAAGTAGTTTGATCCAATTGATATAACAAAAGTGTTTGCTTTTGATGCTGTTTTCGCAATTGTCCAACATATATATATATATAGTTATGCTACTCGATCTTTAGATTTATGTGTAATGTTTTATAGATCGTTGTTTGTTGTCTTTGCACTTTTCTTTTGGTGGATGTGTTATCTGTACTTCGATTTACGGATTCTGATTACCCCATTGGTACTTCAAACTCTTCTTTCTTTACACAAATCAACTAATTAGAAAAAAAAACCACACAAGTTGTGCCCTTGTGCCCAGTAATCACAATAATCAAATAGGAGAGGGGGTGTTTTTTTTTTATTTGAATAAGTAAAATGAAATTATAGGTCGAGTAAATAAATTGATAAATGCATCAGGTATAATACTTATTTAACAATACAAGATAACCTACTCTTTATATGGGGGACATGTGAACTAAAACATTGATAACATCATTGATGTGTTATTAGTGCTACATATAGTAATGCATGCCTTAATGTAGCAAATTGTAATTTGAAGAAGTGTGCTATGTAATACAGTGAAGTATTTAATAATATATAAATATTATCTTCACCAGTTTAATAACACACGTCCCTGTTGGTATTTTGAGTTCAAGAGAATCTGAGCAATTTTTTTGTTTGTTTGGTCGATGGAGATTTATATTTCAAGAGAGGGTCAAAATCATATTAACCGGCTTAGCCATGGCGATGTATATGTCAAGAGACGGTGGAGAGCCCATTAACCAGTTTAACCATGGAAATCTATATACTAAGAGAGGATTGGGATCCCTTTAAGCGGATATTTATATGTCAAGAAAAAATTGTTATCCTATTAACCAGTTTCTCCCCACTGATGTTGTGAGTTCGAATCCAACTCAGAGTGAGGTGCCATGTGATAAGGTTTGTCAGGAATTTGCAGTTCGGTGGATTTTTCCGGGAACTCCGGTTTCCCCCACCAATAAAACTGACATCTACGATATAATTGAAATATTGTTGGAAGTGGCCTCAAACACCAGAGAACCAAACCAAACCAGTTTACCCCCTGCATACACTGTTGCACATATTATATGGTATAATATAACTTTCTCTCTGTTATCTCCTTGTCAGTTCTAACATACTTATTGTGTGTATTGTCCACTATTGTTTTCTATGGTTTGACAGAAGAATGGTTCCTGGTGTAGTACTCTTCAACTTGTATTTTGCAATCACTATAAAGTACATCTATAACAATACTGCCACAATGGAACATTGCAAGTATTTTCAGTATTATATACAAGGTGACTTCTTCTTTCTAGATTACATCAACTATCTCTTACATAGCGACGTGTTGGAGGTCTTTGTCGGTTGGTCTGTCATCAGTATCCATATGTGATGACTTCACTTTTCCAATAGTCAACTTCTCTTTAATTAGTAGCAATATTCCAGCGTGACCAGCGTATGGCGTCCACATTTCACAACTTATACGTTATTCTTGGGATTGTTCCCAATACGGTGATTGTCTAGACACACCTCCGTTGCTGACACAAATGCTGTTCAAACAAGGTTACGTACCTCCAAGCTGAGGTTATCACTACAAACATTATACAGCCATCATCACCACCTGGTTGATCGCTACGTAATAGCCATATGATCACATGCGGTTTTATGTAGTGGTGTTTGTATTGTACATGTTTTCCTATTATTATCTTTACGTTCTTAGTCAGTGTTATGGTGTTCGTTACAATTTCCGTAATACACTATGTTTGATTGGTCTCAGTTATTGGTAGTAAAGTTCATGTCTTACTGTGGTGTTTGTGTTTGCTTGTGTATACTGGTGTCCAACATTATGTCATATCATATGTATTTACATACTATTTCCGTGTTGTGAAGTTCGCGACGTCTTCTACATAAAACTATGTTCGGTTTGTCTTTAGCCAGAGTTGTTGTTGGAGGGCTCATGTCTAATGTTTGTTATTTCTGTTTGCTTTCATATTGTGGTTTCCAACACGTCTTGACTAATTAAGTAACATGGCGGTTGTCTTATAAGAGGTAGGAACTGCTTACCCTTCGCGAGCACATGGTTTTATGGTTGTTTGGAGGAGTCAATGTTGCTCATATTTCAGGTTTGTGGTTGCGTTTTTCTTTTTTTTTCTTTTTTGTCTTAGTCCTGTGTTTTGTGTATTCTATGTTGCCATTTTTCTGGAATGACCATCCTTTGATTACTCCTTTCGATTTTCTCTAACGTTTATTTCAAAAGGTGTGAACGGTTAGGATTGTGGTAGCTGTGATAACAAATATTATAGATTGACATCTACATGTCAATACCCCTCGCAATTAAAATTATTTTCCTTCCAACCGTGACTGGTTTCACTCTAGACGAATATGTGTGATATCATTTGTCCAGTGTTTTTGCCAGGTCGGTTGTTTTCACCCGAATACCGCTGGTTTTTTTCACCAATAAAACAGATCACGACATAGCAAAAGTATTGTTGATAGTAAACAATAAAATTATATAATGAATAGTAAAAAAACATATTACCGCTTTGTAACATGAACTGTATCACTAGTGGAGTGGGAACTACACACCCTTCCGGAGTACTTGAAATTGGTCGGATTTTAAGTGGAGTTCTTGTTTTTGACATTTTTACCAATTATTTTTAGGCACGTGTTGTAATGTTTACACTATGTTAGAATCGTTTTTACACTGATTTGTTTTGTAGGGGTTCATGTTTTAATTGTTTTATCTACGTATACTGGTGTCAAACACGATTTCCCTATCAAACGTATGTGTCGCTTACCATTGTCACAAGAGGAACAGGAACAGCTTACCGGTCAGAAACACATATGTTTACCCCCGTTGTTTTGTAGAGTTTGTATTACATATGTTTACCTCCGTTGTTTTGTAGAGTTTGTATTACATATGTTTACCTCCGTTCATTTGTGGAGTTCGTATTACATATGTTTACCCCCGTTCTTTTGTAGAGTTCGTATTGCATATGTTTACCCCCGTTGTTTTGTAGAGTTCGTATTGCATATGTTTACCCCCGTTGTTTTGCAGAGTTCGTATTGCATATGTTTACCCCCGTTGTTTTGTAGAGTTTGCATTGCATATGTTTACCCCCGTTGTTTTGTAGAGTTTGTATTACATACGTTTACCCCTGTTGTTTTGTGGAGTTCGTCTTGCATACGTTTACCCCTGTTGTTTTGTAGAGTTCGTATTACATACGTTTACCCCTGTTGTTTTGTGAAGTTTGTATTGCATATGTTTACCCCCGTTGATTTGTAGAGTTTGTATTGCATATGTTTACCCCCGTTGTTTTGTAGAGTTCGTCTTGCATACGTTTACCCCTGTTGTTTTGTAGAGTTCGTATTACATACGTTTACCCCCGTTGTTTTGTAGAGTTTGCATTACATACGTTTACCCCTGTTGTTTTGTGGAGTTCGTATTACATACGTTTACCCTCGTTGTTTTGTAGAGTTCGTATTACATACGTTTACCTCCTATGTTTTGTGGAGTTTGTATTACATACGTTTACCCCCGTTGCTTTGTGGAGTTCGTATTACATACGTTTACCCCCGTTGTTTTGTAGAGTTCGTATTACATACGTTTACCCCCGTTGTTTTGTAGAGTTTGTATTACATACGTTTACCCCCGTTGTTTTGTAGAGTTCGTATTACATACGTTTACCCCCGTTGTTTTGTAGAGTTCGTATTACATAGGTTTACCCCCGTTGTTTTGTACAGTTTGTATTACATACGTTTACCCCCGTTGTTTTGTAGAGTTCGTATTACATACGTTTACCCCTGTTGTTTTGTGGAGTTCGTATTACATACGTTTACGCCCGTTGTTTTGTAGAGTTTGTATTACATATGTTTACCCCCATTGTTTTGTACAGTTTGTATTACATACGTTTACCCCCGTTGTTTTGTAGAGTTTGCATTACATACGTTTACCCCCGTTGTTTTGTGGAGTTTGTATTACATACGTTTACCCCCGTTGTTTTGTAGAGTTTGTATTACATACGTTTACCCCCGTTGTTTTGTAGAGTTTGCATTACATACGTTTACCCCCGTTGTTTTGTAGAATTTGTATTACATATGTTTACCCCCATTGTTTTGTAGAGTTCGTATTACATACGTTTACCTCTGTTGTTTTGTGGAGTTTGTATTACATACGTTTACCCCCGTTTTTTTGTGGAGTTCGTATTACATACGTTTACCCCCGTTGTTTTGTAGAGTTCGTATTACATAAGTTTACCCAGGTTGTTTTGTGGAGTTCGTATTACATACGTTTACCCCCGTTGTTTTGTAGAGTTCGTATTACATAAGTTTACCCCCGTTGTTTTGTGGAGTTTGCATTACATACGTGTACCCCCTTTGTTTTGTAGAGTTTGTATTACATACGTTTACCCCCGTTGTTTTGTAGAGTTTGCATTACATACGTTTACCCCCGTTGTTTTGTGGAGTTCGTATTACATATGTTTACCCCCGTTGTTTTGTAGAGTTCGTATTACATACGCTTACCCCCGTTGTTTTGTGGAGTTCGTCTTGCATACGTTTACCCCCGTTGTTTTGTAGTTTGTATTACATACGTTTACCCCCGTTGTTTTGTGGAGTTCGTCTTGCATACGTTTACCCCCGTTGTTTTGTGGAGTTCGTCTTGCATACGTTTACCTCCGTTGTTTTGTGGAGTTCGTATTATATACGTTTACACCCGTTGTTTTGTAGAGTTCGTATTACATACGTTTATCCCCGTTGTTTTGTGGAGTTCGTATTACATACGTTTACCCTAGTCGTTTTGTGGAGTTCGTCTTGCATACGTTTACCCCCGTTGTTTTGTAGAGTTTGTATTACATACGTTTACCCCGTTGTTTTGTAGAGTTCGTATTACATACGTTTACCCCCGTTTTTTTGTAGAGTTCGTATTACATACGTTTACCCCCGTTGTTTTGTGGAGTTCGTATTACATACGTTTACCCTCGTTGTTTTGTGGAATTCGTATTACATACGTTTACCCCCGTTGTTTTGTAGAGTTCGTATTACATACGTTTACCTCCGTTGTTTTGTGGAGTTCGTCTTGCATACGCTTACTCCCGTTGTTTTGTAGAGTTTGTATTACATACGTTTACCCCTGTTGTTTTGTGGAGTTCGTATTACATACGTTTACTCCCGTTGTTTTGTAGAGTTTGTATTACATACGTTTACCCTCGTTGTTTTGTGGAGTTCGTCTTGCATACGTTTACCTCCGTTGTTTTGTGGAGTTCGTATTACATATGTTTATCTCCGTTGTTTTGTAGAGTTTGTATTACATATGTTTACCTCCGTTGTTTTGTGGAGTTCGTATTACATACGTTTACCCTCGTTGTTTTGTGGAGTTCGTCTTGCATACGTTTACCCCCTTTGTTTTGTAGAGTTTGTATTACATACGTTTACCCCCGTTGTTTTGTAGAGTTCGTATTACATACGTTTACACCCGTTGTTTTGTAGAGTTCGTATTACATACGTTTACCCCCGATGTTTTGTGGAGTTCGTATTACATACGCTTACCCTCGTTGTTTTGTGGAGTTCGTATTACATACGTTTACCCCCATTGGTTTGTAGAGTTCGTATTACATACACTTACCTCCGTTGTTTTGTGGAGTTCGTCTTGCATACGCTTACCCCCGTTGTTTTGTAGAGTTTGTATTACATACGTTTACCCCTGTTGTTTTGTGGAGTTCGTCTTGCATACGTTTACCTCCATTGTTTTGTGGAGTTCGTATTACATACGTTTACCCCTGTTGTTTTGTAGAGTTCGTCGTGCATACGTTTACCTCCGTTGTTTTGTGGAGTTCGTATTACATACGTTTACCCCCGTTGTTTTGTAGAGTTTGTATTACATACGCTTACCCCCGTTGTTTTGTGGAGTTCGTATTACATACGTTTAGCCCCGTTGTTTTGTGGAGTTCGTATTACATACGTTTACCCCCGTTGTTTTGTAGAGTTCGTATTACATACGTTTATCTCCGTTGTTTTGTAGAGTTTGTATTACATATGTTTACCTCCGTTGTTTTGTAGAGTTTGTATTACATACGTTTACCCCCGTTGTTTTGTAGAGTTTGTATTACATACGTTTACCCCCGTTGTTTTGTAGAGTTTGTATTACATACGTTTACCCCTGTTGTTTTGTGGAGTTCGTATTACATACGTTTACCCCCGTTGTTTTGTAGAGTTTGCATTACATACGTTTACCCCGTTGTTTTGTAGAGTTCGTATTACATACGTTCACCCCTGTTGTTTTGTGGAGTTCGTCTTGCATACGTTTACCCCCGTTGTTTTGTAGAGTTTGTATTACATACGTTTACCTCCGTTGTTTTGTGGAGTTCGTATTACATACGTTTATCCCCGTTGTTTTGTAGAGTTTGTATTACATACGTTTACCCCTGTTGTTTTGTGGAGTTCGTATTACATACGTTTACCCCCGTTGTTTTGTAGAGTTTGCATTACATACGTTTACCCCCGTTGTTTTGTAGAGTTCGTATTACATACGTTCACCCCTGTTGTTTTGTGGAGTTCGTCTTGCATACGTTTACCCCTGTTGTTTTGTAGAGTTCGTATTACATACGTTCACCCCTGTTGTTTTGTGGAGTTCGTATTACATACGTTTACCCCCTTTGTTTTGTAGAGTTTGTATTACATACGTTTACCCCAGTTGTTTTGTAGAGTTTGTATTACATACGTTTACCCCGTTGTTTTGTGGAGTTCGTATTACATACGCTTACCCCCGTTGTTTTGTAGAGTTTGTATTACATACGCTTACCCCCGTTGTTTTGTGGAGTTCGTATTGCATACGTTTACCCCCGTTGTTTTGTAGAGTTTGTATTACATACGCTTACCCCCGTTGTTTTGTGGAGTTCGTATTACATACGTTTAGCCCCGTTGTTTTGTGGAGTTCGTATTACATACGTTTACCCCCGTTGTTTTGTAGAGTTCGTATTACATACGTTTATCTCCGTTGTTTTGTAGAGTTTGTATTACATATGTTTACCTCCGTTGTTTTGTGGAGTTCGTATTACATACGTTTACCCTCGTTGTTTTGTGGAGTTCGTCTTGCATACGTTTACCCCCTTTGTTTTGTAGAGTTTGTATTACATACGTTTACCCCCGTTGTTTTGTAGAGTTCGTATTACATACGTTTACCCCCGTTGTTTTGTAGAGTTCGTATTACATACGTTTACCCCCGATGTTTTGTGGAGTTCGTATTACATACGTTTACCCTCGTTGTTTTGTGGAGTTCGTATTACATACGTTTACCCCCATTGGTTTGTAGAGTTCGTATTACATACACTTACCTCCGTTGTTTTGTGGAGTTCGTCTTGCATACCCTTACCCCCGTTGTTTTGTAGAGTTTGTATTACATACGTTTACCCCTGTTGTTTTGTGGAGTTCGTCTTGCATACGTTTACCTCCATTGTTTTGTGGAGTTCGTATTACATACGTTTACCCCTGTTGTTTTGTAGAGTTCGTCGTGCATACGTTTACCTCCGTTGTTTTGTGGAGTTCGTATTACATACGTTTACCCCCGTTGTTTTGTAGAGTTTGTATTACATACGTTTACCCCCGTTGTTTTGTAGAGTTTGTATTACATACGTTTACCCCCGTTATTTTGTAGAGTTCGTATTACATACGTTTGTCCCCGTTGTTTTGTAGAGTTCGTATTACATACGTTTACCTCCGTTGTTTTGTGGAGTTCGTATTACATACGTTTACCCCCGTTGTTTTGTAGAGTTTGTATTACATACGTTTACCTCCGTTGTTTTGTGGAGTTCGTATTACATACGTTTACCCCCGTTGTTTTGTAGAGTTTGTATTACATACGTTTACCCCTGTTGTTTTGTGGAGTTCGTATTACATACGTTTACCCCCGTTGTTTTGTAGAGTTTGCATTACATACGTTTACCCCCGTTGTTTTGTAGAGTTCGTATTACATACGTTCACCCCTGTTGTTTTGTGGAGTTCGTCTTGCATACGTTTACCCCTGTTGTTTTGTAGAGTTCGTATTACATACGTTCACCCCTGTTGTTTTGTGGAGTTCGTATTACATACGTTTACCCCCTTTGTTTTGTAGAGTTTGTATTACATACGTTTACCCCAGTTGTTTTGTAGAGTTTGTATTACATGCGTTTACCCCGTTGTTTTGTGGAGTTCGTATTACATACGTTTACCCCCGTTGTTTTGTAGAGTTTGTATTACATACGTTTACCCCCGTTGTTTTGTGGAGTTCGTATTACATACGTTTACCCCCGTTGTTTTGCAGAGTTTGTATTACATACGTTTACCCCCGTTGTTTTGTGGAGTTCGTATTACATACGTTTAGCCCCGTTGTTTTGTGGAGTTCGTATTACATACGTTTACCCCCGTTGTTTTGTAGAGTTCGTATTACATACGTTTACCCCCGTTGTTTTGTGGAGTTCGTATTACATACGTTTACCCCCGTTGTTTTGTGGAATTGGTATTACATACGTTTACCCCGTTGTTTTGTAGAGTTTGTATTACATACGTTTACCCCCGTTGTTTTGTGGAGTTCGTATTACATACGTTTACCCTCGTTGTTTTGTGGAGTTCGTATTAGATACGTTTACCCCCGTTGTTTTGTAGAGTTTGTATTACATACGTTTACCCCCGTTGTTTTGTAGAGTTTGTATTACATACGTTTACCCCCGTTGTTTTGTAGAGTTCGTATTACATACGTTTACCCCTGTTGTTTTGTAGAGTTCGCATTGCATATGTTTACCCCCGTTGTTTTGTAGAGTTTGTATTACATACGTTTACCCCGTTTTTTTGTGGAGTTCGTCTTGCATACGTTTACCTCCGTTGTTTTGTAGAGTTCGTATTACATACGTTTACCCCCGTTGTTTTGTAGAGTTTGCATTACATACGTTTACCCCTGTTGTTTTGTGGAGTTCGTATTACATACGTTTACCCCGGCTGTTTTGTAGAGTTTGTATTACATACGTTTACCCCTGTTGTTTTGTGGAGTTCGTCTTGCATACGTTTACCTCCGTTGTTTTGTGGAGTTCGTATTACATACGTTTACCCCCGTTGTTTTGTAGAGTTTGTATTACATACGTTTACCCTCGTTGTTTTGCAGAGTTTGTATTACATACGTTTACCCCGTTGTTTTGTAGAGTTTGTATTACATACGTTTACCCCCGTTGTTTTGTAGAGTTCATATTACATACGTTTACCCCCATTGTTTTATAGAGTTCGGATTACATACGTTTACCTCCGTTGTTTTGTGGAGTTCGTATTACATACGTTTACCCCCGTTGTTTTGTAGAGTTTGTATTACATACGTTTAACCCTGTTGTTTTGTGGAGTTCGTATTACACACTTTAACCCCCGTTGTTTTGTAGAGTTTGTATTACATACGTTTACCCGAGTTGTTTTGTAGAGTTTGTATTACATACGTTTATCCCGTTGTTTTGTGGAGTTCGTATTACATACGTTTACCCCCGTTGTTTTGTAGAGTTTGTATTGCATACATTTACCCCTGTTGTTTTGTGTAGTTCGTATTACATACGTTTACCCCGTTGTTTTGTAGAGTTTGTATTACATACGTTTACCCCCGTTGTTTTGTGGAGTTCGTATTACATACGTTTACCCCCGTTGTTTTGTGGAGTTCGTATTACATATGTTTACCTCCGTTGTTTTGTAGAGTTTGCATTACATACGTTTACCCCCGTTGTTTTGTGGAGTTCGTATTACATACGTTTACCCCCGTTGTTTTGTGGAGTTCGTATTAGATACGTTTACCCCCGTTGTTTTGTAGAGTTTGTATTACATACGTTTACCCTCGTTGTTTTGTAGAGTTTGTATTACATACGTTTACCCCCGTTGTTTTGTAGAGTTCGTATTACATACGTTTACCCCAGTTGTTTTGTAGAGTTTGCATTACATACGTTTACCCCTGTTGTTTTGTGGAGTTTGTATTACATACGTTTACCCCCGTTGCTTTGTGGAGTTCGTATTACATACGTTTACCCCCGTTGTTTTGTAGAGTTCGTATTACATACGTTTACCTCCGTTGTTTTGTAGAGTTTGTATTACATACGTTTACCCCCGTTGTTTTGTAGAGTTCGTATTACATACGTTTACCCCGTTGTTTTGTGGAGTTTGTATTACATACGTTTACCCCTGTTGTTTTGTGGAGTTCGTATTACATACGTTTACCCCCGTTGTTTTGTAGGGTTTGTATTACATATGTTTACCCCATTGTTTTGTACAGTTTGTATTACATACGTTTACCCTCGTTGTTTTGTAGAGTTTGTATTACATACGTTTACCCCCGTTGTTTTGTGGAGTTTGTATTACATACGTTGACCCCCGTTGTTTTGTTGAGTTTGTATTACATACGTTTACCCCCGTTGTTTTGTAGAGTTTGTATTACATATGTTTACCCCCGTTGTTTTGTAGAGTTCGTATTACATACGTTTACCTCGTTGTTTTGTGGAGTTTGTATTACATACGTGTACCCCCGTTTTTTTGTGGAGTTCGTATTACATACGTTTACCCCCGTTGTTTTGTAGAGTTTGTATTACATATATATACCCCCATTGTTTTGTACAGTTTGTATTACATACGTTTCCTCCCGTTGTTTGGTAGTTTGTATTACATACGTCTACCCCCGTTGTTTTGTGGAGTTTGTATTACATACGTTTACCCCCGTTGTTTTGTAGAGTTTGTATTACATACGTTGACCCCCGTTGTTTTGTAGAGTTTGTATTACATACGTTGACCCCCGTTGTTTTGTAGAGTTTGTATTGCATATGTTTACCCCCTTTGTTTTGTAGAGTTCGTATTACATACGTTTACCCCTGTTGTTTTGTAGAGTTCGTATTCCATACGCTTACCCCCGTTGTTTTGTAGAGTTTGCATTACATACGTTTACCCCTGTTGTTTTGTAGAGTTTGTATTACATACGTTTACCCCCGTTGTTTTGTAGAGTTCGTATTATATACGTTTACCCCTGTTGTTTTGTGGAGTTCGTCTTGCATACGTTTACCTCCGTTGTTTTGTAGACTTTGTATTACATACGTTTACCCCCGTTGTTTTGTGGAGTTCGTATTACATACGTTTACCCCCGTTGTTTTGTGGAGTTCGTATTACATACGTTTACCCCCGTTGTTTTGTAGACTTTGTATTACATACGTTTACCCCGTTGTTTTGTGGAGTTCGTATTACATACGTTTACCCCAGTTGTTTTGTGGAGTTCGTCTTGCATACGTTTACCCCTGTTGTTTTGTAGAGTTTCTATTATATACGTTTACCCCCGTTGTTTTGTAGAATTCGTATTACATACGTTTACCCCCGTTGTTTTGTAGAGTTCGTATTACATACGTTTACCCCCGTTGTTTTGTGGAGTTCGTATTACATACGTTTACCATCGTTGTTTTGTAGAGTTTGTATTACATACGTTTACCCCCGTTGTTTTGTAGAGTTCGTATTACATACGTTTACCTCCGTTGTTTTGTGGAGTTCGTCTTGCATACGCTTACCCCCGTTGTTTTGTAGAGTTTGTATTACATACGTTTACCCCTGTTGTTTTGTGGAGTTCGTATTACATACGTTTTTCCCCGTTGTTTTGTAGAGTTTGTATTACATACGTTTACCCCCGTTTTTTTGCAGAGTTTGTATTACATACGTTTACCCCCGTTGTCTTGTGGAGTTCGTCTTGCATACGTTTACCCCCGTTGTTTTGTAGAGTTGTATTACATACGTTTACCCCCGTTGTTTTGTAGAGTTCGTATTACATACGTTTACCCCTGTTGTTTTGTGGAGTTCGTATTACATACGTTTACCCTCGTTGTTTTGTGGAGTTCGTTTTACATACGTTTACCCCCGTTGTTTTGTAGAGTTCGTATTACATACATTTACCTCCGTTGTTTTGTGGAGTTCGTCTTGCATACGCTTACCCCCGTTGTTTTGTAGAGTTTGCATTAGATACGTTTACCCCTGTTGTTTTGTGGAGTTCGTCTTGCATACGTTTACCTCCGTTGTTTTGTGGAGTTCGTATTACATACGTTTACCCCTGTTGTTTTGTAGAGTTTGTATTACATATGTTTACCCCCGTTGTTTTGTAGAGTTCGTATTACATACGTTTACCCCCGTTGTTTTGTAGACTTTGTATTACATACGTTTACCCTCGTTGTTTTGTGGAGTTCGTATTACATACGTTTACCCCAGTTGTTTTGTGGAGTTCGTCTTGCATACGTTTACCCCTGTTGTTTTGTAGAGTTTCTATTATATACGTTTACCCCCGTTGTTTTGTAGAATTCGTATTACATACGTTTACCCTCGTTGTTTTGTAGAGTTCGTATTACATACGTTTACCCCCGTTGTTTTGTGGAGTTCGTATTACATACGTTTACCCTGTTGTTTTGTAGAGTTCGTATTACATACGTTTACCCTCGTTGTTTTGTAGAGTTCGTATTACATACGTTTACCTCCGTTGTTTTGTGGAGTTCGTCTTGCATACGCTTACTCCCGTTGTTTTGTAGAGTTTGTATTACATACGTTTACCCCTGTTGTTTTGTGGAGTTCGTCTTGCATACGTTTACCTCCGTTGCTTTGTGGAGTTCGTATTACATACGTTTACCCCCGTTGTTTTGTAGAGTTTGTATTACATACGTTTACCCTCGTTGTTTTGTGGAGTTCGTCTTGCATACGTTTACCTCCGTTGTTTTGTGGAGTTCGTATTACATATGTTTATCTCCGTTGTTTTGTAGAGTTTGTATTACATATGTTTACCTCCGTTGTTTTGTGGAGTTCGTATTACATACGTTTACCCTCGTTGTTTTGTGGAGTTCGTCTTGCATACGTTTACCCCCTTTGTTTTGTAGAGTTTGTATTACATACGTTTACCCCCGTTGTTTTGTAGAGTTCGTATTACATACGTTTACCCCCGTTGTTTTGTAGAGTTCGTATTACATACGTTTACCCCCGATGTTTTGTGGAGTTCGTATTACATACGTTTACCCTCGTTGTTTTGTGGAGTTCGTATTACATACGTTTACCCCCATTGGTTTGTAGAGTTCGTATTACATACACTTACCTCCGTTGTTTTGTGGAGTTCGTCTTGCATACGCTTACCCCCGTTGTTTTGTAGAGTTTGTATTACATACGTTTACCCCTGTTGTTTTGTGGAGTTCGTCTTGCATACGTTTACCTCCATTGTTTTGTGGAGTTCGTATTACATACGTTTACCCCTGTTGTTTTGTAGAGTTCGTCGTGCATACGTTTACCTCCGTTGTTTTGTGGAGTTCGTATTACATACGTTTACCCCCGTTGTTTTGTAGAGTTTGTATTACATACGTTTACCCCCGTTGTTTTGTAGAGTTTGTATTACATACGTTTACCCCCGTTATTTTGTAGAGTTCGTATTACATACGTTTATCCCCGTTGTTTTGTAGAGTTCGGATTACATACGCTTACCTCCGTTGTTTTGTGGAGTTCGTATTACATACGTTTACCCCCGTTGTTTTGTAGAGTTTGTATTACATACGTTTACCTCCGTTGTTTTGTGGAGTTCGTATTACATACGTTTACCCCCGTTGTTTTGTAGAGTTTGTATTACATACGTTTACCCCTGTTGTTTTGTGGAGTTCGTATTACATACGTTTACCCCCGTTGTTTTGTAGAGTTTGCATTACATACGTTTACCCCCGTTGTTTTGTAGAGTTCGTATTACATACGTTCACCCCTGTTGTTTTGTGGAGTTCGTATTACATACGTTTACCCCCGTTGTTTTGTAGAGTTTGTATTACATACGTTTACCCCCGTTGTTTTGTGGAGTTCGTATTACATACGTTTAGCCCCGTTGTTTTGTGGAGTTCGTATTACATACGTTTACCCCCGTTGTTTTGTAGAGTTCGTATTACATACGTTTACCCCCGTTGTTTTGTGGAGTTCGTATTACATACGTTTACCCCCGTTGTTTTGTGGAATTGGTATTACATACGTTTACCCCGTTGTTTTGTAGAGTTTGTATTACATACGTTTACCCCCGTTGTTTTGTGGAGTTCGTATTACATACGTTTACCCTCGTTGTTTTGTGGAGTTCGTATTAGATACGTTTACCCCCGTTGTTTTGTAGAGTTTGTATTACATACGTTTACCCCCGTTGTTTTGTAGAGTTTGTATTACATACGTTTACCCCCGTTGTTTTGTAGAGTTCGTATTACATACGTTTACCCCTGTTGTTTTGTAGAGTTCGCATTGCATATGTTTACCCCCGTTGTTTTGTAGAGTTTGTATTACATACGTTTACCCCGTTTTTTTGTGGAGTTCGTATTACATACGTTTACCCCAGTTGTTTTGTGGAGTTCGTCTTGCATACGTTTACCCCTGTTGTTTTGTAGAGTTTCTATTATATACGTCTACCCCCGTTGTTTTGTAGAATTCGTATTACATACGTTTACCCCCGTTGTTTTGTAGAGTTCGTATTACATACGTTTACCCCCGTTGTTTTGTGGAGTTCGTATTACATACGTTTACCATCGTTGTTTTGTAGAGTTCGTATTACATACGTTTACCCGAGTTGTTTTGTAGAGTTCGTATTACATACGTTTACCTCCGTTGTTTTGTGGAGTTCGTCTTGCATACGCTTACCCCCGTTGTTTTGTAGAGTTTGTATTACATACGTTTACCCCTGTTGTTTTGTGGAGTTCGTATTACATACGTTTTTCCCCGTTGTTTTGTAGAGTTTGTATTACATACGTTTACCCCCGTTTTTTTGTAGAGTTTGTATTACATACGTTTACCCCCGTTGTCTTGTGGAGTTCGTCTTGCATACGTTTACCCCCGTTGTTTTGTAGAGTTGTATTACATACGTTTACCCCCGTTGTTTTGTAGAGTTCGTATTACATACGTTTACCCCTGTTGTTTTGTGGAGTTCGTATTACATACGTTTACCCCCGTTGTTTTGTAGAGTTCGTATTACATACATTTACCTCCGTTGTTTTGTGGAGTTCGTCTTGCATACGCTTACCCCCGTTGTTTTGTAGAGTTTGTATTAGATACGTTTACCCCTGTTGTTTTGTGGAGTTCGTCTTGCATACGTTTACCTCCGTTGTTTTGTGGAGTTCGTATTACATACGTTTACCCCTGTTGTTTTGTAGAGTTTGTATTACATATGTTTACCCCCGTTGTTTTGTAGAGTTCGTATTACATACGTTTACCCCCGTTGTTTTGTAGACTTTGTATTACATACGTTTACCCCCGTTGTTTTGTGGAGTTCGTATTACATACGTTTACCCCAGTTGTTTTGTGGAGTTCGTCTTGCATACGTTTACCCCTGTTGTTTTGTAGAGTTTCTATTATATATGTTTACCCCCGTTGTTTTGTAGAATTCGTATTATATACGTTTACCCTCGTTGTTTTGTAGAGTTCGTATTACATACGTTTACCCCCGTTGTTTTGTGGAGTTCGTATTACATACGTTTACCCTGTTGTTTTGTAGAGTTCGTATTACATACGTTTACCCCCGTTGTTTTGTAGAGTTCGTATTACATACGTTTACCTCCGTTGTTTTGTGGAGTTCGTCTTGCATACGCTTACCCTCGTTGTTTTGTAGAGTTTGTATTACATACGTTTACCCCTGTTGTTTTGTGGAGTTCGTATTACATACGTTTACCCCCGTTGTTTTGTGGAGTTCGTCTTGCATACGTTTACCCCCGTTGTTTTGTGGAGTTGTATTACATACGTTTACCTCCGTTGTTTTGTAGAGTTCGTATTACATACGTTTACCCCTGTTGTTTTGTGGAGTTCGTATTACATACGTTTACCCTCGTTGTTTTGTGGAGTTCGTTTTACATACGTTTACCCCCGTTGTTTTGTGGAGTTCGTATTACATACGTTTACCCCCGTTGTTTTGTAGACTTTGTATTACATACGTTTACCCCGTTGTTTTGTGGAGTTCGTATTACATACGTCTACCCCAGTTGTTTTGTGGAGTTCGTCTTGCATACGTTTACCCCTGTTGTTTTGTAGAGTTTCTATTATATACGTTTACCCCCGTTGTTTTGTAGAATTCGTATTACATACGTTTACCCCCGTTGTTTTGTAGAGTTCGTATTACATACGTTTACCCCCGTTGTTTTGTGGAGTTCGTATTACATACGTTTACCATCGTTGTTTTGTAGAGTTCGTATTACATACGTTTACCCCCGTTGTTTTGTAGAGTTCGTATTACATACGTCTACCTCCGTTGTTTTGTGGAGTTCGTCTTGCATACGCTTACCCCCGTTGTTTTGTAGAGTTTGTATTACATACGTTTACCCCTGTTGTTTTGTGGAGTTCGTATTACATACGTTTTTCCCCGTTGTTTTGTAGAGTTTGTATTACATACGTTTACCCCCGTTTTTTTGTAGAGTTTGTATTACATACGTTTACCCCCGTTGTCTTGTGGAGTTCGTATTACATACGTTTACCCCCGTTGTTTTGTAGAGTTCGTATTACATACATTTACCTCCGTTGTTTTGTGGAGTTCGTCTTGCATACGCTTACCCCCGTTGTTTTGTAGAGTTTGTATTAGATACGTTTACCCCTGTTGTTTTGTGGAGTTCGTCTTGCATACGTTTACCTCCGTTGTTTTGTGGAGTTCGTATTACATACGTTTACCCCTGTTGTTTTGTAGAGTTTGTATTACATATGTTTACCCCCGTTGTTTTGTAGAGTTCGTATTACATACGTTTACCCCCGTTGTTTTGTAGACTTTGTATTACATACGTTTACCCCCGTTGTTTTGTGGAGTTCGTATTACATACGTTTACCCCAGTTGTTTTGTGGAGTTCGTCTTGCATACGTTTACCCCTGTTGTTTTGTAGAGTTTCTATTATATAAGTTTACCCCCGTTGTTTTGTAGAATTCGTATTACATACGTTTACCCTCGTTGTTTTGTAGAGTTCGTATTACATACGTTTACCCCCGTTGTTTTGTGGAGTTCCTATTACATACATTTACCCTGTTGTTTTGTAGAGTTCGTATTACATACGTTTACCCCCGTTGTTTTGTAGAGTTCGTATTACATACGTTTACCTCCGTTGTTTTGTGGAGTTCGTCTTGCATACGCTTACCCTCGTTGTTTTGTAGAGTTTGTATTACATACGTTTACCCCTGTTGTTTTGTGGAGTTCGTATTACATACGTTTACCCCCGTTGTTTTGTGGAGTTCGTCTTGCATACGTTTACCCCCGTTGTTTTGTAGAGTTGTATTACATACGTTTACCCCCGTTGTTTTGTAGAGTTTGTATTACATACGTTTACCCCCGTTGTTTTGTAGAGTTTGTATTACATACGTTTACCCCCGTTTTTTTGTAGAGTTTGTATTACATACGTTTACCCCCGTTGTCTTGTGGAGTTCGTATTACATACGTTTACCCCCGTTGTTTTGTAGAGTTCGTATTACATACATTTACCTCCGTTGTTTTGTGGAGTTCGTCTTGCATACGCTTACCCCCGTTGTTTTGTAGAGTTTGTATTAGATACGTTTACCCCTGTTGTTTTGTGGAGTTCGTCTTGCATACGTTTACCTCCGTTGTTTTGTGGAGTTCGTATTACATACGTTTACCCCTGTTGTTTTGTAGAGTTTGTATTACATATGTTTACCCCCGTTGTTTTGTAGAGTTCGTATTACATACGTTTACCCCCGTTGTTTTGTAGACTTTGTATTACATACGTTTACCCCCGTTGTTTTGTGGAGTTCGTATTACATACGTTTACCCCAGTTGTTTTGTGGAGTTCGTCTTGCATACGTTTACCCCTGTTGTTTTGTAGAGTTTCTATTATATACGTTTACCCCCGTTGTTTTGTAGAATTCGTATTACATACGTTTACCCTCGTTGTTTTGTAGAGTTCGTATTACATACGTTTACCCCCGTTGTTTTGTGGAGTTCGTATTACATACGTTTACCCTGTTGTTTTGTAGAGTTCGTATTACATACGTTTACCCCCGTTGTTTTGTAGAGTTCGTATTACATACGTTTACCTCCGTTGTTTTGTGGAGTTCGTCTTGCATACGCTTACCCTCGTTGTTTTGTAGAGTTTGTATTACATACGTTTACCCCTGTTGTTTTGTGGAGTTCGTATTACATACGTTTACCCCCGTTGTTTTGTGGAGTTCGTCTTGCATACGTTTACCCCCGTTGTTTTGTAGAGTTGTATTACATACGTTTACCCCCGTTGTTTTGTAGAGTTCGTATTACATACGTTTACCCCTGTTGTTTTGTGGAGTTCGTATTACATACGTTTACCCTCGTTGTTTTGTGGAGTTCGTTTTACAAACGTTTACCCCCGTTGTTTTGTAGAGTTCGTATTACATACATTTACCTCCGTTGTTTTGTGGAGTTCGTCTTGCATACGCTTACCCCCATTGTTTTGTAGAGTTTGTATTACATACGTTTACCCCTGTTGTTTTGTGGAGTTCGGCTTGCATACGTTTACCTCCGTTGCTTTGTGGAGTTCGTATTACATACGTTTACCCCTGTTGTTTTGTGGAGTTCGTCTTGCATACGTTTACCTCCGTTGTTTTGTGGAGTTCGTATTACATACGTTTACCCCCGTTGTTTTGTAGAGTTTGTATTACATAGGTTTACCCCGTTGTTTTGTAGAGTTTGTATTACATACGTTTACCCCCGTTGTTTTGTAGAGTTTGCATTACATACGTTTACCCCCGTTGTTTTGTAGAGTTCGTATTACATACGTTCACCCCTGTTGTTTTGTGGAGTTCGTCTTGCATACGTTTACCCCTGTTGTTTTGTAGGGTTCGTATTACATACGTTCACCCCTGTTGTTTTGTGGAGTTCGTATTGCATACGTTTACCCCCTTTGTTTTGTAGAGTTTGTATTACATATGTTTACCCCCGTTGTTTTGTAGAGTTTGTATTACATACGTTTACCCCGTTGTTTTGTGGAGTTCGTATTACATACGTTCACTCCCGTTGTTTTGTAGAGTTTGTATTACATACGTTTACCCCCGTTGTTTTGTAGAGTTTGTATTACATATGTTTACCCCCGTTGTTTTATAGAGTTCGTATTACATACGTTTACCTCCGTTGTTTTGTAGAGTTTGTATTACATACGTTTACTCCCGTTGTTTTGTAGAGTTTGTATTACATACGTTTACTCCCGTTGTTTTGTAGAGTTTGTATTACATACGTTTACTCCCGTTGTTTTGTAGAGTTTGTATTACATACGTTTACCCCCGTTGTTTTGTAGAGTTTGTATTACAAACGTTTACCCCGTTGTTTTGTAGAGTTTGTATTACATACGTTTACCCCCGTTGTTTTGTAGAGTTTGCATTACATACGTTTACCCCCGTTGTTTTGTAGAGTTCGTATTACATACGTTCACCCCTGTTGTTTTGTGGAGTTCGTCTTGCATACGTTTACCCCTGTTGTTTTGTAGGGTTCGTATTACATACGTTCACCCCTGTTGTTTTGTGGAGTTCGTATTACATACGTTTACCCTCTTTGTTTTGTAGAGTTTGTATTACATATGTTTACCCCCGTTGTTTTGTAGAGTTTGCATTACATACGTTTACCACGTTGTTTTGTGGAGTTCGTATTACATACGTTCACTCCCGTTGTTTTGTAGAGTTTGTATTACATACGTTTACCCCCGTTGTTTTGTAGAGTTTGTATTACATACGTTTACCCCCGTTGTTTTGTGGAGTTCGTATTACATACGTTTACCCCCGTTGTTTTGTGGAGTTCGTATTACATATGTTTACCTCCGTTGTTTTGTAGAGTTTGCATTACATACGTTTACCCCCGTTGTTTTGTGGAGTTCGTATTACATACGTTTACCCCCGTTGTTTTGTGGAGTTCGTATTAGATACGTTTACCCCCGTTGTTTTGTAGAGTTTGTATTACATACGTTTACCCTCGTTGTTTTGTAGAGTTTGTATTACATACGTTTACCCCCGTTGTTTTGTAGAGTTCGTATTACATACGTTTACCCCCGTTGTTTTGTAGAGTTTGCATTACATACGTTTACCCCTGTTGTTTTGTGGAGTTTGTATTACATACGTTTACCCCCGTTGCTTTGTGGAGTTCGTATTACATACGTTTACCCCCGTTGTTTTGTAGAGTTCGTATTACATACGTTTACCTCCGTTGTTTTGTAGAGTTTGTATTACATACGTTTACCCCCGTTGTTTTGTAGAGTTCGTATTACATACGTTTACCCCGTTGTTTTGTGGAGTTTGTATTACATACGTTTACCCCTGTTGTTTTGTGGAGTTCGTATTACATACGTTTACCCCCGTTGTTTTGTAGGGTTTGTATTACATATGTTTACCCCATTGTTTTGTACAGTTTGTATTACATACGTTTACCCTCGTTGTTTTGTAGAGTTTGTATTACATACGTTTACCCCCGTTGTTTTGTGGAGTTTGCATTACATACGTTTACCCCCGTTGTTTTGTTGAGTTTGTATTACATACGTTTACCCCCGTTGTTTTGTAGAGTTTGTATTACATATGTTTACCCCCGTTGTTTTGTAGAGTTCGTATTGCATACGTTTACCTCGTTGTTTTGTGGAGTTTGTATTACATACGTGTACCCCCGTTTTTTTGTGGAGTTCGTATTACATACGTTTACCCCCGTTGTTTTGTAGAGTTTGTATTACATATATATACCCCCATTGTTTTGTACAGTTTGTATTACATACGTTTCCTCCCGTTGTTTGGTAGTTTGTATTACATACGTCTACCCCCGTTGTTTTGTGGAGTTTGTATTACATACGTTTACCCCCGTTGTTTTGTAGAGTTTGTATTACATACGTTGAGCCCCGTTGTTTTGTAGAGTTTGTATTACATACGTTGACCCCCGTTATTTTGTAGAGTTTGTATTGCATATGTTTACCCCCGTTGTTTTGTAGAGTTCGTATTACATACGTTTACCCCTGTTGTTTTGTGGAGTTTGTATTACATACGTTTACCCCCGTTGTTTTGTAGAGTTCGTATTACATACCTTTACCCCGGTTGTTTTGTGGAGTTCGTATTAGATACGTTTACCCCCGTTGTTTTGTAGGGTTCGTATTACATACGTTTACCCTCGTTGTTTTATAGAGTTCGTATTCCATACGCTTACCCCCGTTGTTTTGTAGAGTTTGCATTACATACGTTTACCCCTGTTGTTTTGTAGAGTTTGTATTACATACGTTTACCCCCGTTGTTTTGTAGAGTTCGTATTATATACGTTTACCCCTGTTGTTTTGTGGAGTTCGTCTTGCATACGTTTACCTCCGTTGTTTTGTAGACTTTGTATTACATACGTTTACCCCCGTTGTTTTGTGGAGTTCGTATTACATACGTTTACCCCCGTTGTTTTGTGGAGTTCGTATTACATACGTTTACCCCCGTTGTTTTGTAGACTTTGTATTACATACGTTTACCCCGTTGTTTTGTGGAGTTCGTATTACATACGTTTACCCCAGTTGTTTTGTGGAGTTCGTCTTGCATACGTTTACCCCTGTTGTTTTGTAGAGTTTCTATTATATACGTTTACCCCCGTTGTTTTGTAGAATTCGTATTACATACGTTTACCCCCGTTGTTTTGTAGAGTTCGTATTACATACGTTTACCCCCGTTGTTTTGTGGAGTTCGTATTACATACGTTTACCATCGTTGTTTTGTAGAGTTCGTATTACATACGTTTACCCGAGTTGTTTTGTAGAGTTCGTATTACATACGTTTACCTCCGTTGTTTTGTGGAGTTCGTCTTGCATACGCTTACCCCCGTTGTTTTGTAGAGTTTGTATTACATACGTTTACCCCTGTTGTTTTGTGGAGTTCGTATTACATACGTTTTTCCCCGTTGTTTTGTAGAGTTTGTATTACATACGTTTACCCCCGTTTTTTTGTAGAGTTTGTATTACATACGTTTACCCCCGTTGTCTTGTGGAGTTCGTCTTGCATACGTTTACCCCCGTTGTTTTGTAGAGTTGTATTACATACGTTTACCCCCGTTGTTTTGTAGAGTTCGTATTACATACATTTACCTCCGTTGTTTTGTGGAGTTCGTCTTGCATACGCTTACCCCGTTGTTTTGTAGAGTTTGTATTAGATACGTTTACCCCTGTTGTTTTGTGGAGTTCGTCTTGCATACGTTTACCTCCGTTGTTTTGTGGAGTTCGTATTACATACGTTTACCCCTGTTGTTTTGTAGAGTTTGTATTACATATGTTTACCCCCGTTGTTTTGTAGAGTTCGTATTACATACGTTTACCCCCGTTGTTTTGTAGACTTTGTATTACATACGTTTACCCCCGTTGTTTTGTGGAGTTCGTATTACATACGTTTACCCCAGTTGTTTTGTGGAGTTCGTCTTGCATACGTTTACCCCTGTTGTTTTGTAGAGTTTCTATTATATACGTTTACCCCCGTTGTTTTGTAGAATTCGTATTACATACGTTTACCCTCGTTGTTTTGTAGAGTTCGTATTACATACGTTTACCCCCGTTGTTTTGTGGAGTTCGTATTACATACGTTTACCCTGTTGTTTTGTAGAGTTCGTATTACATACGTTTACCCCCGTTGTTTTGTAGAGTTCGTATTACATACGTTTACCTCCGTTGTTTTGTGGAGTTCGTCTTGCATACGCTTACCCTCGTTGTTTTGTAGAGTTTGTATTACATACGTTTACCCTTGTTGTTTTGTGGAGTTCGTATTACATACGTTTACCCCCGTTGTTTTGTGGAGTTCGTCTTGCATACGTTTACCCCCGTTGTTTTGTAGAGTTGTATTACATACGTTTACCCCCGTTGTTTTGTAGAGTTCGTATTACATACGTTTACCCCTGTTGTTTTGTGGAGTTCGTATTACATACGTTTACCCTCGTTGTTTTGTGGAGTTCGTTTTACATACGTTTACCCCCGTTGTTTTGTAGAGTTCGTATTACATACATTTACCTCCGTTGTTTTGTGGAGTTCGTCTTGCATACGCTTACCCCCGTTGTTTTGTAGAGTTTGTATTACATACGTTTACCCCTGTTGTTTTGTGGAGTTCGTCTTGCATACGTTTACCTCCGTTGCTTTGTGGAGTTCGTATTACATACGTTTACCCCTGTTGTTTTGTGGAGTTCGTCTTGCATACGTTTACCTCCGTTGTTTTGTGGAGTTCGTATTACATACGTTTACCCCTGTTGTTTTGTAGAGTTCGTATTACATACGTTTACCCCGTTGTTTTGTAGAGTTTGTATTACATACGTTTACCCCCGTTGTTTTGTAGAGTTTGCATTACATACGTTTACCCCCGTTGTTTTGTAGAGTTCGTATTACATACGTTCACCCCTGTTGTTTTGTGGAGTTCGTCTTGCATACGTTTACCCCTGTTGTTTTGTAGGGTTCGTATTACATACGTTCACCCCTGTTGCTTTGTGGAGTTCGTATTGCATACGTTTACCCCCTTTGTTTTGTAGAGTTTGTATTACATATGTTTACCCCCGTTGTTTTGTAGAGTTTGTATTACATACGTTTACCCCGTTGTTTTGTGGAGTTCGTATTACATACGTTCACTCCCGTTGTTTTGTAGAGTTTGTATTACATACGTTTACCCCCGTTGTTTTGTAGAGTTTGTATTACATATGTTTACCCCCGTTGTTTTATAGAGTTCGTATTACATACGTTTACCCCCGTTGTTTTGTAGAGTTTGTATTACATACGTTTACTCCCGTTGTTTTGTAGTGTTTGTATTACATACGTTTACCCCTGTTGTTTTGTAGAGTTTGTATTACATACGTTTACCCCCGTTGTTTTGTAGAGTTCGTATTATATACGTTTACCCCTGTTGTTTTGTGGAGTTCGTCTTGCATACGTTTACCTCCGTTGTTTTGTAGACTTTGTATTACATACGTTTACCCCCGTTGTTTTGTGGAGTTCGTATTACATACGTTTACCCCCGTTGTTTTGTGGAGTTCGTATTACATACGTTTACCCCCGTTGTTTTGTAGACTTTGTATTACATACGTTTACCCCGTTGTTTTGTGGAGTTCGTATTACATACGTTTACCCCAGTTGTTTTGTGGAGTTCGTCTTGCATACGTTTACCCCTGTTGTTTTGTAGAGTTTCTATTATATACGTTTACCCCCGTTGTTTTGTAGAATTCGTATTACATACGTTTACCCCCGTTGTTTTGTAGAGTTCGTATTACATACGTTTACCTCCGTTGTTTTGTAGAGTTTGTATTACATACGTTTACCCCCGTTGTTTTGTAGAGTTCGTATTACATACGTTTACCCCGTTGTTTTGTGGAGTTTGTATTACATACGTTTACCCCTGTTGTTTTGTGGAGTTCGTATTACATACGTTTACCCCCGTTGTTTTGTAGGGTTTGTATTACATATGTTTACCCCATTGTTTTGTACAGTTTGTATTACATACGTTTACCCTCGTTGTTTTGTAGAGTTTGTATTACATACGTTTACCCCCGTTGTTTTGTGGAGTTTGCATTACATACGTTTACCCCCGTTGTTTTGTTGAGTTTGTATTACATACGTTTACCCCCGTTGTTTTGTAGAATTCGTATTACATACGTTTACCCTCGTTGTTTTGTAGAGTTCGTCTTGCATACGTTTACCCCTGTTGTTTTGTAGAGTTTCTATTATATACGTTTACCCCCGTTGTTTTGTAGAATTCGTATTACATACGTTTACCCCCGTTGTTTTGTAGAGTTCGTATTACATACGTTTACCCCCGTTGTTTTGTGGAGTTCGTATTACATACGTTTACCATCGTTGTTTTGTAGAGTTCGTATTACATACGTTTACCCGAGTTGTTTTGTAGAGTTCGTATTACATACGTTTACCTCCGTTGTTTTGTGGAGTTCGTCTTGCATACGCTTACCCCCGTTGTTTTGTAGAGTTTGTATTACATACGTTTACCCCTGTTGTTTTGTGGAGTTCGTATTACATACGTTTTTCCCCGTTGTTTTGTAGAGTTTGTATTACATACGTTTACCCCCGTTTTTTTGTAGAGTTTGTATTACATACGTTTACCCCCGTTGTCTTGTGGAGTTCGTCTTGCATACGTTTACCCCCGTTGTTTTGTAGAGTTGTATTACATACGTTTACCCCCGTTGTTTTGTAGAGTTCGTATTACATACATTTACCTCCGTTGTTTTGTGGAGTTCGTCTTGCATACGCTTACCCCGTTGTTTTGTAGAGTTTGTATTAGATACGTTTACCCCTGTTGTTTTGTGGAGTTCGTCTTGCATACGTTTACCTCCGTTGTTTTGTGGAGTTCGTATTACATACGTTTACCCCTGTTGTTTTGTAGAGTTTGTATTACATATGTTTACCCCCGTTGTTTTGTAGAGTTCGTATTACATACGTTTACCCCCGTTGTTTTGTAGACTTTGTATTACATACGTTTACCCCCGTTGTTTTGTGGAGTTCGTATTACATACGTTTACCCCAGTTGTTTTGTGGAGTTCGTCTTGCATACGTTTACCCCTGTTGTTTTGTAGAGTTTCTATTATATACGTTTACCCCCGTTGTTTTGTAGAATTCGTATTACATACGTTTACCCTCGTTGTTTTGTAGAGTTCGTATTACATACGTTTACCCCCGTTGTTTTGTGGAGTTCGTATTACATACGTTTACCCTGTTGTTTTGTAGAGTTCGTATTACATACGTTTACCCCCGTTGTTTTGTAGAGTTCGTATTACATACGTTTACCTCCGTTGTTTTGTGGAGTTCGTCTTGCATACGCTTACCCTCGTTGTTTTGTAGAGTTTGTATTACATACGTTTACCCTTGTTGTTTTGTGGAGTTCGTATTACATACGTTTACCCCCGTTGTTTTGTGGAGTTCGTCTTGCATACGTTTACCCCCGTTGTTTTGTAGAGTTGTATTACATACGTTTACCCCCGTTGTTTTGTAGAGTTCGTATTACATACGTTTACCCCTGTTGTTTTGTGGAGTTCGTATTACATACGTTTACCCTCGTTGTTTTGTGGAGTTCGTTTTACATACGTTTACCCCCGTTGTTTTGTAGAGTTCGTATTACATACATTTACCTCCGTTGTTTTGTGGAGTTCGTCTTGCATACGCTTACCCCCGTTGTTTTGTAGAGTTTGTATTACATACGTTTACCCCTGTTGTTTTGTGGAGTTCGTCTTGCATACGTTTACCTCCGTTGCTTTGTGGAGTTCGTATTACATACGTTTACCCCTGTTGTTTTGTGGAGTTCGTCTTGCATACGTTTACCTCCGTTGTTTTGTGGAGTTCGTATTACATACGTTTACCCCTGTTGTTTTGTAGAATTCGTATTACATACGTTTACCCCCGTTGTTTTGTAGAGTTCGTATTACATACGTTTACCCCCGTTGTTTTGTGGAGTTCGTATTACATACGTTTACCATCGTTGTTTTGTAGAGTTCGTATTACATACGTTTACCCGAGTTGTTTTGTAGAGTTCGTATTACATACGTTTACCTCCGTTGTTTTGTGGAGTTCGTCTTGCATACGCTTACCCCCGTTGTTTTGTAGAGTTTGTATTACATACGTTTACCCCTGTTGTTTTGTGGAGTTCGTATTACATACGTTTTTCCCCGTTGTTTTGTAGAGTTTGTATTACATACGTTTACCCCCGTTTTTTTGTAGAGTTTGTATTACATACGTTTACCCCCGTTGTCTTGTGGAGTTCGTCTTGCATACGTTTACCCCCGTTGTTTTGTAGAGTTGTATTACATACGTTTACCCCCGTTGTTTTGTAGAGTTCGTATTACATACATTTACCTCCGTTGTTTTGTGGAGTTCGTCTTGCATACGCTTACCCCGTTGTTTTGTAGAGTTTGTATTAGATACGTTTATCCCTGTTGTTTTGTGGAGTTCGTCTTGCATACGTTTACCTCCGTTGTTTTGTGGAGTTCGTATTACATACGTTTACCCCTGTTGTTTTGTAGAGTTTGTATTACATATGTTTACCCCCGTTGTTTTGTAGAGTTCGTATTACATACGTTTACCCCCGTTGTTTTGTAGACTTTGTATTACATACGTTTACCCCCGTTGTTTTGTGGAGTTCGTATTACATACGTTTACCCCAGTTGTTTTGTGGAGTTCGTCTTGCATACGTTTACCCCTGTTGTTTTGTAGAGTTTCTATTATATACGTTTACCCCCGTTGTTTTGTAGAATTCGTATTACATACGTTTACCCTCGTTGTTTTGTAGAGTTCGTATTACATACGTTTACCCCCGTTGTTTTGTGGAGTTCGTATTACATACGTTTACCCTGTTGTTTTGTAGAGTTCGTATTACATACGTTTACCCCCGTTGTTTTGTAGAGTTCGTATTACATACGTTTACCTCCGTTGTTTTGTGGAGTTCGTCTTGCATACGCTTACCCTCGTTGTTTTGTAGAGTTTGTATTACATACGTTTACCCTTGTTGTTTTGTGGAGTTCGTATTACATACGTTTACCCCCGTTGTTTTGTGGAGTTCGTCTTGCATACGTTTACCCCCGTTGTTTTGTAGAGTTGTATTACATACGTTTACCCCCGTTGTTTTGTAGAGTTCGTATTACATACGTTTACCCCTGTTGTTTTGTGGAGTTCGTATTACATACGTTTACCCTCGTTGTTTTGTGGAGTTCGTTTTACATACGTTTACCCCCGTTGTTTTGTAGAGTTCGTATTACATACATTTACCTCCGTTGTTTTGTGGAGTTCGTCTTGCATACGCTTACCCCCGTTGTTTTGTAGAGTTTGTATTACATACGTTTACCCCTGTTGTTTTGTGGAGTTCGTCTTGCATACGTTTACCTCCGTTGCTTTGTGGAGTTCGTATTACATACGTTTACCCCTGTTGTTTTGTGGAGTTCGTCTTGCATACGTTTACCTCCGTTGTTTTGTGGAGTTCGTATTACATACGTTTACCCCTGTTGTTTTGTAGAGTTCGTATTACATACGTTTACCCCGTTGTTTTGTAGAGTTTGTATTACATACGTTTACCCCCGTTGTTTTGTAGAGTTTGCATTACATACGTTTACCCCCGTTGTTTTGTAGAGTTTGTATTACATACGTTCACCCCTGTTGTTTTGTGGAGTTCGTCTTGCATACGTTTACCCCTGTTGTTTTGTAGGGTTCGTATTACATACGTTCACCCCTGTTGCTTTGTGGAGTTCGTATTGCATACGTTTACCCCCTTTGTTTTGTAGAGTTTGTATTACATATGTTTACCCCCGTTGTTTTGTAGAGTTTGTATTACATACGTTTACCCCGTTGTTTTGTGGAGTTCGTATTACATACGTTCACTCCCGTTGTTTTGTAGAGTTTGTATTACATACGTTTACCCCCGTTGTTTTGTAGAGTTTGTATTACATATGTTTACCCCCGTTGTTTTATAGAGTTCGTATTACATACGTTTACCCCCGTTGTTTTGTAGAGTTTGTATTACATACGTTTACTCCCGTTGTTTTGTAGTGTTTGTATTACATACGTTTACCCCTGTTGTTTTGTAGAGTTTGTATTACATACGTTTACCCCCGTTGTTTTGTAGAGTTCGTATTATATACGTTTACCCCTGTTGTTTTGTGGAGTTCGTCTTGCATACGTTTACCTCCGTTGTTTTGTAGACTTTGTATTACATACGTTTACCCCCGTTGTTTTGTGGAGTTCGTATTACATACGTTTACCCCCGTTGTTTTGTGGAGTTCGTATTACATACGTTTACCCCCGTTGTTTTGTAGACTTTGTATTACATACGTTTACCCCGTTGTTTTGTGGAGTTCGTATTACATACGTTTACCCCAGTTGTTTTGTGGAGTTCGTCTTGCATACGTTTACCCCTGTTGTTTTGTAGAGTTTCTATTATATACGTTTACCCCCGTTGTTTTGTAGAATTCGTATTACATACGTTTACCCCCGTTGTTTTGTAGAGTTCGTATTACATACGTTTACCTCCGTTGTTTTGTAGAGTTTGTATTACATACGTTTACCCCCGTTGTTTTGTAGAGTTCGTATTACATACGTTTACCCCGTTGTTTTGTGGAGTTTGTATTACATACGTTTACCCCTGTTGTTTTGTGGAGTTCGTATTACATACGTTTACCCCCGTTGTTTTGTAGGGTTTGTATTACATATGTTTACCCCATTGTTTTGTACAGTTTGTATTACATACGTTTACCCTCGTTGTTTTGTAGAGTTTGTATTACATACGTTTACCCACGTTGTTTTGTGGAGTTTGCATTACATACGTTTACCCCCGTTGTTTTGTTGAGTTTGTATTACATACGTTTACCCCCGTTGTTTTGTAGAGTTTGTATTACATATGTTTACCCCCGTTGTTTTGTAGAGTTCGTATTGCATACGTTTACCTCGTTGTTTTGTGGAGTTTGTATTACATACGTGTACCCCCGTTTTTTTGTGGAGTTCGTATTACATACGTTTACCCCCGTTGTTTTGTAGAGTTTGTATTACATATATATACCCCCATTGTTTTGTACAGTTTGTATTACATACGTTTCCTCCCGTTGTTTGGTAGTTTGTATTACATACGTCTACCCCCGTTGTTTTGTGGAGTTTGTATTACATACGTTTACCCCCGTTGTTTTGTAGAGTTTGTATTACATACGTTGAGCCCCGTTGTTTTGTAGAGTTTGTATTACATACGTTGACCCCCGTTATTTTGTAGAGTTTGTATTGCATATGTTTACCCCCGTTGTTTTGTAGAGTTCGTATTACATACGTTTACCCCTGTTGTTTTGTGGAGTTTGTATTACATACGTTTACCCCCGTTGTTTTGTAGAGTTCGTATTACATACCTTTACCCCGGTTGTTTTGTGGAGTTCGTATTAGATACGTTTACCCCCGTTGTTTTGTAGGGTTCGTATTACATACGTTTACCCCTGTTGTTTTATAGAGTTCGTATTCCATACGCTTACCCCCGTTGTTTTGTAGAGTTTGCATTACATACGTTTACCCCTGTTGTTTTGTAGAGTTTGTATTACATACGTTTACTCCCGTTGTTTTGTAGAGTTCGTATTATATACGTTTACCCCTGTTGTTTTGTGGAGTTCGTCTTGCATACGTTTACCTCCGTTGTTTTGTAGACTTTGTATTACATACGTTTACCCCCGTTGTTTTGTGGAGTTCGTATTACATACGTTTACCCCCGTTGTTTTGTGGAGTTCGTATTACATACGTTTACCCCCGTTGTTTTGTAGACTTTGTATTACATACGTTTACCCCGTTGTTTTGTGGAGTTCGTATTACATACGTTTACCCCAGTTGTTTTGTGGAGTTCGTCTTGCATACGTTTACCCCTGTTGTTTTGTAGAGTTTCTATTATATACGTTTACCCCCGTTGTTTTGTAGAATTCGTATTACATACGTTTACCCCCGTTGTTTTGTAGAGTTCGTATTACATACGTTTACCCCCGTTGTTTTGTGGAGTTCGTATTACATACGTTTACCATCGTTGTTTTGTAGAGTTCGTATTACATACGTTTACCCGAGTTGTTTTGTAGAGTTCGTATTACATACGTTTACCTCCGTTGTTTTGTGGAGTTCGTCTTGCATACGCTTACCCCCGTTGTTTTGTAGAGTTTGTATTACATACGTTTACCCCTGTTGTTTTGTGGAGTTCGTATTACATACGTTTTTCCCCGTTGTTTTGTAGAGTTTGTATTACATACGTTTACCCCCGTTTTTTTGTAGAGTTTGTATTACATACGTTTACCCCCGTTGTCTTGTGGAGTTCGTCTTGCATACGTTTACCCCCGTTGTTTTGTAGAGTTGTATTACATACGTTTACCCCCGTTGTTTTGTAGAGTTCGTATTACATACGTTTACCCCTGTTGTTTTGTGGAGTTTGTATTACATACGTTTACCCCCGTTGTTTTGTAGAGTTCGTATTACATACATTTACCTCCGTTGTTTTGTGGAGTTCGTCTTGCATACGCTTACCCCGTTGTTTTGTAGAGTTTGTATTAGATACGTTTACCCCTGTTGTTTTGTGGAGTTCGTCTTGCATACGTTTACCTCCGTTGTTTTGTGGAGTTCGTATTACATACGTTTACCCCTGTTGTTTTGTAGAGTTTGTATTACATATGTTTACCCCCGTTGTTTTGTAGAGTTCGTATTACATACGTTTACCCCCGTTGTTTTGTAGACTTTGTATTACATACGTTTACCCCCGTTGTTTTGTGGAGTTCGTATTACATACGTTTACCCCAGTTGTTTTGTGGAGTTCGTCTTGCATACGTTTACCCCTGTTGTTTTGTAGAGTTTCTATTATATACGTTTACCCCCGTTGTTTTGTAGAATTCGTATTACATACGTTTACCCTCGTTGTTTTGTAGAGTTTGTATTACATACGTTTACCCCCGTTGTTTTGTGGAGTTCGTATTACATACGTTTACCCTGTTGTTTTGTAGAGTTCGTATTACATACGTTTACCCCCGTTGTTTTGTAGAGTTCGTATTACATACGTTTACCTCCGTTGTTTTGTGGAGTTCGTCTTGCATACGCTTACCCTCGTTGTTTTGTAGAGTTTGTATTACATACGTTTACCCTTGTTGTTTTGTAGAGTTTGTATTACATACGTTTACCCTCGTTGTTTTGTAGAGTTTGTATTACATACGTTTACCCTTGTTGTTTTGTGGAGTTCGTATTACATACGTTTACCCCCGTTGTTTTGTGGAGTTCGTCTTGCATACGTTTACCCCCGTTGTTTTGTAGAGTTGTATTACATACGTTTACCCCCGTTGTTTTGTAGAGTTCGTATTACATACGTTTACCCCTGTTGTTTTGTGGAGTTCGTATTACATACGTTTACCCTCGTTGTTTTGTGGAGTTCGTTTTACATACGTTTACCCCCGTTGTTTTGTAGAGTTCGTATTACATACATTTACCTCCGTTGTTTTGTGGAGTTCGTCTTGCATACGCTTACCCCCGTTGTTTTGTAGAGTTTGTATTACATACGTTTACCCCTGTTGTTTTGTGGAGTTCGTCTTGCATACGTTTACCTCCGTTGCTTTGTGGAGTTCGTATTACATACGTTTACCCCTGTTGTTTTGTGGAGTTCGTCTTGCATACGTTTACCTCCGTTGTTTTGTGGAGTTCGTATTACATACGTTTACCCCTGTTGTTTTGTAGAGTTCGTATTACATACGTTTACCCCGTTGTTTTGTAGAGTTTGTATTACATACGTTTACCCCCGTTGTTTTGTAGAGTTTGCATTACATACGTTTACCCCCGTTGTTTTGTAGAGTTCGTATTACATACGTTCACCCCTGTTGTTTTGTGGAGTTCGTCTTGCATACGTTTACCCCTGTTGTTTTGTAGGGTTCGTATTACATACGTTCACCCCTGTTGCTTTGTGGAGTTCGTATTGCATACGTTTACCCCCTTTGTTTTGTAGAGTTTGTATTACATATGTTTACCCCCGTTGTTTTGTAGAGTTTGTATTACATACGTTTACCCCGTTGTTTTGTGGAGTTCGTATTACATACGTTCACTCCCGTTGTTTTGTAGAGTTTGTATTACATACGTTTACCCCCGTTGTTTTGTAGAGTTTGTATTACATATGTTTACCCCCGTTGTTTTATAGAGTTCGTATTACATACGTTTACCCCCGTTGTTTTGTAGAGTTTGTATTACATACGTTTACTCCCGTTGTTTTGTAGTGTTTGTATTACATACGTTTACCCCTGTTGTTTTGTAGAGTTTGTATTACATACGTTTACCCCCGTTGTTTTGTAGAGTTCGTATTATATACGTTTACCCCTGTTGTTTTGTGGAGTTCGTCTTGCATACGTTTACCTCCGTTGTTTTGTAGACTTTGTATTACATACGTTTACCCCCGTTGTTTTGTGGAGTTCGTATTACATACGTTTACCCCCGTTGTTTTGTGGAGTTCGTATTACATACGTTTACCCCCGTTGTTTTGTAGACTTTGTATTACATACGTTTACCCCGTTGTTTTGTGGAGTTCGTATTACATACGTTTACCCCAGTTGTTTTGTGGAGTTCGTCTTGCATACGTTTACCCCTGTTGTTTTGTAGAGTTTCTATTATATACGTTTACCCCCGTTGTTTTGTAGAATTCGTATTACATACGTTTACCCCCGTTGTTTTGTAGAGTTCGTATTACATACGTTTACCCCCGTTGTTTTGTGGAGTTCGTATTACATACGTTTACCATCGTTGTTTTGTAGAGTTCGTATTACATACGTTTACCCGAGTTGTTTTGTAGAGTTCGTATTACATACGTTTACCTCCGTTGTTTTGTGGAGTTCGTCTTGCATACGCTTACCCCCGTTGTTTTGTAGAGTTTGTATTACATACGTTTACCCCTGTTGTTTTGTGGAGTTCGTATTACATACGTTTTTCCCCGTTGTTTTGTAGAGTTTGTATTACATACGTTTACCCCCGTTTTTTTGTAGAGTTTGTATTACATACGTTTACCCCCGTTGTCTTGTGGAGTTCGTCTTGCATACGTTTACCCCCGTTGTTTTGTAGAGTTGTATTACATACGTTTACCCCCGTTGTTTTGTAGAGTTCGTATTACATACGTTTACCCCTGTTGTTTTGTGGAGTTTGTATTACATACGTTTACCCCCGTTGTTTTGTAGAGTTCGTATTACATACATTTACCTCCGTTGTTTTGTGGAGTTCGTCTTGCATACGCTTACCCCGTTGTTTTGTAGAGTTTGTATTAGATACGTTTACCCCTGTTGTTTTGTGGAGTTCGTCTTGCATACGTTTACCTCCGTTGTTTTGTGGAGTTCGTATTACATACGTTTACCCCTGTTGTTTTGTAGAGTTTGTATTACATATGTTTACCCCCGTTGTTTTGTAGAGTTCGTATTACATACGTTTACCCCCGTTGTTTTGTAGACTTTGTATTACATACGTTTACCCCCGTTGTTTTGTGGAGTTCGTATTACATACGTTTACCCCAGTTGTTTTGTGGAGTTCGTCTTGCATACGTTTACCCCTGTTGTTTTGTAGAGTTTCTATTATATACGTTTACCCCCGTTGTTTTGTAGAATTCGTATTACATACGTTTACCCTCGTTGTTTTGTAGAGTTCGTATTACATACGTTTACCCCCGTTGTTTTGTGGAGTTCGTATTACATACGTTTACCCTGTTGTTTTGTAGAGTTCGTATTACATACGTTTACCCCCGTTGTTTTGTAGAGTTCGTATTACATACGTTTACCTCCGTTGTTTTGTGGAGTTCGTCTTGCATACGCTTACCCTCGTTGTTTTGTAGAGTTTGTATTACATACGTTTACCCTTGTTGTTTTGTGGAGTTCGTATTACATACGTTTACCCCCGTTGTTTTGTGGAGTTCGTCTTGCATACGTTTACCCCCGTTGTTTTGTAGAGTTGTATTACATACGTTTACCCCCGTTGTTTTGTAGAGTTCGTATTACATACGTTTACCCCTGTTGTTTTGTGGAGTTCGTATTACATACGTTTACCCTCGTTGTTTTGTGGAGTTCGTTTTACATACGTTTACCCCCGTTGTTTTGTAGAGTTCGTATTACATACATTTACCTCCGTTGTTTTGTGGAGTTCGTCTTGCATACGCTTACCCCCGTTGTTTTGTAGAGTTTGTATTACATACGTTTACCCCTGTTGTTTTGTGGAGTTCGTCTTGCATACGTTTACCTCCGTTGCTTTGTGGAGTTCGTATTACATACGTTTACCCCTGTTGTTTTGTGGAGTTCGTCTTGCATACGTTTACCTCCGTTGTTTTGTGGAGTTCGTATTACATACGTTTACCCCTGTTGTTTTGTAGAGTTCGTATTACATACGTTTACCCCGTTGTTTTGTAGAGTTTGTATTACATACGTTTACCCCCGTTGTTTTGTAGAGTTTGCATTACATACGTTTACCCCCGTTGTTTTGTAGAGTTCGTATTACATACGTTCACCCCTGTTGTTTTGTGGAGTTCGTCTTGCATACGTTTACCCATGTTGTTTTGTAGGGTTCGTATTACATACGTTCACCCCTGTTGCTTTGTGGAGTTCGTATTGCATACGTTTACCCCCTTTGTTTTGTAGAGTTTGTATTACATATGTTTACCCCCGTTGTTTTGTAGAGTTTGTATTACATACGTTTACCCCGTTGTTTTGTGGAGTTCGTATTACATACGTTCACTCCCGTTGTTTTGTAGAGTTTGTATTACATACGTTTACCCCCGTTGTTTTGTAGAGTTTGTATTACATATGTTTACCCCCGTTGTTTTATAGAGTTCGTATTACATACGTTTACCCCCGTTGTTTTGTAGAGTTTGTATTACATACGTTTACTCCCGTTGTTTTGTAGTGTTTGTATTACATACGTTTACCCCCGTTGTTTTGTAGAGTTTGTATTACAAACGTTTACCCCGTTGTTTTGTAGAATTTGTATTACATACGTTTACCCCCGTTGTTTTGTAGAGTTTGCATTACATACGTTTACCCCCGTTGTTTTGTAGAGTTCGTATTACATACGTTCACCCCTGTTGTTTTGTGGAGTTCGTCTTGCATACGTTTACCCCTGTTGTTTTGTAGGGTTCGTATTACATACGTTCACCCCTGTTGTTTTGTGGAGTTCGTATTACATACGTTTACCCTCTTTGTTTTGTAGAGTTTGTATTACATATGTTTACCCCCATTGTTTTGTAGAGTTCGTATTACATACGTTTACCCCCGTTGTTTTGTAGAGTTTGTATTACATACGTTTACCCCCGTTGTTTTGTGGAGTTCGTATTACATACGTTTACCCCCGTTGTTTTGTAGAGTTTGTATTACATATGTTTACCCCCGTTGTTTTGTAGAGTTCGTTTTACATACGTTTACCCCCGTTGTTTTGTAGAGTTTGTATTACATACGTTTACCCCCGTTGTTTTGTAGAGTTCGTATTACATACGTTTACCCCCGTTGTTTTGTAGAGTTTGTATTACATACGTTTACCCCCGTTGTTTTGTAGAGTTTGTATTACATACGTTTACCACCGTTGTTTTGTGGAGTTCGTCTTGCATACGTTTACCCCCGTTGTTTTGTAGAGTTGTATTACATACGTTTACCCCCGTTGTTTTGTAGAGTTTGTATTACATACGTTTACCCCCGTTGTTTTGTAGAGTTCGTATTACATACGTTTACCCCCGTTGTTTTGTAGAGTTCGTATTACATACATTTACCTCCGTTGTTTTGTGGAGTTCTTCTTGCATACACTTACCGCCGTTGTTTTGTAGAGTTTGTATTACATACGTTTACCCCTGTTGTTTTGTGGAGTTCGTCTTGCATACGTTTACCTCCGTTGTTTTGTGGAGTTCGTATTACATATGTTTACCCCCGTTGTTTTGTAGAGATTGCATTACATACGTTTACCCCCGTTGTTTTGTAGAGTTTGTATTACATACGTTTACTCCGTTGTTTTGTAGAGTTTGTATTACATACGTTTACCCCCGTTGTTTTGTAGAGTTTGTATTACATACGTTTACCCCCGTTGTTTTGTAGAGTTCGTATTACATACGTTCACCCCTGTTGTTTTGTGGAGTTCTTCTTGCATACGTTTACCCCTGTTGTTTTGTAGGATTCGTATTACATACGTTCACCCCTGTTGTTTTGTGGAGTTCGTATTACATACGTTTACCCCCTTTGCTTTGTAGAGTTTGTATTACATACGTTTACCCCGTTGTTTTGTGGAGTTTGTATTACATACGTTCACTCCCGTTGTTTTGTAGAGTTTGTATTACATACGTTTACCCCCGTTGTTTTGTAGAGTTTGTATTACATATGTCTACCCCCGTTGTTTTGTAGAGTTCGTATTACATACGTTTACCCCCGTTGTTTTGTAGAGTTTGTATTACATACGTTTACCCCCGTTGTTTTGTGGAGTTCGTATTACATACGTTTACCCCCGTTGTTTTGTAGAGTTTGTATTACATATGTTTACCCCCGTTGTTTTGTAGAGTTCGTATTACATACGTTTACCCCCTTTTTTTTGTAGAGTTTGTATTACATACGTTTACCCCCGTTGTTTTGTAGAGTTTGTATTACATATGTTTACCCCGTTGTTTTGTAGAGTTCGTATTACATACGTTTACCCCCGTTGTTTTGTAGAGTTCGTATTACATACGTTTACCCCCGTTGTTTTGTAGAGTTTGTATTACATACGTTTACCCCCGTTGCTTTGTGGAGTTCGTATTACATACATTTACTCCCGTTGTTTTGTAGAGTTCGTATTACATACGTTTACCCCCGTTGTTTTGTAGAGTTTGTATTACATACGTTTACCCCCGTTGTTGTGTGGAATTTGTATTACATACGTCTACCCCCGTTGTTTTGTGGAGTTCGTATTACATACGTTCACCCCTGTTGTTTTGTGGAGTTCGTCTTGCATACGTTTACCCCTGTTGTTTTGTAGGGTTCGTATTACATACGTTCACCCCTGTTGTTTTGTGGAGTTCGTATTACATACGTTCACTCCCGTTGTTTTGTAGAGTTTGTATTACATACGTTTACCCCCGTTGTTTTGTAGAGTTTGTATTACATATGTTTACCCCCGTTGTTTTATAGAGTTCGTATTACATACGTTTACCCCCGTTGTTTTGTAGAGTTTGTATTACATACGTTTACTCCCGTTGTTTTGTAGAGTTTGTATTACATACGTTTACCCCCGTTGTTTTGTAGAGTTTGTATTACAAACGTTTACCCCGTTGTTTTGTAGAGTTTGTATTACATACGTTTACCCCCGTTGTTTTGTAGAGTTTGCATTACATACGTTTACCCCCGTTGTTTTGTAGAGTTCGTATTACATACGTTCACCCCTGTTGTTTTGTGGAGTTCGTCTTGCATACGTTTACCCCTGTTGTTTTGTAGGGTTTGTATTACATACGTTCACCCCTGTTGTTTTGTGGAGTTCGTATTACATATGTTTACCCCCTTTGTTTTGTACAGTTTGTATTACATATGTTTACCCCCGTTGTTTTGTAGAGTTTGTATTACATACGTTTACCCCGTTGTTTTGTGGAGTTCGTATTACATACGTTTACCTCCGTTGTTTTGTGGAGTTCGTCTTGCATACGCTTACCCCCGTTGTTTTGTAGAGTTTGGATTACATACGTTTATCCCTGTTGTTTTGTGGAGTTCGTATTACATACGTTTACCCCCGTTGTTTTGTAGAGTTTGTATTACATACGTTTACCCCGTTGTTTTGTAGAGTTTGTATTACATACGTTTACCCCCGTTGTTTTGTGGAGTTCGTCTTGCATACGTTTACCCCCGTTGTTTTGTAGAGTTTGCATTACATACGTTTACCCCCGTTGTTTTGTAGAGTTCGTATTACATACGTTCACCCCTGTTGTTTTGTGGATTTCGTCTTGCATACGTTTACCCCTGTTGTTTTGTAGGGTTCGTATTACATACGTTCACCCCTGTTGTTTTGTGGAGTTCGTATTACATACGTTTACCCCCTTTGTTTTGTAGAGTTTGTATTACATATGTTTACCCCCGTTGTTTTGTAGAGTTTGTATTACATACGTTTACCCCGTTGTTTTGTGGAGTTCGTATTACATACGTTCACTCCCGTTGTTTTGTAGAGTTTGTATTACATACGTTTACCCCCGTTGTTTTGTAGAGTTTGTATTACATATGTTTACCCCCGTTGTTTTATAGAGTTTGTATTACATACGTTTACCCCCGTTTTTTTGTAGAGTTTGTATTACATACGTTTACCCCCGTTGTCTTGTGGAGTTCGTCTTGCATACGTTTACCCCTGTTGTTTTGTAGAGTTGTATTACATACGTTTACCCCCGTTGTTTTGTAGAGTTCGTATTACATACGTTTACCCCTGTTGTTTTGTGGAGTTCGTATTACATACGTTTACCCCCGTTGTTTTGTAGAGTTCGTATTACATACATTTACCTCCGTTGTTTTGTGGAGTTCGTCTTGCATACGCTTACCCCGTTGTTTTGTAGAGTTTGTATTAGATACGTTTACCCCTGTTGTTTTGTGGAGTTCGTCTTGCATACGTTTACCTCCGTTGTTTTGTGGAGTTCGTATTACATACGTTTACCCCTGTTGTTTTGTAGAGTTTGTATTACATATGTTTACCCCCGTTGTTTTGTAGAGTTCGTATTACATACGTTTACCCCCGTTGTTTTGTAGACTTTGTATTACATACGTTTACCCCCGTTGTTTTGTGGAGTTCGTATTACATACGTTTACCCCAGTTGTTTTGTGGAGTTCGTCTTGCATACGTTTACCCCTGTTGTTTTGTAGAGTTTCTATTATATACGTTTACCCCCGTTGTTTTGTAGAATTCGTATTACATACGTTTACCCTCGTTGTTTTGTAGAGTTCGTATTACATACGTTTACCCCCGTTGTTTTGTGGAGTTCGTATTACATACGTTTACCCTGTTGTTTTGTAGAGTTCGTATTACATACGTTTACCCCCGTTGTTTTGTAGAGTTCGTATTACATACGTTTACCTCCGTTGTTTTGTGGAGTTCGTCTTGCATACGCTTACCCCGTTGTTTTGTAGAGTTTGTATTACATACGTTTACCCTTGTTGTTTTGTGGAGTTCGTATTACATACGTTTACCCCCGTTGTTTTGTAGAGTTCGTCTTGCATACGTTTACCCCCGTTGTTTTGTAGAGTTGTATTACATACGTTTACCCCCGTTGTTTTGTAGAGTTCGTATTACATACGTTTACCCCTGTTGTTTTGTGGAGTTCGTATTACATACGTTTACCCTCGTTGTTTTGTGGAGTTCGTTTTACATACGTTTACCCCCGTTGTTTTGTAGAGTTCGTATTACATACATTTACCTCCGTTGTTTTGTGGAGTTCGTCTTGCATACGCTTACCCCCGTGGTTTTGTAGAGTTTGTATTACATACGTTTACCCCTGTTGTTTTGTGGAGTTCGTCTTGCATACGTTTACCTCCGTTGCTTTGTGGAGTTCGTATTACATACGTTTACCCCTGTTGTTTTGTGGAGTTCGTCTTGCATACGTTTACCTCCGTTGTTTTGTGGAGTTCGTATTACATACGTTTACCCCTGTTGTTTTGTAGAGTTCGTATTACATACGTTTACCCCGTTGTTTTGTAGAGTTTGTATTACATACGTTTACCCCCGTTGTTTTGTAGAGTTTGCATTACATACGTTTACCCCCGTTGTTTTGTAGAGTTCGTATTACATACGTTCACCCCTGTTGTTTTGTGGAGTTCGTCTTGCATACGTTTACCCCTGTTGTTTTGTAGGGTTCGTATTACATACGTTCACCCCTGTTGTTTTGTGGAGTTCGTATTGCATACGTTTACCCCCTTTGTTTTGTAGAGTTTGTATTACATATGTTTACCCCCGTTGTTTTGTAGAGTTTGTATTACATATGTTTACCCCCGTTGTTTTATAGAGTTCGTATTACATACGTTTACCCCTGTTGTTTTGTAGAGTTTGTATTACATACGTTTACTCCCGTTGTTTTGTAGTGTTTGTATTACATACGTTTACCCCCGTTGTTTTGTAGAGTTTGTATTACAAACGTTTACCCCGTTGTTTTGTAGAATTTGTATTACATACGTTTACCCCCGTTGTTTTGTAGAGTTTGCATTACATACGTTTACCCCCGTTGTTTTGTAGAGTTTGTATTACATATGTTTACCCCCGTTGTTTTATAGAGTTCGTATTACATACGTTTACCCCTGTTGTTTTGTAGAGTTTGTATTACATACGTTTACTCCCGTTGTTTTGTAGTGTTTGTATTACATACGTTTACCCCCGTTGTTTTGTAGAGTTTGTATTACAAACGTTTACCCCGTTGTTTTGTAGAATTTGTATTACATACGTTTACCCCCGTTGTTTTGTAGAGTTTGCATTACATACGTTTACCCCCGTTGTTTTGTAGAGTTCGTATTACATACGTTCACCCCTGTTGTTTTGTGGAGTTCGTCTTGCATACGTTTACCCCTGTTGTTTTGTAGGGTTCGTATTACATACGTTCACCCCTGTTGTTTTGTGGCGTTCGTATTACATACGTTTACCCTCTTTGTTTTGTAGAGTTTGTATTACATATGTTTACCCCCGTTGTTTTGTAGAGTTTGCATTACATACGTTTACCACGTTGTTTTGTGGAGTTCGTATTACATACGTTCACTCCCGTTGTTTTGTAGAGTTTGTATTACATACGTTTACCCCCGTTGTTTTGTAGAGTTTGTATTACATATGTTTACCCCCATTGTTTTGTAGAGTTCGTATTACATACGTTTACCCCCGTTGTTTTGTAGAGTTTGTATTACATACGTTTACCCCCGTTGTTTTGTGGAGTTCGTATTACATACGTTTACCCCCGTTGTTTTGTAGAGTTTGTATTACATATGTTTACCCCCGTTGTTTTGTAGAGTTCGTTTTACATACGTTTACCCCCGTTGTTTTGTAGAGTTTGTATTACATACGTTTACCCCCGTTGTTTTGTAGAGTTCGTATTACATACGTTTACCCCCGTTGTTTTGTAGAGTTGTATTACATACGTTTACCCCCGTTGTTTTGTAGAGTTTGTATTACATACGTTTACCCCCGTTGTTTTGTAGAGTTTGTATTACATACGTTTACCCCCGTTGTTTTGTAGAGTTCGTATTACATACATTTACCTCCGTTGTTTTGTGGAGTTCTTCTTGCATACACTTACCGCCGTTGTTTTGTAGAGTTTGTATTACATACGTTTACCCCTGTTGTTTTGTGGAGTTCGTCTTGCATACGTTTACCTCCGTTGTTTTGTGGAGTTCGTATTACATATGTTTACCCCCGTTGTTTTGTAGAGTTTGCATTACATACGTTTACCCCCGTTGTTTTGTAGAGTTTGTATTACATACGTTTACCCCCGTTGTTTTGTAGAGTTTGCATTACATACGTTTACCCCCGTTGTTTTGTAGAGTTCGTATTACATACGTTCACCCCTGTTGTTTTGTGGAGTTCGTCTTGCATACGTTTACCCCTGTTGTTTTGTAGGGTTCGTATTACATACGTTCACCCCTGTTGTTTTGTGGAGTTCGTATTGCATACGTTTACCCCCTTTGTTTTGTAGAGTTTGTATTACATATGTTTACCCCCGTTGTTTTGTAGAGTTTGTATTACATACGTTTACCCCGTTGTTTTGTGGAGTTCGTATTACATACGTTCACTCCCGTTGTTTTGTAGAGTTTGTATTACATACGTTTACCCCCGTTGTTTTGTAGAGTTTGTATTACATATGTTTACCCCCGTTGTTTTATAGAGTTCGTATTACATACGTTTACCCCCGTTGTTTTGTAGAGTTTGTATTACATACGTTTACTCCCGTTGTTTTGTAGAGTTTGTATTACATACGTTTACCCCCGTTGTTTTGTAGAGTTTGTATTACAAACGTTTACCCCGTTGTTTTGTAGAATTTGTATTACATACGTTTACCCCCGTTGTTTTGTAGAGTTTGCATTACATACGTTTACCCCCGTTGTTTTGTAGAGTTCGTATTACATACGTTCACCCCTGTTGTTTTGTGGAGTTCGTCTTGCATACGTTTACCCCTGTTGTTTTGTAGGGTTCGTATTACATACGTTCACCCCTGTTGTTTTGTGGAGTTCGTATTACATACGTTTACCCTCTTTGTTTTGTAGAGTTTGTATTACATATGTTTACCCCCGTTGTTTTGTAGAGTTTGCATTACATACGTTTACCACGTTGTTTTGTGGAGTTCGTATTACATACGTTCACTCCCGTTGTTTTGTAGAGTTTGTATTACATACGTTTACCCCCGTTGTTTTGTAGAGTTTGTATTACATATGTTTACCCCCATTGTTTTGTAGAGTTCGTATTACATACGTTTACCCCCGTTGTTTTGTAGAGTTTGTATTACATACGTTTACCCCCGTTGTTTTGTGGAGTTCGTATTACATACGTTTACCCCCGTTGTTTTGTAGAGTTTGTATTACATATGTTTACCCCCGTTGTTTTGTAGAGTTCGTTTTACATACGTTTACCCCCGTTGTTTTGTAGAGTTTGTATTACATACGTTTACCCCCGTTGTTTTGTAGAGTTCGTATTACATACGTTTACCCCCGTTGTTTTGTAGAGTTTGTATTACATACGTTTACCCCCGTTGTTTTGTAGAGTTTGTATTACATACGTTTACCACCGTTGTGTTGTGGAGTTCGTCTTGCATACGTTTACCCCCGTTGTTTTGTAGAGTTGTATTACATACGTTTACCCCCGTTGTTTTGTAGAGTTTGTATTACATACGTTTACCCCCGTTGTTTTGTAGAGTTCGTATTACATACGTTTACCCCCGTTGTTTTGTAGAGTTCGTATTACATACATTTACCTCCGTTGTTTTGTGGAGTTCTTCTTGCATACACTTACCGCCGTTGTTTTGTAGAGTTTGTATTACATACGTTTACCCCTGTTGTTTTGTGGAGTTCGTCTTGCATACGTTTACCTCCGTTGTTTTGTGGAGTTCGTATTACATATGTTTACCCCCGTTGTTTTGTAGAGTTTGCATTACATACGTTTACCCCCGTTGTTTTGTAGAGTTTGTATTACATACGTTTACTCCGTTGTTTTGTAGAGTTTGTATTACATACGTTTACCCCCGTTGTTTTGTAGAGTTTGTATTACATACGTTTACCCCCGTTGTTTTGTAGAGTTCGTATTACATACGTTCACCCCTGTTGTTTTGTGGAGTTCTTCTTGCATACGTTTACCCCTGTTGTTTTGTAGGATTCGTATTACATACGTTCACCCCTGTTGTTTTGTGGAGTTCGTATTACATACGTTTACCCCCTTTGCTTTGTAGAGTTTGTATTACATACGTTTACCCCGTTGTTTTGTGGAGTTTGTATTACATACGTTCACTCCCGTTGTTTTGTAGAGTTTGTATTACATACGTTTACCCCCGTTGTTTTGTAGAGTTTGTATTACATATGTCTACCCCCGTTGTTTTGTAGAGTTCGTATTACATACGTTTACCCCCGTTGTTTTGTAGAGTTTGTATTACATACGTTTACCCCCGTTGTTTTGTGGAGTTCGTATTACATACGTTTACCCCCGTTGTTTTGTAGAGTTTGTATTACATATGTTTACCCCCGTTGTTTTGTAGAGTTCGTATTACATACGTTTACCCCCTTTTTTTTTGTAGAGTTTGTATTACATACGTTTACCCCCGTTGTTTTGTAGAGTTTGTATTACATATGTTTACCCCGTTGTTTTGTAGAGTTCGTATTACATACGTTTACCCCCGTTGTTTTGTAGAGTTCGTATTACATACGTTTACCCCCGTTGTTTTGTAGAGTTTGTATTACATACGTTTACCCCCGTTGTTGTGTGGAATTTGTATTACATACGTCTACCCCCGTTGTTTTGTGGAGTTCGTATTACATACGTTCACCCCTGTTGTTTTGTGGAGTTCGTCTTGCATACGTTTACCCCCGTTGTTTTGTAGAGTTCGTATTACATACGTTCACCCCTGTTGTTTTGTGGAGTTCGTCTTGCATACGTTTACCCCTGTTGTTTTGTAGGGTTTGTATTACATACGTTCACCCCTGTTGTTTTGTGGAGTTCGTATTACATATGTTTACCCCCTTTGTTTTGTAGAGTTTGTATTACATATGTTTACCCCCGTTGTTTTGTAGAGTTTGTATTACATACGTTTACCCCGTTGTTTTGTGGAGTTCGTATTACATACGTTTACCTCCGTTGTTTTGTGGAGTTCGTCTTGCATACGCTTACCCCCGTTGTTTTGTAGAGTTTGGATTACATACGTTTATCCCTGTTGTTTTGTGGAGTTCGTATTACATACGTTTACCCCCGTTGTTTTGTAGAGTTTGTATTACATACGTTTACCCCGTTGTTTTGTAGAGTTTGTATTACATACGTTTACCCCCGTTGTTTTGTGGAGTTCGTCTTGCATACGTTTACCCCCGTTGTTTTGTAGAGTTTGCATTACATACGTTTACCCCCGTTGTTTTGTAGAGTTCGTATTACATACGTTCACCCCTGTTGTTTTGTGGAGTTCGTCTTGCATACGTTTACCCCTGTTGTTTTGTAGGGTTCGTATTACATACGTTCACCCCTGTTGTTTTGTGGAGTTCGTATTACATACGTTTACCCCCTTTGTTTTGTAGAGTTTGTATTACATATGTTTACCCCCGTTGTTTTGTAGAGTTTGTATTACATACGTTTACCCCGTTGTTTTGTGGAGTTCGTATTACATACGTTCACTCCCGTTGTTTTGTAGAGTTTGTATTACATACGTTTACCCCCGTTGTTTTGTAGAGTTTGTATTACATATGTTTACCCCCGTTGTTTTATAGAGTTCGTATTACATACGTTTACCCCCGTTGTTTTGTAGAGTTTGTATTACATACGTTTACTCCCGTTGTTTTGTAGAGTTTGTATTACATACGTTTACCCCCGTTGTTTTGTAGAGTTTGTATTACAAACGTTTACCCCGTTGTTTTGTAGAGTTTGTATTACATACGTTTACCCCCGTTGTTTTGTAGAGTTTGCATTACATACGTTTACCCCCGTTGTTTTGTAGAGTTCGTATTACATACGTTCACCCCTGTTGTTTTGTGGAGTTCGTCTTGCATACGTTTACCCCTGTTGTTTTGTAGGGTTCGTATTACATACCTTTACCCCGTTGTTTTGTGGAGTTCGTATTACATACGTTCACTCCCGTTGTTTTGTAGAGTTTGTATTACATACGTTTACCCCCTTGTTTTGTAGAGTTTGTATTACATATGTTTACCCCCGTTGTTTTGTAGAGTTCGTATTACATACGTTTACCCCCGTTGTTTTGTAGAGTTTGTATTACATACGTTTACCCCCGTTGTTTTGTGGAGTTCGTATTACATACGTTTACCCCCGTTGCTTTGTAGAGTTTGTATTACATATGTTTACCCCCGTTGTTTTGTAGAGTTCGTATTACATACGTTTACCCCCGTTGTTTTGTAGAGTTTGTATTACATACGTTTACCCCCGTTGTTTTGTAGAGTTCGTATTACATACGTTTACCCCCGTTGTTTTGTAGAGTTTGTATTACATACGTTTACCCCCGTTGTTTTGTAGAGTTTGTATTACATACGTTTATCCCCGTTGTTTTGTGGAGTTCGTCTTGCATACGTTTACCCCCGTTGTTTTGTAGAGTTGTATTACATACGTTTACCCCCGTTGTTTTGTAGAGTTTGTATTACATACGTTTACCCCCGTTGTTTTGTAGAGTTCGTATTACATACATTTACCTCCGTTGTTTTGTGGAGTTCTTCTTGCATACACTTACCCCCGTTGTTTTGTAGAGTTTGTATTACATACGTTTACCCCTGTTGTTTTGTGGAGTTCGTCTTGCATACGTTTACCTCCGTTGTTTTGTGGAGTTCGTATTACATACGCTTACCCCCGTTGTTTTGTAGAGTTTGCATTACATACGTTTACCCCCGTTGTTTTGTAGAGTTTGTATTACATACGTTTACTCCGTTGTTTTGTAGAGTTTGTATTACATACGTTTACCCCCGTTGTTTTGTAGAGTTTGTATTACATACGTTTACCCCCGTTGTTTTGTAGAGTTCGTATTACATACGTTCACCCCTGTTGTTTTGTGGAGTTCGTCTTGCATACGTTTACCCCTGTTGTTTTGTAGGATTCGTATTACATACGTTCACCCCTGTTGTTTTGTGGAGTTCGTATTACATACGTTTACCCCCTTTGTTTTGTAGAGTTTGTATTACATATGTTTACCCCCGTTGTTTTGTAGAGTTTGTATTACATACGTTTACCCCGTTGTTTTGTGGAGTTCGTATTACATACGTTCACTCCCGTTGTTTTGTAGAGTTTGTATTACATACGTTTACCCCCGTTGTTTTGTAGAGTTTGTATTACATATGTTTACCCCCGTTGTTTTATAGAGTTCGTATTACATACGTTTACCCCCGTTGTTTTGTAGAGTTTGTATTACATACGTTTACTCCCGTTGTTTTGTAGAGTTTGTATTACATACGTTTACCCCCGTTGTTTTGTAGAGTTTGTATTACAAACGTTTACCCCGTTGTTTTGTAGAGTTTGTATTACATACGTTTACCCCCGTTGTTTTGTAGAGTTTGCATTACATACGTTTACCCCCGTTGTTTTGTAGAGTTCGTATTACATACGTTCACCCCTGTTGTTTTGTGGAGTTCGTCTTGCATACGTTTACCCCTGTTGTTTTGTAGGGTTCGTATTACATACCTTTACCCCGTTGTTTTGTGGAGTTCGTATTACATACGTTCACTCCCGTTGTTTTGTAGAGTTTGTATTACATACGTTTACCCCCTTGTTTTGTAGAGTTTGTATTACATATGTTTACCCCCGTTGTTTTGTAGAGTTCGTATTACATACGTTTACCCCCGTTGTTTTGTAGAGTTTGTATTACATACGTTTACCCCCGTTGTTTTGTGGAGTTCGTATTACATACGTTTACCCCCGTTGTTTTGTAGAGTTTGTATTACATATGTTTACCCCCGTTGTTTTGTAGAGTTCGTATTACATACGTTTACCCCCGTTGTTTTGTAGAGTTTGTATTACATACGTTTACCCCCGTTGTTTTGTAGAGTTCGTATTACATACGTTTACCCCCGTTGTTTTGTAGAGTTTGTATTACATACGTTTACCCCCGTTGTTTTGTAGAGTTTGTATTACATACGTTTATCCCCGTTGTTTTGTGGAGTTCGTCTTGCATACGTTTACCCCCGTTGTTTTGTAGAGTTGTATTACATACGTTTACCCCCGTTGTTTTGTAGAGTTTGTATTACATACGTTTACCCCCGTTGTTTTGTAGAGTTCGTATTACATACATTTACCTCCGTTGTTTTGTGGAGTTCTTCTTGCATACACTTACCCCCGTTGTTTTGTAGAGTTTGTATTACATACGTTTACCCCTGTTGTTTTGTGGAGTTCGTCTTGCATACGTTTACCTCCGTTGTTTTGTGGAGGTCGTATTACATACGTTTACCCCTGTTGTTTTGTGGAGTTCGTCTTGCATACGTTTACCTCCGTTGTTTTGTGGAGTTCGTATTACATACGCTTACCCCCGTTGTTTTGTAGAGTTTGCATTACATACGTTTACCCCCGTTGTTTTGTAGAGTTTGTATTACATACGTTTACTCCGTTGTTTTGTAGAGTTTGTATTACATACGTTTACCCCCGTTGTTTTGTAGAGTTTGTATTACATACGTTTACCCCCGTTGTTTTGTAGAGTTCGTATTACATACGTTCACCCCTGTTGTTTTGTGGAGTTCGTCTTGCATACGTTTACCCCTGTTGTTTTGTAGGATTCGTATTACATACGTTCACCCCTGTTGTTTTGTGGAGTTCGTATTGCATACGTTTACCCCCTTTGCTTTGTAGAGTTTGTATTACATACGTTTACCCCGTTGTTTTGTGGAGTTTGTATTACATACGTTCACTCCCGTTGTTTTGTAGAGTTTGTATTACATACGTTTATCCCCGTTGTTTTGTAGAGTTTGTATTACATATGTCTACCCCCGTTGTTTTGTAGAGTTCGTATTACATACGTTTACCCCCGTTGTTTTGTGGAGTTCGTATTACATACGTTTACCCCCGTTGTTTTGTAGAGTTTGTATTACATATGTTTACCCCCGTTGTTTTGTAGAGTTCGTATTACATACGTTTACCCCCTTTGTTTTGTAGAGTTTGTATTACATACGTTTACCCCCGTTGTTTTGTAGAGTTTGTATTACATACGTTTACCCCCGTTGTTTTGTGGAATTTGTATTACATACGTCTACCCCCGTTGTTTTGTGGAGTTCGTATTACATACGTTCACCCCTGTTGTTTTGTGGAGTTCGTCTTGCATACGTTTACCCCTGTTGTTTTGTAGGGTTCGTATTACATACGTTCACCCCTGTTGTTTTGTGGAGTTCGTATTACATACGTTTACCCTCTTTGCTTTGTAGAGTTTGTATTACATACGTTTACCCCGTTGTTTTGTGGAGTTCGTATTACATACGTTCACTCCCGTTGTTTTGTAGAGTTTGCATTACATATGTTTACCCCCGTTGCTTTGTAGAGTTCGTATTACATACGTTTACCCCCGTTGTTTTGTAGAGTTTGTATTACATACGTTTACCCCCGTTGTTTTGTGGAGTTCGTATTACATACGTTTACCTCCGTTGTTTTGTAGAGTTTGTATTATATATGTTTACCCCCGTTGTTTTGTAGAGTTCGTATTACATACGTTTACCCCCTTTGTTTTGTAGAGTTTGTATTACATACGTTTACCCCCGTTGTTTTGTAGAGTTTGTATTACATACGTTTACCCCCGTTGTTTTGTGGAGTTTGTATTACATACGTTTACCCCCGTTGTTTTGTGGAGTTCGTATTACATACGTTTACCCCTGTTGTTTTGTAGAGTTCGTATTACATACGTTTACCCCCGTTGTTTTGTAGAGTTCTTATTACATTCCCCCCCCCCCCCCCCCCCCCCCCCCCGTTGTTTTGTGGAGGCCATCTTACATACGTTTACCCCCGTTGTTTTGTGGAGTTCGTATTACATACGTTTACCCTCGTTGTTTTGTAGAGTTCGTATTACATACGTTTACCCCCGTTGTTTTGTAGAGTTTGTATTACATACGTTTACCTCCGTTGTTTTGTGGAGTTCGTCTTGCATACGCTTACCCCCGTTGTTTTGTAGAGTTTGGATTACATACGTTTATCCCTGTTGTTTTGTGGAGTTCGTATTACATACGTTTACCCCCGTTGTTTTGTAGAGTTTGTATTACATACGTTTACCCCCGTTGTTTTGTAGAGTTTGTATTACAAACGTTTACCCCCGTTGTTTTGTGGAGTTCGTCTTGCATACGTTTACCCCCGTTGTTTTGTAGAGTTGTATTACATACGTTTACCCCCGTTGTTTTGTAGAGTTCGTATTACATACGTTTACCCTCGTTGTTTTGTGGAGTTCGTATTACATACGTTTACCCCCGTTGTTTTGTAGAGTTCGTATTACATACATTTACCTCCGTTGTTTTGTGGAGTTCGTCTTGCATACGCTTACCCCAGTTGTTTTGCAGAGTTTGTATTACATACGTTTACCCCTGTTGTTTTGTGGAGTTCGTCTTGCATACGCTTACCTCCGTTGTTTTGTGGAGTTCGTATTACATACGTTTACCCCTGTTGATTTGTGTAGTTCGTCTTGCATACGTTTACCTCCGTTGTTTTGTGGAGTTCGTATTACATACGTTTACTCCCGTTGTTTTGTAGAGTTTGTATTACATACGTTTACCCCCGTTGTTTTGTAGAGTTTGCATTACATACGTTTACCCCGTTGTTTTGTAGAGTTTGTATTACATACGTTTACCCCCGTTGTTTTGTAGGGTTTGTATTACATACGTTTACCCCTGTTGTTTTGTAGAGTTCGTATTACATACGTTCACCCCTGTTGTTTTGTGGAGTTCGTCTTGCATACGTTTACCCATGTTGTTTTGTAGGGTTCGTATTACATACGTTCACCCCTGTTGTTTTGTGGAGTTCGTATTACATACGTTTACCCCTTTGTTTTGTAGAGTTTGTATTACATATGTTTACCCCCGTTGTTTTGTAGAGTTTGTATTACATACGTTTACCCCGTTGTTTTGTGGAGTTCGTATTACATACGTTCACTCCCGTTGTTTTATAGAGTTTGTATTACATATGTTTACCCCCGTTGTTTTGTAGAATTTGTATTACATATGTTTACTCCCGTTGTTTTGTAGAGTTCGTATTACATACGTTTACCTCCGTTGTTTTGTAGAGTTCGTATTACATACGTTTACCCCCGCTGTTTTGTGGAGTTCGTATTACATACGTTTACCCCCGTTGTTTTGTGGAGTTCGTATTAGTTACTTTACCCCCGTTATTTTGTAGAGTTTGTATTACATACGTTTACCCCCGTTGTTTTGTAGAGTTTGTATTACATACGTTTACCCCCGTTGTTTTGTGGAGTTTGTATTACATACGTTTACCCCCGTTGTTTTGTGGAGTTCGTATTACATACGTTTACCCCTATTGTTTTGTAGAGTTCGTATTACATACGTTTACCCCTGTTGTTTTGTAGAGTTCGTATTACATACGTTTACCCCCGTTGTTTTGTAGAGTTCTTATTACATTCCCCCCCCGTTGTTTTGTGGAGGCCATCTTACATACGTTTACCCCCGTTGTTTTGTGGAGTTCGTATTACATACGTTTACCCTCGTTGTTTTGTAGAGTTCGTATTACATACGTTTACCCCCGTTGTTTTGTAGAGTTCGTATTACATACGTTTACCTCCGTTGTTTTGTGGAGTTCGTCTTGCATACGCTTACCCCCGTTGTTTTGTAGAGTTTGGATTACATACGTTTATCCCTGTTGTTTTGTGGAGTTCGTATTACATACGTTTACCCCCGTTGTTTTGTAGAGTTTGTATTACATACGTTTACCCCCGTTGTTTTGTAGAGTTTGTATTACATACGTTTACCCCCGTTGTTTTGTGGAGTTCGTCTTGCATACGTTTACCCCCGTTGTTTTGTAGAGTTGTATTACATACGTTTACCCCCGTTGTTTTGTAGAGTTCGTATTACATACGTTTACCCTCGTTGTTTTGTGGAGTTCGTATTACATACGTTTACCCCCGTTGTTTTGTAGAGTTCGTATTACATACATTTACCTCCGTTGTTTTGTGGAGTTCGTCTTGCATACGTTTACCCCAGTTGTTTTGTAGAGTTTGTATTACATACGTTTACCCCTGTTGTTTTGTGGAGTTCGTCTTGCATACGCTTATCTCCGTTGTTTTGTGGAGTTCGTATTACATACGTTTACCCCTGTTGATTTGTGTAGTTCGTCTTGCATACGTTTACCTCCGTTGTTTTGTGGAGTTCGTATTACATACGTTTACTCCCGTTGTTTTGTAGAGTTTGTATTACATACGTTTACCCCCGTTGTTTTGTAGAGTTTGTATTACATACGTTTACCCCGTTGTTTTGTAGAGTTTGTATTACATACGTTTACCCCCGTTGTTTTGTAGAGTTTGTATTACATACGTTTACCCCTGTTGTTTTGTAGAGTTCGTATTACATACGTTCACCCCTGTTGTTTTGTGGAGTTCGTCTTGCATACGTTTACCCATGTTGTTTTGTAGGGTTCGTATTACATACGTTCACCCCTGTTGTTTTGTGGAGTTCGTATTACATACGTTTACCCCTTTGTTATGTAGAGTTTGTATTACATATGTTTACCCCCGTTGTTTTGTAGAGTTTGTATTACATACGTTTACCCCGTTGTTTTGTGGAGTTCGTATTACATACGTTCACTCCCGTTGTTTTATAGAGTTTGTATTACATATGTTTACCCCCGTTGTTTTGTAGAGTTTGTATTACATATGTTTACTCCCGTTGTTTTGTAGAGTTCGTATTACATACGTTTACCTCCGTTGTTTTGTAGAGTTCGTATTACATACGTTTACCCCCGTTGTTTTGTAGAGTTTGTATTACATACGTTTACCCCCGTTGTTTTGTGGAGTTTGTATTACATACGTTTACCCCCGTTGTTTTGTAGAGTTTGTATTACATATGTTTACCCCCGTTGTTTTGTAGAGTTCGTATTACATACGTTTACCCCCGTTGTTTTGTAGAGTTTGTATTACATACGTTTACACCCTTTGTTTTGTAGAGTTTGTATTACATACGCTTACCCCGTTGTTTTGTGGAGTTTGTATTACATATGTTTACCCCCGTTGTTTTGTAGAGTTCGTATTACATACGTTTACCCCCATTGTTTTGTAGAGTTTGTATTACATACGTTTACCCCCGTTGTTTTGTAGAGTTCGTATTACATACGTTTACCCCCGTTGATTTGTAGAGTTTGTATTACATACGTTTACCCCCGTTGTTTTGTAGAGTTTGTATTACATACGTTTACCCCCGTTGTTTTGTGGAGTTCGTCTTGCATACGTTTACCCCCGTTGTTTTGTAGAGTTGTATTACATACGTTTACCCCTGTTGTTTGTGGAGTTCGTATTACATACGTTTACCCCCGTTGTTTTGTAGAGTTGTATTACATACGTTTACCTGCGTTGTTTTGTAGAGTTCGTATTACATACGTTTACCCCTGTTGTTTTGTGGAGTTCGTATTACATACGTTTACCCTCGTTGTTTTGTGGAGTTCGTATTACATACGTTTACCCCCGTTGTTTTGTAGAGTTCGTATTACATACGTTCACCCCTGTTGTTTTGTGGAGTTCGTCTTGCATACGTTTACCCCTGTTGTTTTGTAGGGTTCGTATTACATACGTTCACCCCTGTTGTTTTGTGGAGTTCGTATTACATACGTTTACCCCTGTTGTTTTGTAGAGTTTGTATTACATATGTTTAACCACGTTGTTTAGTAGAGTTTGTATTACATACGTTTACCCCGTTGTTTTGTGGAGTTCGTATTACATACGTTCACTCCCGTTGTTTTATAGAGTTTGTATTACATACGTTTACCCCCGTTGTTTTGTTGAGTTTGTATTACATATGTTTACCCCCGTTGTTTTGTAGAGTTCGTATTACATACGTTTACCCCCGTTGTTTTGTAGAGTTTGTATTACATATGTTTAACCCCGTTGTTTTGTAGAGTTCGTATTACATACGTTTACCCCCGTTGTTTTGTAGAGTTTGTATTACATACGTTTACCCCCGTTGTTTTGTAGAGTTCGTATTACATACGTTTACCTCCGTTGTTTTGTGGAGTTCGTCTTGCATACGTTTACCCCCGTTGTTTTGTAGAGTTTTATTACATACGTTTACCCCCGTTGTTTTGTAGAGTTCGTATTACATACGTTTACCCCTGTTGTTTTGTGGAGTTCGTATTACATACGTTTACCCTCGTTGCTTTGTGGAGTTCGTATTACATACGTTTACCCCGTTGTTTTGTAGAGTTCGTATTACATACATTTACCTCCGTTGTTTTGTGGAGTTCGTCTTGCATACGCTTACCCCCGTTGTTTTGTAGAGTTTGTATTACATACGTTTACCCCTGTTGTTTTGTGGAGTTCGTCTTGCATACGTTTACCTCCGTTGTTTTGTGGAGTTCGTATTACATACGTTTACCCCTGTTGATTTGTGTAGTTCGTCTTGCATACGTTTACCTCCGTTGTTTTGTGGAGTTCGTATTACATACGTTTGCTCCTGTTGTTTTGTAGAGTTTGTATTACATACGTTTACCCCCGTTGTTTTGTAGAGTTTGTATTACATTCGTTTACCCCGTTGTTTTGTAGAGTTTGTATTACATACGTTTACCCCCGTTGTTTTGTAGAGTTTGTATTACATACGTTTACCCCCGTTGTTTTGTAGAGTTCGTATTACATACTTTCACCCCTGTTGTTTTGTGGAGTTCGTCTTGCATACGTTTATCCCTGTTGTTTTGTAGGGTTCGTATTACATACATTCACCCCTGTTGTTTTGTGGAGTTCGTATTACATACGTTTACCCCCTTTGTTTTGTAGAGTTTGTATTACATATGTTTACCCCCGTTGTTTTGTAGAGTTTGTATTACATACGTTTACCCCGTTGTTTTGTAGAGTTCGTATTACATACGTTTACCCCCGTTGTTTTGTAGAGTTCGTATTACATACGTTTACCCCCGTTGTTTTGTGGAGTTCGTATTACATACGTTTACCCCCGTTGTTTTGTAGAGTTCGTATTACATACGTTTACCCCCGTTGTTTTGTAGAGTTCGTATTACATACGTTTACCCCCGTTGTTTTGTAAAGTTTATATTACATACGTTTACCCCCTTTCTTTTGTAGAGTTTGTATTACATACGCTTACCCCCGTTGTTTTGTAGAGTTTGTATTACATATGTTTACCCCCGTTGTTTTGTAGAGTTCGTATTACATACGTTTACCCCCGTTGTTTTGTAGAGTTTGTATTACATACTTTTACCCCCGTTGTTTTGTAGAGTTCGTATTACATACGTTTACCCCCGTTGTTTTGTAGAGTTTGTATTACATACGTTTACCCCCGTTGTTTTGTAGAGTTTGTATTACATACGTTTACCCCCGTTGTTTTGTGGAGTTCGTCTTGCATACGTTTACCCCCGTTGTTTTGTAGAGTTGTATTACATACGTTTACCCCTGTTGTTTTGTGGAGTTCGTATTACATACGTTTACCCCCGTTGTTTTGTAGAGTTGTATTACATACGTTTACCTCCGTTGTTTTGTAAAGTTCGTATTACATACGTTTACCCCTGTTGTTTTGTGGAGTTCGTATTACATACGTTTACCCACGTTGTTTTGTGGAGTTCGTATTACATACGTTTACCCCCGTTGTTTTGTAGAGTTGTATTACATACGTTTACCTCCGTTGTTTTGTAGAGTTCGTATTACATACGTTTACCCCTGTTGTTTTGTGGAGTTCGTATTACATACGTTTACCCTCATTGTTTTGTGGAGTTCGTATTACATACGTTTACCCCCGTTGTTTTGTAGAGTTCGTATTACATACATTTACCTCCGTTGTTTTGTGGAGTTCGTATTGCATACGCTTACCCCCGTTGTTTTGTAGAGTTTGTATTACATACGTTTACCCCTGTTGTTTTGTGGAGTTCGTCTTGCATACGTTTACCTCCGTTGTTTTGTGGAGTTCGTATTACATACGTTTACCCCTGTTGTTTTGTGGAGTTCGTCTTGCATACGTTTACCCTCGTTGTTTTGTAGAGTTTGTATTACATACGTTTACCCCCGTTGTTTTGTAGAGTTTGTATTACATACGTTTACCCCCGTTGTTTTGTAGAGTTCGTATTACATACGTTCACCCCTGTTGTTTTGTGGAGTTCGTCTTGCATACGTTTACCCCTGTTGTTTTGTAGGGTTCGTATTACATACGTTCACCCCTGTTGTTTTGTGGAGTTCGTATTACATACGTTTACCCCTGTTGTTTTGTAGAGTTTGTATTACATATGTTTACCCCCGTTGTTTTGTAGAGTTTGTATTACATACGTTTACCCCGTTGTTTTGTGGAGTTCGTATTACATACGTTCACTCCCGTTGTTTTGTAGAGTTTGTATTACATATGTTTACCCCCGTTGTTTTGTAGAGTTTGTATTACATATGTTTACCCCCGTTGTTTTGTAGAGTTCGTATTACATACGTTTACCCCCGTTGTTTTGTAGAGTTCGTATTACATACGTTTACCCCTGTTGTTTTGTAGAGTTTGTATTACATACGTTTACCCCCGTTGTTTTGTGGAGTTCGTATTACATACGTTTACCCCCGTTGTTTTGTAGAGTTTGTATTACATATGTTTACCCCCGTTGTTTTGTAGAGTTCGTATTACATACGTTTACCCCCGTTGTTTTGTAGAGTTTATATTACATACGTTTACCCCCTTTGTTTTGTAGAGTTTGTATTACATACGCTTACCCCCGTTGTTTTGTAGAGTTTGTATTACATATGTTTACCCCCGTTGTTTTGTAGAGTTCGTATTACATACGTTTACCCCCGTTGTTTTGTAGAGTTTGTATTACATACGTTTACCCCCGTTGTTTTGTAGAGTTCGTATTACATACGTTTACCCCCGTTGTTTTGTAGAGTTTGCATTACATACGTTTACCCCCGTTGTTTTGTAGAGTTTGTGTTACATACGTTTACCCCCGTTGTTTTGTGGAGTTCGTCTTGCATACGTTTACCCCCGTTGTTTTGTAGAGTTGTATTACATACGTTTACCCCTGTTGTTTTGTGGAGTTCGTATTACATACGTTTACCCTCGTTGTTTTGTGGAGTTCGTATTACATACGTTTACCCCCGTGGTTTTGTAGAGTTATATTACATACGTTTACCTCCGTTGTTTTGTAGAGTTCGTATTACATACGTTTACCCCTGTTGTTTTGTGGAGTTCGTATTACATACGTTTACCCTCATTGTTTTGTGGAGTTCGTATTACATACGTTTACCCCCATTGTTTTGTAGAGTTCGTATTACATACATTTACCTCCGTTGTTTTGTGGAGTTCGTATTGCATACGCTTACCCCCGTTGTTTTGTAGAGTTTGTATTACATACGTTTACCCCTGTTGTTTTGTGGAGTTCGTCTTGCATACGTTTACCTCCGTTGTTTTGTGGAGTTCGTATTACATACGTTTACCCCTGTTGTTTTGTGGAGTTCGTCTTGCATACGTTTACCCTCGTTGTTTTGTAGAGTTTGTATTACATACGTTTACCCCCGTTGTTTTGTAGAGTTTGTATTACATACGTTTACCCCCGTTGTTTTGTAGAGTTCGTATTACATACGTTCACCCCTGTTGTTTTGTGGAGTTCGTCTTGCATACGTTTTCCCCTGTTGTTTTGTAGGGTTCGTATTACATACGTTCACCCCTGTTGTTTTGTGGAGTTCGTATTACATACGTTTACCCCTGTTGTTTTGTAGAGTTTGTATTACATATGTTTAACCCCGTTGTTTTGTAGAGTTTGTATTACATACGTTTACCCCGTTGTTTTGTGGAGTTCGTATTACATACGTTCACTCCCGTTGTTTTGTAGAGTTTGTATTACATACGTTTACCCCCGTTGTTTTGTAGAGTTTGTATTACATATGTTTACCCCCGTTGTTTTGTAGAGTTCGTATTACATACGTTTTCCCCCGTTGTTTTGTAGAGTTTGTATTACATACGTTTACCCCCGTTGTTTTGTAGAGTTCGTATTACATACGTTTACCTCCGTTGTTTTGTGGAGTTCGTCTTGCATACGCTTACCCCCGTTGTTTTGTAGAGTTTGGATTACATACGTTTATCCCTGTTGTTTTGTGGAGTTCGTATTACATACGTTTACCCCCGTTGTTTTGTAGAGTTTGTATTACATACGTTTACCCCCGTTGTTTTGTAGAGTTTGTATTACATACGTTTACCCCGTTGTTTTGTGGAGTTCGTCTTGCATACGTTTACCCCCGTTGTTTTGTAGAGTTGTATTACATACGTTTACCCCCGTTGTTTTGTAGAGTTCGTATTACATACGTTTACCCCTGTTGTTTTGTGGAGTTCGTATTACATACGTTTACCCTCGTTGCTTTGTGGAGTTCGTATTACATACGTTTACCCCGTTGTTTTGTAGAGTTCGTATTACATACATTTACCTCCGTTGTTTTGTGGAGTTCGTCTTGCATACGCTTACCCCCGTTGTTTTGTAGAGTTTGTATTACATACGTTTACCCCTGTTGTTTTGTGGAGTTCGTCTTGCATACGCTTACCTCCGTTGTTTTGTGGAGTTCGTATTACATACGTTTACCCCTGTTGATTTGTGTAGTTCGTCTTGCATACGTTTACCTCCGTTGTTTTCTGGAGTTCGTATTACATACGTTTACTCCCATTGTTTTGTAGAGTTTGTATTACATACGTTTACCCCCGTTGTTTTGTAGAGTTTGTATTACATACGTTTACCCCCGTTGTTTTGTAGAGTTTGTATTACATACGTTTACCCCCGTTGTTTTGTAGAGTTTGTATTACATACGTTTACCCCCGTTGTTTTGTAGAGTTCGTATTACATACTTTCACCCCTGTTGTTTTGTGGAGTTCGTCTTGCATACGTTTACCCCTGTTGTTTTGTAGGGTTCGTATTACATACATTCACCCCTGTTGTTTTGTGGAGTTCGTATTACATACGTTTACCCCTGTTGTTTTGTAGAGTTTGTATTACATATGTTTAACCCCGTTGTTTTGTAGAGTTTGTATTACATATGTTTACCCCCGTTGTTTTGTAGAGTTCGTATTACATACGTTTACCCCCGTTGTTTTGTAGAGTTCGTATTACATACGTTTACCCCCGTTGTTTTGTAGAGTTCGTATTACATACGTTTACCCCCGTTGTTTTGTAGAGTTTGTATTACATACGTTTACCCCCGTTGTTTTGTGGAGTTCGTATTACATACGTTTACCCCCGTTGTTTTGTGGAGTTCGTATTACATACGTTTACCCCCGTTGTTTTGTAGAGTTCGTATTACATACGTTTACCCCCGTTGTTTTGTAGAGTTTATATTACATACGTTTACCCCCTTTCTTTTGTAGAGTTTGTATTACATACGCTTACCCCCGTTGTTTTGTAGAGTTTGTATTACATATGTTTACCCCCGTTGTTTTGTAGAGTTCGTATTACATACGTTTACCCCCGTTGTTTTGTAGAGTTTGTATTACATACTTTTACCCCCGTTGTTTTGTAGAGTTCGTATTACATACGTTTACCCCCGTTGTTTTGTAGAGTTTGTATTACATACGTTTACCCCCGTTGTTTTGTAGAGTTTGTATTACATACGTTTACCCCCGTTGTTTTGTGGAGTTCGTCTTGCATACGTTTACCCCCGTTGTTTTGTAGAGTTGTATTACATACGTTTACCCCTGTTGTTTTGTGGAGTTCGTATTACATACGTTTACCCCCGTTGTTTTGTAGAGTTGTATTACATACGTTTACCTCCGTTGTTTTGTAGAGTTCGTATTACATACGTTTACCCCTGTTGTTTTGTGGAGTTCGTATTACATACGTTTACCCTCGTTGTTTTGTGGAGTTCGTATTACATACGTTTACCCCCGTTGTTTTGTAGAGTTGTATTACATACGTTTACCTCCGTTGTTTTGTAGAGTTTGCATTACATACGTTTACCCCTGTTGTTTTGTGGAGTTCGTATTACATACGTTTACCCTCATTGTTTTGTGGAGTTCGTATTACATACGTTTACCCCCGTTGTTTTGTAGAGTTCGTATTACATACATTTACCTCCGTTGTTTTGTGGAGTTCGTATTGCATACGCTTACCCCCGTTGTTTTGTAGAGTTTGTATTACATACGTTTACCCCTGTTGTTTTGTGGAGTTCGTCTTGCATACGTTTACCTCCGTTGTTTTGTGGAGTTCGTATTACATACGTTTACCCCTGTTGTTTTGTGGAGTTCGTCTTGCATACGTTTACCCTCGTTGTTTTGTAGAGTTTGTATTACATACGTTTACCCCCGTTGTTTTGTAGAGTTTGTATTACATACGTTTACCCCCGTTGTTTTGTAGAGTTCGTATTACATACGTTCACCCCTGTTGTTTTGTGGAGTTCGTCTTGCATACGTTTACCCCTGTTGTTTTGTAGGGTTCGTATTACATACGTTCACCCCTGTTGTTTTGTGGAGTTCGTATTACATACGTTTACCCCTGTTGTTTTGTAGAGTTTGTATTACATATGTTTACCCCCGTTGTTTTGTAGAGTTTGTAGTACATACGTTTACCCCGTTGTTTTGTGGAGTTCGTATTACATACGTTCACTCCCGTTGTTTTGTAGAGTTTGTATTACATATGTTTACCCCCGTTGTTTTGTAGAGTTTGTATTACATATGTTTACCCCCGTTGTTTTGTAGAGTTCGTATTACATACGTTTACCCCCGTTGTTTTGTAGAGTTCGTATTACATACGTTTACCCCCGTTGTTTTGTAGAGTTTGTATTACATACGTTTACCCCCGTTGTTTTGTGGAGTTCGTATTACATACGTTTACCCCCGTTGTTTTGTAGAGTTTGTATTACATATGATTACCCCCGTTGTTTTGTAGAGTTTGTATTACATATGATTACCCCCGTTGTTTTGTAGAGTTTGTATTACATACGTTTACCCCCGTTGTTTTGTAGAGTTTATATTACATACGTTTACCCCCTTTGTTTTGTAGAGTTTGTATTACATACGCTTACCCCCGTTGTTTTGTAGAGTTTGTATTACATATGTTTACCCCCGTTGTTTTGTAGAGTTCGTATTACATACGTTTACCCCCGTTGTTTTGTAGAGTTTGTATTACATACGTTTACCACCGTTGTTTTGTAGAGTTCGTATTACATACGTTTACCCCCGTTGTTTTGTAGAGTTTGCATTACATACGTTTACCCCCGTTGTTTTGTAGAGTTTGTGTTACATACGTTTACCCCCGTTGTTTTGTGGAGTTCGTCTTGCATACGTTTACCCCGTTGTTTTGTAGAGTTGTATTACATACGTTTACCCCTGTTGTTTTGTGGAGTTCGTATTACATACGTTTACCCCCGTTGTTTTGTAGAGTTGTATTACATACGTTTACCTCCGTTGTTTTGTAGAGTTCGTATTACATACCTTTACCCCTGTTGTTTTGTGGAGTTCGTATTACATACGTTTACCCTCGTTGTTTTGTGGAGTTCGTATTACATACGTTTACCCCCGTTGTTTTGTAGAGTTATATTACATACGTTTACCTCCGTTGTTTTGTAGAGTTCGTATTACATACGTTTACCCCTGTTGTTTTGTGGAGTTCGTATTACATACGTTTACCCTCATTGTTTTGTGGAGTTCGTATTACATACGTTTACCCCCATTGTTTTGTAGAGTTCGTATTACATACATTTACCTCCGTTGTTTTGTGGAGTTCGTATTGCATACGCTTACCCCCGTTGTTTTGTAGAGTTTGTATTACATACGTTTACCCCTGTTGTTTTGTGGAGTTCGTCTTGCATACGTTTACCTCCGTTGTTTTGTGGAGTTCGTATTACATACGTTTACCCCTGTTGTTTTGTGGAGTTCGTCTTGCATACGTTTACCCTCGTTGTTTTGTAGAGTTTGTATTACATACGTTTACCCCCGTTGTTTTGTAGAGTTTGTATTACATACGTTTACCCCCGTTGTTTTGTAGAGTTCGTATTACATACGTTCACCCCTGTTGTTTTGTGGAGTTCGTCTTGCATACGTTTACCCCTGTTGTTTTGTAGGGTTCGTATTACATACGTTCACCCCTGTTGTTTTGTGGAGTTCGTATTACATACGTTTACCCCTGTTGTTTTGTAGAGTTTGTATTACATATGTTTAACCCCGTTGTTTTGTAGAGTTTGTATTACATACGTTTACCCCGTTGTTTTGTGGAGTTCGTATTACATACGTTCACTCCCGTTGTTTTGTAGAGTTTGTATTACATACGTTTACCCCCGTTGTTTTGTAGAGTTTGTATTACATATGTTTACCCCCGTTGTTTTGTAGAGTTCGTATTACATACGTTTACCCCCGTTGTTTTGTAGAGTTTGTATTACATACGTTTACCCCCGTTGTTTTGTAGAGTTTGTATTACATATGTTTAACCCCGTTGTTTTGTAGAGTTCGTATTACATACGTTTACCCCCGTTGTTTTGTAGAGTTTGTATTACATACGTTTACCCCCGTTGTTTTGTAGAGTTCGTATTACATACGTTTACCTCCGTTGTTTTGTGAAGTTCGTCTTGCATACTCTTACCCCCGTTGTTTTGTAGAGTTTGGATTACATACGTTTATCCCTGTTGTTTTGTGGAGTTCGTATTACATACGTTTACCCCCGTTGTTTTGTAGAGTTTGTATTACATACGTTTACCCCCGTTGTTTTGTAGAGTTTGTATTACATACGTTTACCCCGTTGTTTTGTGGAGTTCGTCTTGCATACGTTTACCCCCGTTGTTTTGTACAGTTGTATTACATACGCTTACCCCCGTTGTTTTGTAGAGTTCGTATTACATACGTTTACCCCTGTTGTTTTGTGGAGTTCGTATTACATACGTTTACCCTCGTTGCTTTGTGGAGTTCGTATTACATACGTTTACCCCGTTGTTTTGTAGAGTTCGTATTACATACATTTACCTCCGTTGTTTTGTGGAGTTCGTCTTGCATACGCTTACCCCCGTTGTTTTGTAGAGTTGGTATTACATACGTTTACCCCTGTTGTTTTGTGGAGTTCGTCTTGCATACGCTTACCTCCGTTGTTTTGTGGAGTTCGTATTACATACGTTTACCCCTGTTGATTTTTTGTAGTTCGTCTTGCATACGTTTACCTCCGTTGTTTTGTGGAGTTCGTATTACATACGTTTACTCCCGTTGTTTTGTAGAGTTTGTATTACATACGTTTACCCCCGTTGTTTTGTAGAGTTTGTATTACATACGTTTACCCCGTTGTTTTGTAGAGTTTGTATTACATACGTTTACCTCCGTTGTTTTGTGGAGTTCGTATTACATACGTTTACCCCTGTTGTTTTGTGGAGTTCGTCTTGCATATGTTTACCCTCGTTGTTTTGTAGAGTTTGTATTACATACGTTTACCCCCGTTGTTTTGTAGAGTTTGTATTACATACGTTTACCCCCGTTGTTTTGTAGAGTTCGTATTACATACGTTCACCCCTGTTGTTTTGTGGAGTTCGTCTTGCATACGTTTACCCCTGTTGTTTTGTAGGGTTCGTATTACATACGTTCACCCCTGTTGTTTTGTGGAGTTCGTATTACATACGTTTACCCCTGTTGTTTTGTAGAGTTTGTATTACATATGTTTAACCCCGTTGTTTTGTAGAGTTTGTATTACATACGTTTACCCCGTTGTTTTGTGGAGTTCGTATTACATACGTTCACTCCCGTTGTTTTGTAGAGTTTGTATTACATACGTTTACCCCCGTTGTTTTGTAGAGTTTGTATTACATATGTTTACCCCCGTTGTTTTGTAGAGTTCGTATTACATACGTTTACCCCCGTTGTTTTGTAGAGTTTGTATTACATACGTTTACCCCCGTTGTTTTGTAGAGTTTGTATTACATATGTTTAACCCCGTTGTTTTGTAGAGTTCGTATTACATACGTTTACCCCCGTTGTTTTGTAGAGTTTGTATTACATACGTTTACCCCCGTTGTTTTGTAGAGTTCGTATTACATACGTTTACCTCCGTTGTTTTGTGGAGTTCGTCTTGCATACGCTTACCCCCGTTGTTTTGTAGAGTTTGGATTACATACGTTTATCCCTGTTGTTTTGTGGAGTTCGTATTACATACGTTTACCCCCGTTGTTTTGTAGAGTTTGTATTACATACGTTTACCCCCGTTGTTTTGTAGAGTTTGTATTACATACGTTTACCCCGTTGTTTTGTGGAGTTCGTCTTGCATACGTTTACCCCCGTTGTTTTGTAGAGTTGTATTACATACGCTTACCCCCGTTGTTTTGTAGAGTTCGTATTACATACGTTTACCCCTGTTGTTTTGTGGAGTTCGTATTACATACGTTTACCCTCGTTGCTTTGTGGAGTTCGTATTACATACATTTACCTCCGTTGTTTTGTGGAGTTCGTCTTGCATACGCTTACCCCCGTTGTTTTGTAGAGTTTGTATTACATACGTTTACCCCTGTTGTTTTGTGGAGTTCGTCTTGCATACGCTTACCTCCGTTGTTTTGTGGAGTTCGTATTACATACGTTTACCCCTGTTGATTTTTTGTAGTTCGTCTTGCATACGTTTACCTCCGTTGTTTTGTGGAGTTCGTATTACATACGTTTACTCCCGTTGTTTTGTAGAGTTTGTATTACATACGTTTACCCCCGTTGTTTTGTAGAGTTTGTATTACATACGTTTACCCCGTTGTTTTGTAGAGTTTGTATTACATACGTTTACCCCCGTTGTTTTGTAGAGTTTGTATTACATACGTTTACCCCCGTTGTTTTGTAGAGTTCGTATTACATACTTTCACCCCTCTTGTTTTGTGGAGTTCGTCTTGCATACGTTTACCCCTGTTGTTTTGTAGGGTTCGTATTACATACATTCACCCCTGTTGTTTTGTGGAGTTCGTATTACATACGTTTACCCCTGTTGTTTTGTAGAGTTTGTATTACATATGTATAACCCCGTTGTTTTGTAGAGTTTGTATTACATACGTTTACCCCGTTGTTTTGTGGAGTTCGTATTACATACGTTCACTCCCGTTGTTTTGTAGAGTTTGTATTACATACGTTTACCCCCGTTGTTTTGTAGAGTTTGTATTACATATGTTTACCCCCGTTGTTTTGTAGAGTTCGTATTACATACGTTTACCCCCGTTGTTTTGTAGAGTTTGTATTACATACGTTTACCCCCGTTGTTTTGTAGAGTTTGTATTACATATGTTTAACCCCGTTGTTTTGTAGAGTTCGTATTACATACGTTTACCCCCGTTGTTTTGTAGAGTTTGTATTACATACGTTTACCCCCGTTGTTTTGTAGAGTTCGTATTACATACGTTTACCTCCGTTGTTTTGTGGAGTTCGTCTTGCATACGCTTACCCCCGTTGTTTTGTAGAGTTTGGATTACATACGTTTATCCCTGTTGTTTTGTGGAGTTCGTATTACATACGTTTACCCCCGTTGTTTTGTAGAGTTTGTATTACATACGTTTACTCCCGTTGTTTTGTAGAGTTTGTATTACATACGTTTACCCCGTTGTTTTGTGGAGTTCGTCTTGCATACGTTTACCCCCGTTGTTTTGTAGAGTTGTATTACATACGTTTACCCCCGTTGTTTTGTAGAGTTCGTATTACATACGTTTACCGCTGTTGTTTTGTGGAGTTCGTATTACATACGTTTACCCTCGTTGCTTTGTGGAGTTCGTATTACATACCTTTACCCCGTTGTTTTGTAGAGTTCGTATTACATACATTTACCTCCGTTGTTTTGTGGAGTTCGTCTTGCATACGCTTACCCCCGTTGTTTTGTAGAGTTTGTATTACATACGTTTACCCCTGTTGTTTTGTGGAGTTCGTCTTGCATACGCTTACCTCCGTTGTTTTGTGGAGTTCGTATTACATACGTTTACCCCTGTTGATTTGTGTAGTTCGTCTTGCATACGTTTACCTCCGTTGTTTTGTGGAGTTCGTATTACATACGTTTACTCCCGTTGTTTTGTAGAGTTTGTATTACATACGTTTACCCCCGTTGTTTTGTAAAGTTTGTATTACATACGTTTACCCCCGTTGTTTTGTAGAGTTTGTATTACATATGTTTACCCCCGTTGTTTGGTAGAGTTCGTATTACATACGTTTACCCCCGTTGTTTTGTAGAGTTTGTATTACATACGTTTACCCCCGTTGTTTTGTAGAGTTTGTATTACATATGTTTAACCCCGTTGTTTTGTAGAGTTCGTATTACATACGTTTACCCCCGTTGTTTTGTAGAGTTTGTATTACATACGTTTACCCCCGTTGTTTTGTAGAGTTCGTATTACATACGTTTACCTCCGTTGTTTTGTGGAGTTCGTCTTGCATACGCTTACCCCCGTTGTTTTGTAGAGTTTGGATTACATACGTTTATCCCTGTTGTTTTGTGGAGTTCGTATTACATACGTTTACCCCCGTTGTTTTGTAGAGTTTGTATTACATACGTTTACCCCCGTTGTTTTGTAGAGTTTGTATTACATACGTTTACCCCGTTGTTTTGTGGAGTTCGTCTTGCATACGTTTACCCCCGTTGTTTTGTAGAGTTGTATTACATACGCTTACCCCCGTTGTTTTGTAGAGTTCGTATTACATACGTTTACCCCTGTTGTTTTGTGGAGTTCGTATTACATACGTTTACCCTCGTTGCTTTGTGGAGTTCGTATTACATACGTTTACCCCGTTGTTTTGTAGAGTTCGTATTACATACATTTACCTCCGTTGTTTTGTGGAGTTCGTCTTGCATACGCTTACCCCCGTTGTTTTGTAAAGTTTGTATTACATACGTTTACCCCTGTTGTTTTGTAGAGTTCGTCTTGCATACGCTTACCTCCGTTGTTTTGTGGAGTTCGTATTACATACGTTTACTCCCGTTGTTTTGTAGAGTTTGTATTACATACGTTTACCCCCGTTGTTTTGTAGAGTTTGTATTACATACGTTTACCCCGTTGTTTTGTAGAGTTTGTATTACATACGTTTACCCCCGTTGTTTTGTAGAGTTTGTATTACATACGTTTACCCCCGTTGTTTTGTAGAGTTCGTATTACATACTTTCACCCCTGTTGTTTTGTGGAGTTCGTCTTGCATACGTTTACCCCTGTTGTTTTGTAGGGTTCGTATTACATACATTCACCCCTGTTGTTTTGTGGAGTTCGTATTACATACGTTTACCCCCTTTGTTTTGTAGAGTTTGTATTACATATGTTTACCCCCGTTGTTTTGTAGAGTTTGTATTACATACGTTTACCCCGTTGTTTTGTGGAGTTCGTATTACATACGTTCACTCCCGTTGTTTTGTAGAGTTTGTATTACATATGTTTACCCCCGTTGTTTTGTAGAGTTTGTATTACATATGTTTACCCCCGTTGTTTTGTAGAGTTCGTATTACATACGTTTACCCCCGTTGTTTTGTAGAGTTCGTATTACATACGCTTACCCCCGTTGTTTTGTAGAGTTTGTATTACATACGTTTACCCCTGTTGTTTTGTGGAGTTCGTATTACATACGTTTACCCCCGTTGTTTTGTAGAGTTGTATTACATACGTTTACCTCCGTTGTTTTGTAGAGTTCGTATTACATACGTTTACCCCTGTTGTTTTGTGGAGTTCGTATTACATACGTTTACCCTCGTTGTTTTGTGGAGTTCGTATTATATACGTTTACCCCCGTTGTTTTGTAGAGTTGTATTACATACGTTTACCTCCGTTGTTTTGTAGAGCTCGTATTACATACGTTTACCCCTGTTGTTTTGTGGAGTTCGTATTACATACGTTTACCCTCATTGTTTTGTGGAGTTCGTATTACATACGTTTACCCCCGTTGTTTTGTAGAGTTCGTATTACATACATTTACCTCCGTTGTTTTGTGGAGTTCGTATTGCATACGCTTACCCCCGTTGTTTTGTAGAGTTTGTATTACATACGTTTACCCCTGTTGTTTTGTGGAGTTCGTCTTGCATACGTTTACCTCCGTTGTTTTGTGGAGTTCGTATTACATACGTTTACCCCTGTTGTTTTGTGGAGTTCGTCTTGCATACGTTTACCCTCGTTGTTTTGTAGAGTTTGTATTACATACGTTTACCCCCGTTGTTTTGTAGAGTTTGTATTACATACGTTTACCCCCGTTGTTTTGTAGAGTTTGTATTACATACGTTTACCCCCGTTGTTTTGTAGAGTTTGTATTACATACGTTTACTCCGTTGTTTTGTAGAGTTTGTATTGCATACGTTTACCCCCGTTGTTTTGTAGAGTTTGTATTACATACGTTTACCCCCGTTGTTTTGTAGAGTTCGTATTACATACGTTCACCCCTGTTGTTTTGTGGAGTTCGTCTTGCATACGTTTACCCCTGTTGTTTTGTAGGGTTCGTATTACATACGTTCACCCCTGTTGTTTTGTGGAGTTCGTATTACATACGTTTACCCCTGTTGTTTTGTAGAGTTTGTATTACATATGTTTAACCCCGTTGTTTTGTAGAGTTTGTATTACATACGTTTACCCCGTTGTTTTGTGGAGTTCGTATTACATACGTTCGCTCCCGTTGTTTTGTAGAGTTTGTATTACATACGTTTACCCCCGTTGTTTTGTAGAGTTTGTATTACATATGTTTACCCCCGTTGTTTTGTAGAGTTTGTATTACATACGTTTACCCCCGTTGTTTTGTAGAGTTTGTATTACATATGTTTACCCCCGTTGTTTTGTAGAGTTCGTATTACATACGTTTACCCCCGTTGTTTTGTAGAGTTTGTATTACATACGTTTACCCCCGTTGTTTTGTAGAGTTTGTATTACATACGTTTATCCCCGTTGCTTTGTGGAGCTCGTATTACATACGTTTACCCCCGTTGTTTTGTAGAGTTCGTATTACATACGTTTACCCCCGTTGTTTTGTGGAGTTTGTATTACATACGTTTACCCCCGTTGTTTTGTGGAGTTCGTATTACATACGCTTACCCCCATTGTTTTGTAGAGTTCGTATTACATACGTTTACCCCCGCTGTTTTGTGGAGTTCGTATTACATACGTTTACCCTCGTTGTTTTGTGGAGTTCGTATTAGATACGCATACCCCCGTTATTTTGTAGAGTTTGTATTACATACGTTTACCCCCGTTGTTTTGTAGAGTTTGTATTACATACGTTTAACCCCGTTGTTTTGTAGAGTTTGTATTACATACGTTTACCCCCGTTGTTTTGTAGAGTTTGTATTACATACGTTTACCCCCGTTGTTTTGTGGAGTTCGTATTACATACGTTTACCCCTATTGTTTTGTAGAGTTCGCATTACATACGTTTACCCCTGTTGTTTTGTAGAGTTCGTATTACATACGTTTACCCCCGTTGTTTTGTAGAGTTCGTATTACATTTTTCCCCCCGTTGTTTTGTGGAGGTCATCTTACATACGTTTACCACCGTTGTTTTGTGGAGTTTGTATTACTCTCTCAATAGTTTCATTCAGTGTTATATCTATCATTGTCTTTGTGTATTTTTTCTATTGCCATTATGTGCGTCCTTCTAATCACGCCTCTGATTATCCTTTTGTATCTTCATAATTTTATTGCACATTGAGCATACCCCTCCGCAATGGAAAAAATAAATAAATAACAAACTTCTACTTCAAAGTAAAATAAGTTTCCATTCAGGTAATAATGATTTAAACATGTTTTGCCAACCTATCTTATTGAAGTACCCTCGTGGTTGTGATCGTATGGTAATTGAATTTAAAACTACCGTGCAATCAGTGCCTATCATCACTAAAGTTGTGAGTTCGAAACCCACGAAGGGTACTCGATAAAAAAGCATGTCATAAAGTTTGTCACTGACTTGTGGCAGCTAGGTACTGCGCATTCCGCCATCAATAAAGCTGATCGCCGGAATATAGCTGAAATATTTTGACAGTGGCGTTAAACACCTTATTATTAACACCTATCTCACTGTGTGTTTAGTACAAATCATTAAATATTATCTTCGTTTCTGTTTCTGGTGTCCAGATCCACTGAACAAGATAGATACAGAAATGTATTTGGTGTCTAGCAGCCATGAACAAGTTTACTGTTAAATACAAATATGTACATCAGGGGTCCGTCGTTTAACTTGTGATTAAGCTAATCATATGATTAGCCATAATTACATGATTTATTCATAATCACATAATTAGCTAATTAAATGATTAAATATGACAAGTTTATACATTGATTAAAAAAGAGCTCAGCAACAAAATTTAATCGTTGCATTAGCTAAGTGTGTGATTAGGAATGAATCATGTAACTATTACTAATCATATGATTAGCTTAATGACAAGTTCAACAACGGACGGACCCCTGATGTCTAGAACCACTGAGCAAGTTAAATCCAGAAATGTACATATGTTGTCTGGAAGCCATGAACAAGCTAAATACTGATAACTTCATCTGGTGTATCGAAGCCATGAAAGAAATTAAATGCAATATATGTGCATCTGATATCTAGTACCACTGAACAAGTGAAATACATAAATGTACATCTGGTGTACAGACAAATAAACACATTAAATACATAAATGTACATCTGGTGTACAGACAAATAAACACATTAAATACAGAAATGTACATCAGGTGTACAGACAAATAAACACATTAAATACAGAAATGTACATCAGGTGTACAGACAAATAAACACATTAAATACAGAAATGTACATCAGGTGTACAGACAAATAAACACATTAAATACATAAATGTACATCTGGTGTACAGACAAATAAACACATTAAATACAGAAATGTACATCAGGTGTATTAAATTGATATTGAAATCTTTGATGTTTATTATATTGAATTATATGAATTACATGAAGTAGACTTACTAATCAAGATGAAGGGGTAATATTAATAAGTCAAAGTTATTTCTTTAAAATAAAAACCACTCTATTTAATGGTGTATATTGTTCTGCTTATCTCCTACTATCCTCTTATAACATCAAACAGGAAAGCTGTACTACTCTTATTTACTACTAATAACCTATTGGTAGATTTGTCATAATCAAGTACATTTGGTTTTGACAAACCATCCTTGGAAGACAATAGTTGTCTATGACGTTGTCCATCAGGGGAGATAACCACGACGTTGTTTGAATCATAACCGACGACATACACGTTCCCATCATTGTCTACAGAGATACCATATGGATGCTGTAGAACACTGTTACCTTTGAATTGCCATTGTGTTGTACCATGTAAATCACAACACGTCACGGTGTTAGTGTTATAGTTTGTGTAGTAAAGTTTGTCTCCAGATGTAGCTACGTAATCAACGTAATACATAGCACTGCTGATTATATCACTAACAGACTGATCACTCAGATTTAACATCTTTAGTCCTTTATCCCATGCACAATAATATATTGTTCTACCTCTAACAGCCATGCCATAAATGAACGTATCCATGGGAATAGTTGTCATGACTTTCTTACTTTCTATATCTATTATAGTTATGCATCTTTTAGTTTTACCTCCCCATCCATTTTCCCCAAGTCCAGATGATACAGCAACACTATTGTTATCTTTAATATAAACTGTATCATAAGTAGAGGATCCTGTTTTATCTTTACCTATCTGGAATAATTCTATTCCTTCTTTGTTGATGAATCTTACAGTATCAGAACTGTAACAGGAGAATACCATTCTACCATCTGGAAGTAAAGAACATCCTCTGATATTAGTCCCTTTTGTGTTTATCTTTTGTTTCAGATTGAGCTGTATATTTTCAAGTGACCTTGGTGGTGACAGTTCAGCTACCATCATCTGGGCTTGTTTATCCTTTTTTCTGACAAAGGTCATCTCACAACGCTTTGATTCAGCAACTACTTCTGCAAACTTTTGAATGCTGGTGGCTATATTCTTCAAACCGGTGTCTATCTTATATGATAGTTTGGTTTGATTCAGACGGTCACTGTTAACTATTGACTGTAGACACGTGTCTTGTGTTTCTACTTCTTTCTCTATTTGCTTTATGGCTATAAATGTTTGTAGGTCTGATGCATACTTTTTCATGTTGACTATATTTGTCTGGTGTTCGGTGAGTTCTTTCTCTTTCTCGTCTAAAGATATAAGTAGTTCACGTGTTTCGTCGGTTACTTGTATTTCTGCTTCATCCAATTCTGTCATCAGATTTTCCTGTAACCTGTCAAGATGATTGTTGATTTTTGTTCTCATTTCCTGTATTTCCTTTTCAATTATTCGTTTCTGTTCTTTAACAGAACTGGAGTTGGTCTCTCTATTTTGTTTAATTTTACCAATATTGTCAATCAATTCTTTAATTAAATGCTCGGTCTCAGTGAACATGGTTGATGTCTTCACGTTCTTTATTATTTCTTCAATGATAGCTACATCCTTACAATCACTATGATTTTTCACGATACAAATTCTACAACACGGACACTCATGTTCTTTACAGTATAAATTGAACTTTTCCTGATGTTCGCTGCAATGCTCTTTAATTTTCAACACGGACGACGGCAACTTCTGGTATTCCGCTATGGGTATCGTGATATGACTTCGTGACAGCTTCCATGAACTGTGATATTCAATGCATTCTGTACAAAGTCCCTCTTCACAATCTCGACACCAAACTTCTGATGATTTAGAAATATGGCGGTTATCACACATTCCACAGAAAGATGGAGAAGTTGACATGATGTTGATATCCTGTAATATATTATTGACATTAAAATAGAAATTATTATTTATTAATTGTCTGTAGTCACTTTGATTTCTGTACACTACTAAAATTAATTATTTAAAATCAGAATGGCTTTTCAATTAACCCTGTGTTTACTAGCACTCTCTTATAGTACACTGTAGATACATATGGCATAAAAGATAGAAAAAAAATGTTCACTGTCGGTAGAGTTCTCAAATCCAATGAGAAAATCGTAGTATCATAGCAAATTTAGTCTTCCATGATTAAGATAAGAGGTTCATTTAGTCTTCCATGATTAAGATAGAGGCCCATTTAGTCTTCCATGATTAAGATAGAGGCCCATTTAGTCTTCCATGATTAAGATAGAGGCCCATTTAGTCTTCCATGATTAAGATAGAGGCCCATTTAGTCTTCCATGATTAAGATAGAGGCCCATGTAGTATTCCATGATTAAGATAGAGGCCCATTTGAGCATGTATCACTCACCCGAATTATTCAAATAGAGTTTCTGTTCAATAAAGTCTAGATTCTGAGAGAAACAATATCTTACGTTTTAATGTAGGGTTCTATGTTAAACTTTAGCTCATTTAAATGAGACGTTAAAACGTGGGTGTTGTTTCCTTTTAATTCCTTCATATCTCCGAAACAGTAAAAGCTACGACATAGGTTTTGGAACACTGTAGACAGAAATATATTGAATGAAATTTAAAAAGTTCAAATTTTGAAATCCTCATTAATACAATAATGCTTTACATATTTCTGACAGAGTTCTCCCATGAAGTTCACTAAAACAATAGCTTACTGTGTCCCGCCACTATGCGTTCACAGATATTGAAAATGTATGAAAATGTAAAAGTCCCATCACTCCAACAGACGAACAGACAAACGAATGAACCGCGGGTAGGCATGTCGCTCCACTCGGACACTTTCTTATTATGATTCCGATCCATCAATCCAAAATTAGGGTTGAATTGTACGCCATTGTTTATTTGTGTACCACGTAATCAATTTTGTAACGTTTTTTGGCTATAGTCTGTTTCTCGGTGTCATTAATTAGAAAATGTATTCAACACCTTTATAATATCTCGCATCGAGAGACGGACTACAGCTAAAAGCGTCCCGAAATTGATCACGTGGTACATAGATAAAAATGGCGTACAATTCGACCTAAATTTTGGATTTGTGGATCTTATGGATCTTTACTACTTAAAACAGTAAGAGATTATCATTATCGTTGCATATTTGAACTAGAAAATATGTTTTATATATGAAATTTTATCTGCACTTGATCTGACACAAATTGTCCATGTCAAACAAGATGAACTGTAAGCTAAAGCTCACTTATGATACCCCCGCTCTTCGACAAACAGGAAGTACGAATCTGATGGATCAAAAACGCTTCCCACGATATGGGGTACCTATATGAAGCTGGTGACCAAATACCAGATCTCTGCCATCAATAGTTGCTGAGAAAAATGTGACGAAAAATGTGCATATACCTGTATGTTCAATGTGTATACAAACCAACTAAGTCGGCAAACAGGAAGTAGGAATCTGATGGGTTCAAAAACGCTTCCCACGATATGGGGTACCTATATGACGCTTGTGACCAAATATCAGATTTCTGCCATCAACAGTTGCTGAGAAAAATGCGGCGAAAAATTAGTATATATGTTCAATGTGTATAAAAATCAACAAAGTCGGCAAACAGGAGGTAGGAATTTGATGGGTCCAAAATCGCTTCCCACGATATGGGGTTACCTATATGAAGCTGGTGACCAAATATCAGATTTCTGCCATCAATAGTTGCTGTGAAAAATGTGACGAAAAATGTGGATATATATATGTTCAATGTGTATAAAAACCAACTAAGTCGGCAAACAGGAAGTAGGAATCTGACGGGTCCAAAAACGCTACCCACAATATGATATGCCTATATGACGCTTGTGACCAAATATCAGATTTCTGACACCAACAGTTACTGAGAAAAATGCGACGAAAAATATCTTGGATGGACGGAAGGACGGAAGGATGGACGGACGGACAGAGGTAAAACAGTATACCCCCCTCCCCCTTTGGGGAGCGGGGGTATAAATATGCATCGGAATGCATCAGGGGTACAATATGAAATTTCCAGAATACCTTTCACAGGAGTTGTGACGAGATTAGGCTGGATATACAGAGCAGAAAATGTCTTCGGAAGTCTAATCTCAACACGATTAAAGTAATAATGTTTTGATTAGAAAACGGAAAATTTGAGTTTTCTCGAAAACAATACATTTTTTTAAAACACAGTAAACGAGAGTTTTGTGCAGAATTTTACTACCATTTTTAAAATATGCATTTCATCTAACAATAACCTTTCATTATTGCTGCACTCATCTGAAATTTGACATTTTCCCCGATTTTTACCGCCAAAATAGAGGTGGGAGTAAACTAACTAGAGGGAGCAGCCAGGTAAATCTTACCTTGATAGAGACAGAGACACGTGTACAGGCATATTTTGACACTCCATTTTTAAACTTTAAAATCTTTCTAAAAGTTCACATAAAATTTCTTCATAAACCTATTTTTTGACATCTTAACATATATATAAACATCGCAAGAATGGGTAAAACAAAGGACTTGTCAAAAGATTGTAAAAACATTGTGCTAAATCTATTCAAGTTTTTACAGTTTGAGAAGGCCAGGAGAAGACCATTTTATTCCCCAGATAATTTGATTAAAAGAACATGCAAGGCTGCTGGCATAGCTTACAGTTCTGTGTATAGAGTTGTAAACGGTAAAAGTCCTCCTGAATCCATCAGACCGAAAGAAAGAAAACTCTTGATGATTTTGACAGTTGCACGCTGGTAATCGTGAGGAGGGTTTGATTGATAGGTGTGATTTGGTTTTTCTTGCCAAAGCTAAAGATGGGGATTATCACCAAGAAATGAACGGGCCCATCTTTCTAAACTGGTTCGAAAATCAGCTTATGCCAGCATTAAAAAGCCCAAGTGTTATCGCTTTAGATAATGCCAGTTATCACAACATCAAGACTGAAGAAACTGTTGTGCCAAACTTTAATCAGAGAAAAGCTGTCTTACAAGATTATCTTTCAAAACACAACATTCCTTTTCAGCCCCTTGAAACTAAAAAACAACTTTATGAAAAAATCTAATTTAAGAAACTCCTTTCCGTTTTTAAAACTGATAAAATTGCCAACCTACACGGTCACGAAGTTCTAAGAACCCCTGTTCGCCATTGCGAATTGAACCCCATAGAACTTATTTGGGCACAGGTTAAAGGGTTTGTTGCAGAAAACAATACAACTTTTCGTTTGAAGGATGTGAAAGAACTTGTTTATGGGGGGTTTGGCAGAATTACAAAGGAAGTTTGGGCGAAGGCAGAAGACCATGTATTAAAAATAGAAAAGGAGTATGGGAAAGAGAATTGCATTGATAGGAGTGAGATTCCCCCAATAATAATTGACTTTGATGACGACGAGTCCAGCGACGAGGAAAGCTGAATCCAGTCCAACATGATTACAGATTGAAGGGTACACCGGTTGTAAATGACAGATTGTATATAACGTTTTTACTTATAAAATTTATTCATAGCCAATAATTGTGTACTCTATGTTTAATTAACTTCAGTGAATTTATTAGCAGAAAAAAACGTTCTTTTTCGAATTATTTCCGAAAGATTGAAATAACTTGGTCAAATTAAAAATCAGTAATTATGAAAATTTATGATTTCACTTTTTTTTTCAAAATTGTCCAGGTAAATCTCAGGTAAGCCTGTGTATAAATGTCACGTAGTCAAATGCATTAACCATGAAGGGAACAATAGCCTTCTCCGGCACTTCGACGAGAGACAATAGACCAGCTGCGGGACCACCGTCGTTCCTATTGTTATATGGGATTACGTCCACGGTGAGTTGGCTGTCACATTTAACGAGCAAACTTGGCCTATTTTGAAGAACTTAGCCTGAAATAAAGACCAAAATAACGCCAAAAATTGGTAATTTTTCAGATGAGCAGGGCCTTCAGAATAATTTCAACCGTAAATATTTATACAATTCCAAAATGGTAGTAAAATTCCTGACAAAACTCGTTGGATGCGTTTAAAAAAAATCTACGCTTTACGAAATATTTAGATTTTTCCGTTTTCTAATCAAAAAATTATTACTTTAATACTTTATAATGCAAGTGGGGTGCTGAAAATGTCCCCTTCTTCATTCCTTAAATGCCTGGTGAGTTGCAAATAAGAAAATTAAGAGATTGAAATATTTAAGCTTTGTAAGTACAACTGTACTTGATAGGTGTACTAAGCTTCAAGGTCTTAATAATTGATCAAGGTAAGAACAGTGTAGCCTTGACATACTTGTTTTATTTTATCTTTTTTAAATACGCATATTTTTAAACCACATTTATATGTAGTTGCTATCAATTACTAAATGAACTTTACCCTTTAAGATAAATTAATGCAGTTTAAATAGATTTCTAGACAATTGACTTATTTATATGAGAAAATATAACATTCAGAATATCTATTTGATATAACAACATAAATTACCTGAAAATATCTGAAAGTAATGTCTTCTGACGAAATATCACCAAATCAGGAAAGCTGCAAAAGAGGAAGTTAAAGTCACATGATTTACCTGTTGGTACGACTGACATGAGACCTGTACTGAATATATATTAAATATTTACATAAAAGAAAATGTATTTATAACTATTATGTTTTTAAAATGTTTTAAATTGTTTTATATAAAGGACAATTCTGTCGAAAACTCAATTGACTTTATTAAAACTAGAGGCTCCCAGGAGCCTGTAATCGCTCACCTGGTTTTCAATGTGACATCCAAAGTTGATAGAAAATGGGGGTGTTACACATAATTTTGAAAGTGGGCATTTCAACTCAAATTTCTGAGCAAAAGATTTTGATGTGATTTTTATCTCATAATATTCCTAAACGGAATAAACTGGCTGAAAAAATCTCACAGAAAAACCCAGAATAAATGCTAAATTACTCATTGCCATGTAGCTGCAGTTAAAATTTGAGTTCAGTTTGATTTGTAATAAAGCAGAAATTGACAACTAAAGAAATTTCTATTTTTAGTAACAGCAACCATTTTGAATGGAGGGCGGGGTTTTTGGTTTAGCGGTTTCAGAGGAGAAGATTTAAATGTGATCTTTTATCAAACTATGTCTAATTTGTATAATCGGTATAAATCGGTTGAAAGAAAAAATTCACAGAAAAACCCAGAATATATATATGTTAATCTACTTATTGTCATGTAGCTGCAGTTAAAATTTGAGCTCATTTTGATTTATAATAAAGCAGCATTGAAGAAATTTCTATTTTTAGTAATAGCAGCCATATTGAATGGAGGGTGGTGCTGTCGGACACAATTTTGAAAGGGACCCACCCTGCCAGGTTTGGTTTAATTTGATTCAGCGGTTTCAGAGAAGAAGATTTAAATGTGATCTTTTATCAAAATATGCCTAATTTGCATAATCGGTATAAAACGGTTGAAAGAAAAATTTCACAGAAAAACCCAGAACATATGTTAAACTAATCCTTGCCATGTAGCTGCAGTTAAAATTTGAGCTCATTTTGACTTATACTAAAGCAGCAATGGACAATTGAAGAAATTTCTATTTTTTGTAAAAGCAGCCATCTTGAATGGAGGGCGGGGCTGTTGGACACAATTTTGAAAGAGACCCACCCAGGGACCATCCCTGCCAGGTTTGGTTTAATTTGTTAAACTACCCCTTGCCATGTAGCTGCAGTTAAAATTTGAGCTCATTTTGACTTATACTAAAGCAGCAATGGACAATTAAAATTGTATCCCCCTTTTTTCTATTTTTAGCTTGGCGGCCATCTTGGTTGGAAGTCTGGATCACCGGACACAATTTTGGAAGGGGGCCATCCAAGGACCATTCCACCAAAGTTTGGTTGCAATTGACCCAGTGGTTTCTGAGGAGAAGATTAAAATGTGAAATGTTGACGGACGGACGACGGACGAAAAGTGATGACAATAGCTCACATGGCCTAAAAGCAGGCCATGTGAGCTAAAAACCAAAAAGGATTCCCCTTTACGCTTATTACTATGAGTTATAGTTTGTGATTTAACTTTTAGGGGGAGGGAAGAAAGAGAAGAAAACAATTAAGAGAAATATCTCGGGAGTGTAACGATATAACTGGGACAGCGAAAGGATAAAAAATAAACTGACCCTATCGTTGAAGTAATGCATTCGGAATTCAGTGGTCCGTCACTTCCGTCAATTCAACGAAGGGTACTTTACGAAAAATTTGGCACTAAATGTGTGAAAATCTTAAAATTCTGGAAAACTTGAGCTATCGTATGCACAAAACAAAAACAGGTGAGAAAAGATGCGTCTTTTAGGAGTGGATACATGTCCTAATTTGAATGACACAATGGAAATAAGGTAAAATAAATGTGCCAGATGCGAGCTGGAGTACGATTTTTAAACCTGCAGAGTTTCATGCCTTGTCGATTATTAGTATCTATATAGGGTCGATACATGCAATTTGATGTTAACATAAGATTGTATGAATATTGACACGAACAAGTTAAAATAAGGAAAAAGAGATGAAATAATAAAGAAATAAAGAAATTGTATTGAAAATAAATTTGTAAGCAGAAAGTTAGAAAACAGTCTGTAAAACTGTTACAACTTATATTTCTATAGCATATGACATCACATTCCCTGTTCACATTTTACGTTTTCATTGGGATTTTTTTAAGCTCTGCATAAAATAAAAAAATCCCAATGAAAACGTAAAATATGAACAGGGAATGTGAAGTCATATGTTAATTTACGAATGAAAGGGGAAAATGTCCGAAGTACAACATAGGAGCAAATTGAAAATAATGATACAAAGAAACACACATAAACCATAAAATATTTGAAGAAAAGTAGACTCTCAAAAAGAGAAATAAAGTGCACAAATGAGGGCGATCGGAATGGTTCTATAAATAGAACACTTCCAAGTAGTCATGAATATTCATGAATCCAGTTGAAAACTGCCGTAAAGTGAAACACGTGCAACTACAATATTTGGAGACCTACATTAATATTAGTTGTTATTTTTATTTATTTTCTTCCAAATATTTTATTTTTAACGTCTTGTAAATTCTAACAAATGATGCTGCGAGTAAAACGGTAATTACGTATTTGCACAATATTGATTTTTGTGATCTACTTCTACCAAGTATTCACACTTGAAAACGAAAACGCTACATCTCATGAAATCAACATTGTTTGAACTTAATTATCACCTGTTACAGGTAATTGCACCCTGCTGTTTCTATACAGGTATTGTATTACCTGTCTCTGTCTGACATGTCAGATCCGACACGTCAGACATCTATCGTACCATGTCTCTACCTGTACTGTACACATGTACTTACAAAAAATGCAAAAGTTACCAGAAAATATGTAAAAGTTTAACAATAATATTATTTTGGTGTTCCATACATTTTCTAACATGTTGTGTTGGTGAAAGATGCACAATAATGTCTTAAATGTACAATCACACACGTTTTTGAAAAGAATCTGATATAGCACTAAAAGCGTTCAGTACATACTTTTGATTTTACAAATATAGTACACTTAAATGATGACAATAATGGCTTTCCATAGAAAATATTTTTTTACAATCGAATGTAAGCAATATTAAAATATACGAAAAATAACTATTTAAACTAGACCGAAAGGTGTAGAAAATTACATAACTATTGGCGGGAGTTGCAGATATAGCTGTAGAATTGACTAGAAATAGTCATAATTCAATTGCACTTGCATATGTCGATGCGACATTGGAACGATAATAAACACAAATGTAAATACACAAAACTTACAAATCTAACTTACGCATCAACTACTTAAAGTGACTAAAGAAATGAAAAGGTAATATAGTTAAAACACTTACTCTGTGGCGTCGTGCACCGAAAATAAAAGTTCCAAAAAATGTCGACAACATGTATAATTCAGATGAGTACATCAAGGTAGGGGATTATAGTATAGGGGAAGGAAACACGGTATACGATCTGCGGAAGATTTTCGTTCGAGGTTTTTCGTATTTTTCTTTGTGAAGTATACAATATTTATTCCTTGTAGCACGGTGCATTCGGAATATATCTTCCAACTGAGAAATCACGCGAGGAACGGCGCTTGTAGATCGCATTGGTCAACTACTGGGTTAATTTTGTACGGATGACCGAATAAGAACTTTGAACTGAATATTATTGATATGAGAAGGTGCGGCCTTTGAAGAGGACGGAAATATATTTGAAATTAAAATAGTGTTAAAAATAACTTTATAGAAAATTAAGTTAAGTTTTAGAATAGTAAAAGAATGGAAAATTACGAATTTATTTTTTACTATACACAGAGACGTGCCAAAAGTATTCGGTCACTGTGATTTTTTACTATATATTTCATATAAAACCATATTTTTTAACAACATTATTCCAAAGTCGACTCTTGTTCGATTTTTTTATTTTTTTACCAACAAAAACAGGATTAAATGTAGTTTTACACTGTAATTTTAGCATAATTTTATAATCTATAATTTTTATGTGTTTACGATTTAAACACAAAACTAAATTTTGAACGTCAAAAATACAATACAATGATAGTACATTTGAAGACAAATAATTTAAGTTCGTGTATAAATCATGAATATTTAAAATCTGTGCTTCCAAAAAATATTTTAAAATAATCACAGAAAACTACGTACGTTCTCGCTTCTGTTGGTAAAACTTTCATCAAAATCGAACAATGGAATAATGCTTTGAAAAATTGTGGTTTTATATGAAATATATAGTAAAAAATTACAGTGACCGAATACTTTTGGCACGTCTCTGTATATTCAAAAATGTATTAGAAAAGAACCTTATCTAAAAATTGATAATTTTCAGTAAAAGGAAAAAAAATTCTCAAAATATTACCTTTAAGTGCTCATTTAAGCAATGCAGAAGTTTAAAATTTCTGAATAAAGATAATAATTAAATTTTGTTATTCTCGTATGTGCAGAAAAGAAGTTTTCAAATGTGTGCACATGCAGATATTTTGAACCAAGAAAACTATGTACAATAACCATTAATATTGAAATGATACTTTTTTTGTTCTTTTTCTTTAGGCCATTGTGTTGTCTTTCCTTCGATTTACGGATTATGATAACCACTTTTGTATCTTCAAACTCTTCTTACCTATGTTATGAATGCTATTTATTCATTATTTATGATCTTCTTTAGAAATGGGATAGTTTTAAATGTACATGTATACACGTTTTTCCCTTCATATAAATGTCAAAAATAGTAATATTTGGTTGAAATAATATGCCACTTCTCCATGTTCTTAAAAATAAAACAGAAAAATATATTTTTATCTTCCAATGCTCTTTCGACACTTCGTTTATTTTTACTTTACTAAGTTGTTAGTTAAACGTTCTTAGTTTTAATTAAAAGTTGTTTCCTTTTCAGTTAAACATCCAAAATAGGTATTTTTATCACTTGCTTTTGGGCAACTCAAATTTTAGGAATACAACTGTTTAGTGGGTTTGTTCTTTTACGCATTTATTCTTCATAACCACCAACAATGACAAACGCTATTTTCAAGCATTTGCGATTTTTTAAAATAAAAAATCTGTAAGGTCTACCATTGGAGAATGAGCGGATTAGCATTACATAGCGTCTTAATACCATGAAGGGGGTCTTAGCAAGGATACAGAGAATGTTTTGGTGTTCAAAACGTGATACATGATATTGAATTCTGTGTAGGATAATGCATTTGGTTATAAATAATAATAATACTAAGGGAATACCCTCACCCGTCTTTAAATGAATCATAGAAGGGATCGGGAAAGTATTTTTGCCTTAATAAAGAAAAAACATTTAAATATTTCATTTGTTACAGTTACCATTGATTTCCTACTATGCATGTATAAATATATAATGTAGTCCTTTCTTCAGAAACATTTGCAACCTTCTGTCAAGCTTTACTCCCGATGTTGTTATCAACGTGTATGCATTCACTGTGACCAGTTACCTGCTGTGACTTATCATATTAGCCTGCAATTTTGCCTATCCTAAGCCAGTGCTCATGCAGATATTGCACATTTGTCCAACTTCATTTTAATAATGGTGAAATGTCTTTTTAGCTATTTTTCATATTACCCTAACCAGGCGAAAATGATGAGCACTAAAGGATAATTCATGCATCATATATTTTTTTCAAATACCCCATAGCTTGGGAGAAGCAGGGTCCTTTGTTAAATCATGTTCCATGATGAGGTAATTTTTGCATTTCCAATTGACACCACAATTTTATATAAAAGCCCACAATATGATCCCATACACAATTTGGTTATAAACTTTGAAGTGGTTTCTGAGAAGAAGTGTTTGTATGTATTTTCCACAGGATCTTTTATTTAACTGTGATAAATATGATGAATTGAGGAAAACCCTTTTTCACAAGATTAAATCATTGCGCTGTCCAAATGTAAATTTAAATAGTTTCAAAAATGAAAAAAAAACACATATTTAGTTGAGCTTTTTCAAGGAAGTGATGATTTATCTATGGATGATAACATAGTTATATTTCAGTGTGTATATGAATTCATTGAAAATAGCAATAGATTTCAATAGATTCTATGCTTTGTAAATATTTTAAATTGCTATTGAAAATATAATTTGTATTAACTATTATGAGTGAATGAGTGTGAGATAGTCCGTTGTATTGTCTTGTCTAGTATCATATGTATGTTGAGGAGACCAACTTTGTAGCCTTCAGGCTGTTTGCAATCCTCTTGAAATAAATAAAGCATTAAATTAAAATAACTATGTTCCATGCCAAAAGTGGTATTTTTTAATTTGTAATCTAGCTTCTGTACCAGACACTAATGTTGCATACAGTTACTTACATGAAAATACTAAGAAGAGTTGTTATTTCTGTTGGGAGGATCCTGATTTAAAATGAAAAGAAGATTTTCCAGATGCAAAACTTTTAACCAGTGTGAAAAAAATTTAACCTATAGTATACTTTCTTTGTATTCCTATATATCAAGAATCATTGATATGCATACTAATAGGGGCAGAGCCTGTCGCTCACCTTTCATTCTGCTTCGAGGAAACTTAATACAGCACTTTCCATAGGAGCTTACCACCAAGTTTCGCTTCAATTGGCTAAGCAGTTACAGAGAAAAAGATTTTTATAAATCAACCAATCAGAAAATATAATTGCCTGTGGTGGCCATGCTTGTTAACGGATCTGAAATAAATTAGCATTCTGGATAGAGAACCTTCCAAGGATGCTTCCTACCAAGTTTCGATTCATTTAACCAAGCGCTTTCAGCGGAGATGATTTTTTAGAAATCAACCAATCAGAAACAAGAATTGCCTGTGGCGGTCATGTTTGTTAACGGATCGGAAATAAATGAGCAACTTTATAGAAGACCTTCCAAGGATGCTTCCTATCAAATTTTGATTCATTTGGCAAAGCGGTTTCAGAGGAGAAGATTTTTTAGAAATCACCAATCAGAAACAAGAATTGCCTATGGCGAACATGTTTGTTAATAGATCGGGACGAAATGAGCAATCTTTATAGAGGACCTGCCATAGATGCTTCCTACCAAGTTTTACTTCATTTGGCTGAGGGGTTTCATAGGAGAAGATTAAAATGTGAAAAGTTAACGGACGATGGACGCCAAGTGATGGCAAAAGCTCACAGGTGCAGTCGACTCGCAGCCGCAAGAAATAAAGTTTACCAGTTGCTTGCCCGTGGTCGGTGGTTCTCTTCGGCTTCCTTCACCACTAAAACTGGTCGCCATGATATAGCTGATAAAACACCAACAATCAAATCAAATCAAATCTGGACAATTATACAGGGGTAACAGGCGAACAATCACAGAAGGTATTAGTCAAGTTGGATATTAATTTTACTCTTATCACAAATACATATGCAGGGTCGCCCTAGGAGGTGTGGACCCCATAACATAATAATCATTGCTGTTCTCTGTAAAACCTAGTGTTTTTGTTTGTGTGTACTTGAACAGCTGAGAGTATGCAACTTCAGTGGGGCTCAATTGGCTAAAGGCAGATCCTGTATATATGGTTCATTCTACCTAGGGCCATTATTTCGTGTTGGTATGCTAGTTGGATTTACAACTACCTGTGCAATCAGTTTCTATCACCACTAAAGTTGTGATTTCGAATCCTGCTCGTGGGGAGGTGTGCTTGATACAACATTATGTGATCAAGTTTGTCAGTGTTTTTCTCCATTTTCCTCCAACAATAAAACTGACCACCATGATATAACTGAAATTTTGTTGACTTTGGCATTAAACACCATAACCCTAACTCTTCATTCTACCTATTAGTACAACAATGTATTACAACTTTTTGAAAGTAGACAAAAAATATATATAATTTTTAACCAGAATATGTGAAATACTTTTTTGCTATATTTTGCAGCAGCCAGACAAGACATAACTTAGAAAATAATCCTACATAATATATCTCAATCAGGGCGAGGTGTACAACATTTTGTGATCAAGTTTGTCAGTGATTTGCAACAGGTCGGTGGTTTTCTCCGGGGTCATCCACCAATAAAACTGACCACCACAATATAACTGAAACATTGTTGAAAGTGGCGTTAAACACGATCAAACAAACAAACCAAATATACCAGAAAATACATGTAATTCATTCAATCAATATTCAGTAAGTATGATGTGATGTGGTCACCAAACTGGATGGTAGTTATTAATACAAATGTAGATTGCAAAGTCATTATTTTTAATTTAGTTCATCAACTTTGTTGTCAATTGCTTGATAACTTATTTTCTTTTATATACTCTTACTCTCAGTTGATACTGATATATGTCAATAAAATATAATAAACATAGGCAAAATTTCAAAATCTGAGTCTTAATCCATAATAACAATCTTTTATCCTACATCTTTGAACTATGAAAATGTCTTCAAATAAGTTGCATATGGTTATTTCTACTACATGTACGTGATGTCATAAACAATGTAAAATTATTAATACAGATAAAATCCCTGTTTTTAATATTTAATAAAAGAAAAGGTTTTTAAAACAAAATGATAATCAAAAAACCTCAATTTTTATTATTGATTTAGTTAAAGTATTTGTACAAGGAAACTTCCTCCAAAATCATGTAATGTCTCAATAAATTAATTTTAGATTAAAAAAAAACCTCCCTTCCAGATCTCAGCTAACGTATTCCGATGAATAAGGTTCCTGTTAAATCTATAAAAAATTAACTAATTACTCATGTCACATGAAAAGTTGTCTATTTTCAGCTGAAAAAAATTACTATTTGTATCCTACCCGTGTCTGAAACAGAGAGGCAAACACAATGATAACCTTTCTGCAGGAGACACCAGGTGACGGTGCTAAAAGGATGATAGTCAACCCTTAATTTTGAGGTACAGGTATGAGCCATTTATATCCTCCCTGTGTCTAAAGCAGAAAGGCAAGCACATCGGTTGCCCTTCAGCAGAAGACACCAGGGGACGATGATAAAAGGAATATATATAGATGGCTTCATCATGCAGTTTTATTATTATTGCATTCAAGTTTAAATCAAAATACATGTAGCTATCTGCGAAAATTAATTCTACAAGTACATACATGATGAAGTTAGCCATCTCTTTGATCTGTATTGCTATATTCCTTTTTTCCATGATCATAGTGTTATTTTTAGTCAAAATAATGAATCTTCCAGCAATCCAGAGATTTGTATTTTTTTTTAGGTCGCATTAATTTCTGTATTAACAGGAGGAAGCTGATCTAAAAATTGCTAATGAAAATTATAGATTCCTGGAGTTATTTGGACTATGAGTGATATTACAGGCAGCTAATGACCAAGTGTTATTGGTGATATGGATGTATACATATATGCATATCATTAACCTTTCAACAAAAAATTGTGGCTGTTTTTAACCAGAAGCATTGTGAGTCATGTGACATGTTGGTTTGTAAACAAATGCAATTTAAGCATTATTTTCATTCTAAAAAATAATAATCAAATAAAACAATGTTAAAACATCTGAATTATATAATAAATTAAGCAATTGGTCATTTTAAAGTCCTTGTAATGACACCTTTATTTTTTTTTCTATAGCCTGAAATTGCCCGCTATACCACAATATGCGTTGATCAATGAAGACGAACTTGCATGTAGAATTTTTAACTGATTTTACATCGAAACTTACCAATTGTGATATAAATAAATATAAAATCCTAATTTAAATCCAACTACTGAATTTCAAGTCAATAATTTCACCAGATCATGTTCAATTCAGCGATACAAAAATATCTCAGGCACAAGGCTTCATGAAATAAATATGGCCTCTCTTCCGGTTTCATAAAGCTGATCAAGGATAGGGGAAAGAAACCAAATATCAATACCGGACAAGATACCCGAAAACACTACAAGAACTTTCTATCTTTAATATATTCTGACCAGAATTAAGTTGTTTATTGAAATTATGTGGTAATTATAATAAAACCTTGTTGTTATTATTTTTGTTTAAAATTCATCGGACTGGAACACTTTTGAAAAATAGTCATGTGACGTACTGGTACAGAGTGATACATACAGAACAGGACATACATGTGACGTACTGGTACAGAGTGATACATGCAGAACAGGACATACATGTGACGTACTGGTACAGAGTGATTCATGCAGAACAGGACATATGCGTCACGTACTTGTACAGAGTGATACATGCAGAACAGGACATACATGTGACGTACTGGTACAGAGTGATACATGCAGAACAGGACATACATGTGACGTACTGGTACAGAGTGAATCATGCAGAACAGGACATACGCGTCACGTACTGGTACAGAGTGATACATGCAGAACAGGACATACATGTGACGTACTGGTACAGAGTGATACATGCAGAACAGGACATACTTGTGACGTACTGGTACAGAGTGAATCATGCAGAACAGGACATACGCGTCACGTACTGGTACTGAGTGATACATGCAGAACAGGACATACATGTGACGTACTGGTACAGAGTGATACATGCAGAACAGGACATACATGTGACGTACTGGTACAGAGTGATACATGCAGAACAGGACATACATGTGACGTACTGGTACAGAGTGAATCATGCAGAACTGGACATACGCGTCACGTACTGGTACAGAGTGATACATGCAGAACAGGACATACATGTGAAGTACTGGTACAGAGTGATACATGCAGAACAGGACATACATGTCACGTACTGATACAGAGTGATACACGCAGAATAGGACATGCGTGTGACGTACTGATACAGAGTGATACATGCAGAACAGGACATGCGTGTGACGTACTGGCACAGAGTGATACATGCAGAACAGGAGAAACGTGTGACGTACTGGTACAGAGTGATACATGCAGAACAGGACATACGTGTGACGTACTGGTGCAGAGTGATACATGCAGAACAGGACATGCGTGTGACGTACTGGTACAGAGTGATACATGCAGAACAGGACATACGTGTGACGTACTGGTACAGAATGATACCTGCAGAACAGGACATACATGTGACGTACTGGTACAGAGTGATACATGCAGAACAGGACATGCGTGTGACGTACTGGTACAGAGTGATACATGCAGAACGGGACATGCTTGTGACGTACTGGTACAGAGTGATACATGCAGAACAGGACATACGTGTGACGTACTGGTACAGAATGATACATGCAGAACAGGACATACATGTGACGTACTGGTACAGAGTGATACATGCAGAACAGGACATGCGTGTGACGTACTGGTACAGAGTGATACATGCAGAACGGGACATGCGTGTGACGTACTGGTACAGAGTGATACATGCAGAACAGGACATACATGTGACGTACTGGTACATAATGATACATGCAGAACAGGACATACATGTGACGTACTGGTACAGAGTGATACATGCATAACAGGAAATACGTGTGACGTACTGGTACAGAATGATACATGCAGAACTGGACATACATGTGACGTACTGGTACAGAGTGATACATGCATAACAGGAAATACGTGTGACGTACTGGTACAGAGTGATACATGCAGAACAGGACATACAAGACCTACAGTTAAATGAAAGTCATGATATAGTTATATTTTGTCTCGGTAAATTGTGCCGATCACAGTATATATGTTAAAAAGAGTAATTAAATCTATACATTGTTCCACTTTTAACATCTGTTTTTGATAAGTTTGTGTATTTGATTGATTGATTAATTGGTGCTTAACGCCAACTTTAATAACAGTATTTCAGCTATATCGGGGTGTGAACAAATTTCATCAAACGTCATTTACCTTTTGTCAAATATTCGTAATCACTAAGCTGAGCATATCGTAAGTTGAGAATAAAAGATATATAACTGTTTCGTGTTAAATATCTAGATAGAAATCAATTCATTCATAATTATTATATGGTAAATTAGTTTTAATTGTTCTATAGCACGGATCATTAATATGAAATCTCTGGTTGGTTTGATAACAAAAGAACAGCGATCTCCCTTTATGTATGGTAAGTATATGCAAGAACATGATAATCCCTGTCTTCATGAATAAGTACAAACTTAGAACATTGTAAAGTAATCAAGACAATATAATATCATCATTGATTGTTAAATATACTTTATAAACACAGTTATCTGTCAAACTATTTCTATACATTTAGTGAACACCATTTGTAAGTAAAAAATGTTTAGACAGCAGGATGAAGGACCTTACTAATCAAGGTATAGGAACTCAAGTGAAACGATCAGATCCTGTATTACCCAATGATGAACAAGCTTTGTGGGATAGTGGTGTATTCAATATAGATTTATCTACTGGATTAAGTTATATTGTGTTTTTTGACAACTGTAAACATTTTTGTTTCCGCGCTCTTGATGAGCACAAACAACTCGATGCATCACAGTTCAGCATTTCAGTAGATAGTAATGGAAATAAAGAACTGCATTACACTGGAAGATTATGTAAAAATGTACAAGGTGGGATAAACAATAGAAACGTAGATGTGAAACGTATTACCCAGAAAAGTGATCCGTCTAATCCAAGATGCATTGTAAAAGTTTTTGATAACTATTTGCAACATATTCCAAGGGAAGGCAGGTTTTACAGAAAACCTTTAGTGAATAAAGGTAGTGATAAAAGTATCAGATTCAGTGTTCAATCAATTGGAATCAACACGTTGTCAAACAGAATGAAGGACTTGTTTCAGTCTGCTGGCATTCCCTTGGAAAACAGGAATATTACAAACCACTCTGTTAAAGTAACTTGTTGTACTACTCTGTTCAATGCTGGATTTTCAGATTCAAGTGTGAAGTCCAGGAGCGGGCACAGGTCTGGTGCAGTGGAAACGTATAAACGACCACTTGAAGCGTTGCATGATAGTGTCAGTCACGCACTACAGCCTCCAAAACGACTATCACAGCATGTGATGCTGATAATACAGCAACCTCGGTGAAAAAAATTACAATGATAACAAGGAAAATTGTGCAACTGATGAAGATAGTGCATGTACCATGACACTAACAGTGCCTAATGCAATTAAAAAAGTTTTGATTTTCAAGAATGGAAAGAGATCGATATTGCTTGGAAATATAGATGCTATTAATAAAAGTTATTATTTCTTGACAGTATTAAATATAATTCAACATTTAATCTTTTATTCAGCTGATAATGCTTTGGGGTATTCCACAACAATTGTTAACACCATTTAATCTACTGTACCGGTATATTGTTGTCAGATGGCCCAAGGCAATATTTTTCAGCTGTAGACAGTCATAACAATGGGGAAAATCCATGGTCTTAATGATTAAGTAAGGCAAAATTCTATTGTCGAGAGTACTTTACTATGTTCTGAATATCTGTAGGATATTATTTACATTTCTTTCATATGGGGTGTGATTTCTATTAAGTAGAAAAAAGGGGGGTGCTTATACGGGCGTGCGTACTGAATACTCCCATAAACGGTTTTGTATAATTTCCTCACATCAATTTGATTTGTAATTATTGTGCTATTATAGTGCTTTGGTTCTTCACTATTTTTTGTGAACAAGAAAACGTTTTTTTTTTCATCTAATGTTCCTTGTCATGATATGTCTTAGAAGCTAGCGTTAACTATTACATTATGCATGAGACAAAAATATGCTCCAGACATTTGTGAAGAACTAATTCGGAGGACACTATGAAGACTAAAGATCATCATAGTTTACCACAAAGAACATTTTACAAAAATACTGAGGAAAATCACTAAAATCTTCGCAAATTTCATTGCTGTATATACTTAAACATTTCATAAAATTTTGACATTTTTCTTTATTGATGGACAAGATACTTACAACTTGGAAATTTCGAATATTGCGTTGAGTAGATTATTATAGCTACGAGTGAGTGAGTGAGTGAGTGAGTGAGTGAGTGAAGTATCATTCTTTATCACCAAGTGAGCACCTGTTCACGTATATCATGGTCAGAACACGTTGCATTTCAATGAGATGAAGACGATGATATCCATTGTGCATTTAATATTTTAAATTACTTTCTAAATACTAAATGCAAAGTATGTTGTTTGTCGGCAATTTACAAATTATAAATATTATTGAAACTTCAAATCATTGTTTTTTTATTAAAAAATAAAGAAATTTATATGACCGGAATTGTACAGTTAACGGTTAAAAGTTTAAAACTACATGGTTATATAATTTATTATAATTTTTCATCTTTGAGAACAAGTTTATTCTATAAATTGTCACGACAGGAAATAAAAAGAAAATACTATTACCTCTGCCTACAACATTACTAAGCATTCATGTCTTATTACATACAACTTGTACTATCATAGTGTATGTAATTCTTACTTTTATGGATTTAATAATAGGAATACGTTTACTTAAAGGGGCATTATCTGCCAAATCGTAATTTTTTGTTACCCGTAAAAATTATCAGATATGATTGATGCCTTAATAAAACGTGTTTATGTAACTTATAAATGTTATGAAATGTACGCGCATCGGGGGGAAATCGTACAACTGCTCGTATTTTGAGAGAGATCAAAAGATAGACGCCATCTTATTAATTATCGACATTATTTACGGAGTTTGTCGAATCGTCATTAAATCAGTACAGCAATGCACTTATTTCTTATTTTTTGTTAATTTGTTTTTAGTCGGTGTTTATTACGGACAAAGAACCATGCAGGCTTGCAGTTGACAAGCGACAAAATACAAATTATTTGCTTGCAAGGAAATAACCAATCGATGGTAAGTTTCGTTTTCAAAAGGATAAAAGTGGTTCGATAAGCTGTTTAATGTGAAATATTTACCTTTATTTCATCATTTTAAAGCTATTAACCAATTTCCAAAACAATTTTTTTTTTTAAATCGTAGCTTTAAGTTCTTCCTTCTAATATTTCTGAATGGGCCATCGTGGTCGTGATCGCATGGTAGGTGGAACTACCGATACAATCAGTACCTATCACCACTAAAGCTTTACACTTGATTTCCAACCAGGCGAAGAGTACTCTATACAACTTTATGTGATCAATGTGTCTTGCTGTATGTCGTTTTTTTCCCGGGTACTCCGATTTCCTTCACGGATAAAAGCGATTGCCACGTACAATCTTGCTGGAATATTGTTGAAAGAGGCGTTGACAAATTGTAAAAATAAAATATTCGAAGCGGAAGTATGAGGGGCTAATCAGAAACGGTGTATTGAAGGAGCACATACAACACACTGGTCAACACATATATGACAAGTAGGGGACAGACAACACAATGGTCAACATATAACGGACAAGCAGGGGATAGACAATACAATGGTCAACATATAAAGGACAAGCAGGGAGCAGACAACACAATGGTCAACATATAAAGGACAAGCAGGGGAAAGACAACACAATGGTCAACATATAAAGGACAAGCAGGGAACAGACAACACAATGGTAAACATATAAAGGACAAGCAGGGAACAGACAACACAATGGTAAACATATAAAGGACAAGCAGGGGAAAGACAACACAATGGTCAACATATAAATGACAAGCAGGGGAAAGACAACACAATGGTCAACATATAAAGGACAAGCAGGGAACAGACAACACAATGGTAAACATATAAAGGACAAGCAGGGGATAGACAACACAATGGTCAACATATAAAGGACAAGCAGGGAACAGACAACACAATGGTAAACATATAAAGGACAAGCAGGGGAAAGACAACACAATGGTCAACATATAAATGACAAGCAGGGGAAAGACAACACAATGGTAAACATATAAAGGACAAGCAGGTGACAGACAACACAATGGTCAACATATAAAGGACAAGCAGGGGACAGACAACACAATGGTCAACATATAACGGACAAGCAGGGGATAGACAATACAATGGTCAACATATAAAGGACAAGCAGGGAACAGACAACACAATGGTAAACATATAAAGGACAAGCAGGGGAAAGAAAACACAATGGTCAACATATAAATGACAAGCAGAGGAAAGACAACACAATGGTAAACATATAAAGGACAAGCAGGTGACAGACAACACAATGGTAAACATATAAAGGACAAGCAGGTGACAGACAACACAATGGTCAACATATAAAGGACAAGCAGGGGACAGACAACACAATGATCAACATATAAAGGACAAGCAGGGAACAGACAACACAATTGTCAACATATAACGGACAAGCAGGGGATAGACAATACAATGGTCAACATATAAAGGACAAGTAGGGGACAGACAACACAATGGTCAACATATAAAGGACAAGCAGGGAACAGACAACACAATGGTCAACATATAACGGACAAGCAGGGGATAGACAATACAATGGTCAACATATAAAGGACAAGCAGGGGACAGACAATACAAAGATTAACATATAAAGGACAAGCAGGGGACAGACAACACAATGGTCAACACATAAAGGACAAGCAGGGGAAAGACAACACAATGGTCAACATATAAAGAACAAGCATGGGACAGACAACACAATGGTCAACATATAAAGGACAAGCAGGGTACAGACAACACAATGGTCAACATATAAAGGACAAGCAGGGGAAAGACAACATAATGGTCAATATATAAAGGACAAACATGGGACAGACAACACAATGGTCAACATATAAAGGACAAGAAGGGGACAGACAACACAATGGTCAACATATAAAGGACAAGTAGGGGACAGACAAAACAATGATTAACATATAAAGGACAGGCAGGGGACGGACAATGCAATGGTCAACATGTAAAGGACAAGCAGGGGACAGACAACACAATGGTCAACATATAAAGGACAAGCAGGGAACAGACAACACAATGGTAAACATATAAAGGACAAGCAGGGGACAGACAACACAATGGTTAACATATAAAGGACAAGCAGGGGACAGACAATGCAATGGCCAACATATAAAGGACAAGCAGGGGACATACAAAACAATGGTCAACATGTAAAGGATAACCGGGGCACAGACAACACAATGGTCAACATATAAAGGACAAGCAGGGGAGAGACAATGCAATGGCCAACATATGAAGGACAAGCGGGGGACAAACAACACAATGGTCAACATATAAAGGACAAACATGGGACAGACAACACAATGGTCAACATATAAAGGACAAGCAGAGGACAGACAATGCAATGGTCAACATATAAAGGACAAGCAGGGGACAGACAACACAATGGGAAACATATAAAGGACAAGTAGGGAACAGACAATACAATGGGAAACATATAAAGGACAAACATGGCACAGACAAGACAATGGTCAACATATAAAGGACAAGCAGGGGACAGACAACACAATGGGAAACATATAAAGGACAAGTAGCGGACAGACAATACAATGGGAAACATATAAAGGACAAACATGGGACAGACAACACAATGGTCAACATATAAAGGACAAGCAATGATATACAAAACACTACACAGAAATCTAAAGATTGAGCAACAATAATGCCACATGAAACAGGTGGTGAGGGTGTGACTCGGACATTATTGTAAAAAGTATTGGAAATATGCCCCCAATATAAAAGATAAGAAAATAATACATACGCATAGAACTTGATTCTCTACATACGAAACTAAATATATATTTTATATACAATTAAATGGGAGATAATCGGCCCTATATCTCAATGAATAAGGTTTCTAACAATTATAATTTTCTAAAAGTTGTTGACTTTGTGGAAAGTATGCAAATATATGCTAATATACTGACATCAACGTTAACCTTATTGGAGGAAAAATGTGCCCCCTCCCCCTAAGAAAACGTAATAAAAGAGTAGATATCAAATGTAGTGCTAATATATTGATGTCAACCTAAAACTTCTTGGAGGAGAGCTACCCCCCCCCCCCCCCCCCCCAAATAATACAATAAAAAACGTAGATATCAAATGTAGTGCTAATATTCTGATTTCAACGTAAAACCTACCTGGAATAACCTACATCAGGTACACTCAAAATCGTCTGTCTGGAAGTCGACATAATTCTAAAGTGTTTGGTAGCAATAAAACACAATGACCTAACTAAAAGACTACAAAATAATATATAAATATAAACTTGATTCGCCACAAATACGTTAAAGTTTTATCATCAAAGATTAACCTAGATTTGTGAGATCAGGACTCTTTGAAAATATTTAAAAAAATCACAAAATATTACATAAGATAAAAGATAATAATAGTAATTCATGCTTGAAATAAAAAAAACCAAACAGCATAAATACCTGGGAATACTTGAAATAAATCTCTTTTGATGAAATATCACCCCCCAAAGCAAAATCAGGACCAATATGGAATAGGGAGTTAGCGCCACGTCATTAATATTTTGTCAAATATTCGTAATCACTAAGCTGAACATATTGTAACTTGAGAATAAAAGATATATAACTTTTACGTGTTAAATATCTAGATAGAAATCAAATCATTCATAATTATTAGTTTTTAATTGTTCTATTTAAAGGATAATTACTGTGGAATCTCGGTTGGCTTGATAGCAAACTATATCTTCCTTTAAGTGGGGTAAAAATGTGCATGATATAATCTAAATTTATTGTATAATATTAAATACATTGTCTTTAGAAAATTAATATGGGCCCTAAACGGTTTTCTAAAAGTCTTGATTTGGAATTATAATGGTATGTCTTGTCGCTAAGACAACGTGTTTTCCGAAATAGGACATAGGGCTAAGAAATTGGTGCTGCAGTGTATCAATGGTTTGAGTTCAAATCCCGTCGAGGGAAGAACACAAATTTGTCAGCTCAAAGATCTGATTATAACAGTGCTTGATTTAATGTTCAGACGTATATGTATATATAAACGTCTGAAAAGTAGCCAACGTATGAACCTACGTAATGTCGGATCGGAAACAAGTGTTAACGATTCTGTGCAAACAAACAGAAAAGATAAATAAACGTCTAAAATGCAGCACAACGACACCAAAAAAGATGTTAAAATATAACAAAAATAACTATAAGTCTACAAAAAGACTATAATTATTATCAAATTGACGGATATATCGCTTGACCGACAAACTTCATCAGCGTCTGTAATCTGATCTGAAAGATTATCTGAGGATTAGATTGTCACGTGACCATCAGTTATCGTGACGTAAAAATTATAATCTTGAACTTAATAAAATCATAATCTTGAACTTTATATTATTCAAATATATATTTACACTAATTAATAAACAATATGAAAACAATGAGTAAATGTAATGATGAAATTACCAACTATCTAAGGATCAGGCACTGGTTAAAAATTTAAAGACAAAAGATTTAAGCCTTTGTGTTCATGCCCTCCGGATGTAATGTTCGTAACTTGCGGGTCCAAAAACTCTCTCTTTTTTGTCTTTGATTCTCTTTCCAACTTGGATTGTGGTCAATGATATAAATTTTGGATCTACCAAATGCATCCAATGAGTGCCCCGGCGACACAAAGTGTTGACGCACGGGCAAGAGCGTCTTTTGTCGTATGGTCACTTCTGTGTCCATTCATTCTTTTGTTGAATGGTTGGACACTCTCCTACGTATTGCGACCCACAGACGTGACAGTCAAGCAGGTAAACCACATTAGGTGTTTTGCAATTGACATTGCAAAATATGTTATGCTCCTTTCCTGTCGTCTTACTATGGAACGCTTGTGCGTGTTGCAATTGGAGACATCACTTGCAACGCTTGTCACCACATGGCTTATGCTGGGCGATCGTCGATGAAGGGCTACCGAGGAATACAAAGAAAAAAAAGATCAACAGACGGGTTCTCCTTGTTCTAACTTACCATTCCTGTTTAGAGAAAATTTCATGCATCGTCCGTCATCATTGGAAAGAAATTGAAAAAGTGAAACGCTGCCCAAGTTGTTCCCTGAACCACCCGTTGTAGCGTTCCGGTGATCTAAAAGCAGTACGGACACACTGGTCAGAGCTGCGGTATCTAGTAATATGATTTTACACACTTTTACTTTTATATCCATATATTGTTCACATATTGAAATAAGAACAGTTTTAAAATACCAATGGGTTAATCAAAAGCCGTAAATCGAAAACGGACAGACAATACAATGGCCAAAACGAACTAGAGGCTCAGTGGACTGAACTTGTGTCGCCCTCCTTTCATTCTGCTTTGAAGAAACGTTATGCAGAACCTTTCGTAGGTGTTTCCTAACATTTTGGTTCATTTAGCTACTCGGTTTAAGAAATCGACCAACCATAAAGAATTGCCTATGACAGCCATGTTTGTTAACGGATCGGGACGAAATTAGCAATCTGTATAGAGGATCATATATATATATAAACGAACCTTTCATAGATATTTCCAATAATCTTTTGGTTCATTTGGCAAAGCAGTTAAAGAGGAGAATTTTTGCTAAGAAATCGACCAACCGGAAAAAATAATTGCCTGAGGCGGCCATGTTTGTTAACTGATCGGGACAAAATTGGCGATTTTTTAGAGGACCTTCAATATATGCTTCCAACCAAGTTTCGGTTTATTTGGACAAGCAGCATCAGAGGGGAAGATATTTTTAGAAATCGACAAACCAGAAACAATAAGTGCCTTTGGCGGCCAGGTTTGTAAACGGATCGGGACAATATTAGCAGGCTGCATAGAAGACCTTCCATAGATGCTTTCAACCAAGCTTTGGTTCATTTGGCCAAGGGGTTTCAGAGGAGAAGAATTTTCAGAGATCGACCAATCATAAACAAGAATTGTCTATGACAGCCATGTTTGTTAACAATATTATAAATATGCATAGAAGACCTTCCATAGATGCTTTCAACCAAGTGTTGGTTCACTTGACCAAGCAGTTTCAGAGGAGAAGATTTTTAGAGATCGTCCAATCAGAAAAAAAAATGTCTGTGGCGGCCATGTTTGTTTGCGAATAGGGACGAAATCAGCATTCTTTATAGAGAACCTTCCAGTTTTCTGTGTAGTGTTTTTGGGGTGATTGTTTATCTTTTTTTCTTTTTGCCATTGTGTCCTGTTATTTACGGCTTCTGATTGATTACACATTTGAAATCTTCAAACTTTTCTGTAAGATAATTAACGTGAACCGTTTGGACACCACCAGCTTTGGGCAACCCCATATTTCACATCCACGATTTAAAATACTGCAAACAAATATTTCAAACTAAGAAAGCAAAGTTGTTCACCATTGGAAAGATCGTCATGTTATTTTGCTATATTGATAAATAAAAAAAATAATAAAAAAATAAAAAAATAACGCATCCTTTCTGTGTAGGTTTTGGTTTGCTAACATCATTTCAATGGGAAAATATTCTAATATGATAAAATATAATATGATACAAGGGTCATTAAGTCAACTTGCCTGTACTTCTAGGTCCATCTGTCAATCACTTTATGATACTGTTATACTTGATTTGTATTTCTAACATAACAATGTTATTCGATAAACTAGATTTACTCCGCCACTCCACCATAATCTTAAGATTTAAATCAATGTCATAATTATAACCACAATTAGTAAAACAATCCGTGGAAGTAACGTGGTTTAACTTTATTGCAAATGTTGATGTCATATGATAGCGTTCTTTTGTTATGTTAAACATATTCTATTGTTAAAAGAGACAAATATTTATACATATATATTTGTGTCTTTTAACAGTATATATGTATATATATATATATATTCTTTGTAGTAATATGCGTCATGTATACAGATTCAGTTTGGTACACAAATGTTTATTGGTTCTTCAACCGTGAATGTCAGCATATTTTCGTATTACATAACTTATATGTTAAATACAAGTAAAGTTAAGTAGTGTTTATTTACCGTCGGGAGTGTATACAAATACAACATAGAACTTAAGCTCTTTAAGCAGAACAATGGACAAACATAACAAAGCAGCACATGATTAAACGTACATAAATAGCACAAATCACAAACCAGCACATGGCTAAACGTACATAAATAGCACAAATCACAAACCAGCACATGGCTAAACGTACATAAATAGCACAAATCACAAAGCAGCACATGGCTAAACGTACATAAATAGCACAAATCACAAAGCAGCACATGATTAAACGTACGTAAATAGCACAAATCACAAAGCAGCACATGGTTAAACGTACATAAATAGCACAAATCACAAAGCAGCACATGGTTAAATGTACATAAATAGCACAAATCACAAAGCAGCACATGGTTAAACGTACATAAATAGCACAAATCACAAAGCAACAAATGGTTAAACGTACATAAATAGCACAAATCACAAAGCAGCACATGGTTAAACGTACACAAATAGCACAAATCACAAAGCAGCACCTGGTTAAACGTACATAATAGCACAAATCACAAAGCAGCACATGGTTAAACGTACATAAATAGCACAACTCACAAAGCAGCACATGGTTAAACGTACATAAATAGCACAAATCACAAAGCAGCACATGGTTAAACGTACATAAATAGCACAAATCACAAAGCAGCACATGGTTAAACGTACATAAATAGCACAAATCACAAAGCAGCACATGGTTAAACGTACATAAATAGCACAAATCACAAAGCAGCACATGGTTAAATGTACATAAATAGCACAAATCACAAAGCAGCACATGGTTACACGTACATAAATAGCACAAATCACAAAGCAGCACATGGTTAAACGTACATAAATAGCACAAATCACAAAGCAGCACATGGCTAAACGTACATAAATAGCACAAATCACAAAGCAGCACATGGTTAAACGTACATAAATAGCACAAATCACAAAGCAGCACATGGTTAAACGTACATAAATAGCACAAATCACAAAGCAGCACATGGTTACACGTACATAAATAGCACAAATCACAAAGCAGCACAGGGTTAAATGTACATAAATAGCACAAATCACAAAGCAGCACATGGTTAAACGTACATAAATAGCGCAAATCACAAAGCAGCACATGGTTAAACGTACATAAATAGCACAAATCACAAAGCAGCACATGGTTAAACGTACATAAATAGCACAAATCACAAAGCAGCACATGGTTAAACGTACATAAATAGCACAAATCACAAAGCAGCACATGCTTAAACGTACATAAATAGCACAAATCACAAGCAGCACATGGTTAAACGTACATAAATAGCACAAATCACAAAGCAGCACATGGTTAAACGTACATAAATAGCACAAATCGCAAAGCAGCATACATATAATTATATATACATACATACATACATAAACCAGGGGCGGATCCAGGATTTCAAGCTAGGGGGGCGGACTTAAAAAAATTGCGCCGAGCGGAAGGAGTTGCGAAAATTGTTGGGGTATTTCGTGTGAAAAAAAAATCATATTTTTTTCCAATTTTAGGGGAGGCGTGCGCCGGGTGCGCCCCCCCTCCCCCCTTGGATCCGCCCCTGTAAACCATAGGTATACATAAAATACATGCATACATAAAAGAACAACGGCAAATGTTTCCCGTCTCCTCAAAAGGCAATAACAACATGACTTACAAAAATAGAAATGTTTACGCTTCACCGATTCAATAGGATAATACGGAATGATAAATATATTTTTGCCAAATCAAATGCCTTTTTTATACTCAAAAGGTCAACAGTTTATTCCGTCACAAACACCAGATCGATTCTGCAAACTCCTATGTTTCACGCTGTACCAAAACAAATTTGAACATCAAAATAAGTAGAAATGTGTTAAACTTTGCGCCTTGAAAGCGTTCGAAGCCACGGGACCACACTATGCGTTAACATTTAAATTATTGCAATTGTTTCACAAGCCCGTTTACTTCATTAGACACCTCATACATGAAATATAACGTAACGCATATCTTGACGTCATCGTAGAAAAAAATGTCAGAGATACGGAAAGCGACATTTAAAAATACGAAAAATGAAAATAAAAAACACAAAATATTTAGGAAGTGAGTGATTTATTGTTTAGCGCCAATTCAGCAATTTTTCAGCTATGTCTTGGCGAGAACAAGTTAATTATCAATGAGATGATGATGAGGTCCGCCTTGTTGTAGACCAACACTCTCAATTGGAATTGCATAGTGCTAACTCACTGTAACAACATTCCGTGAATAGACATGTCGCTCCACTCGGACACATTATTCTGATTCCGAGCCAACCAGTCTTTGCTCTTTCTCCTTAAAACTGTGTGCCTAGCGGAGAAGCAACACATACCAATATTAAAGCCTTTGGTTTAACCCGACCGGGGCTTGAATCCACGATCTACCGCATTCGAGGCGAGTTCCCTATCAATTACGCCACCGATCCGGTGACTTCTTCAATTAATATGAACGGATCATATACTTTACTTAAACCATTTCCGACATGATTCTAACATAATGCGTTTGTTTCGTAGGAGTTACTGTGATTTCATGTGAGCGAACAGGTTCTTGTTAACACAAAGTTCAATGGAAATGACATTTTCCCTCATTATCTCTATAATAGCGAGCATAGCAAGAATCGCAAGATGTGAGCTAAGCAGCAAGTGTGTAAGGAGATTAATTAATATATGATCAATACCAACCGGAAATGGAAATACGGAGTGAAGAATAAGTGGAAATAGCCTTTTCATTTGAATAAAAAATAAATATCCAGTTTAAAATAAAAAAAAAACTAAATTAGAAAGATAACCGTACAGCTTCTTTACATGAAACGATTAATTTATTTAAAAATGGACAATCGTTAGACCTTCTTGTCTCGTCCCTAAAGCTGTCGTCACACGATTTCGTTGATCATGTCGCTCATGGTTTCAAAACTAAGGAAAAAATGTCAACCAATTGTAAGAGTATAAAGATGATTTATTTAGAACAATATTGATTCAGTTACCAACCCTTTTAAATACATTTTTGTACACATGAGACAGAACAAAATTCCAATTCTTGTCGCTTGTGTGATGCAAAAATATCGTCTGCTATGATCTAGCTTTACAAGACACAATGACGAAAAGAGTATACTATGATGTAAGCAAGAAAGGTTTGAAGGTAACAAAGGAGTAACATATTTAAATTGTTTTTTTTTTAAATTGATCAAATATTTAAAATTCTCAAATACCCATAATACATTCATAAGAGAAAAGAAAAACAACAACGACAAGAATCATATTTAACAAACCAAGCGTATATGTTTGTGAATTTTTACGTTTGCTGAAAAACTAATATATTTTGCTCACTAATTAACTATAATACATATACATTCGATTGAAATGAGGTACTAAGGAAATTTTGTATGTCCCTGCCACATAAAGTTACCCATGTTTGGTATGTAGGTGTATAATGATAAGATACCGATCAAGTTTACGTTTCGCTTTGGTCCAATGATTTTTGGCCGAGTTATGGCCCTTGGACTTTGAAATTCGGCCTAATATTTAGTTGTCAACACTTTATTCCACTATAATTTGAGATATTGACTTGGATTTTGGTATGTGAGTGTATAGTGATGAGTTACTGATCAAGTTTGCAGTTCGTTCCGATTGAATGATTTTGGACTAATTTACGCACCTTGGACTTTTTAGCTCACCTTGCCAAAGGCAACGTGAGCTTTTGCCATCACTTGGCTCCCGTCGTCTATCGTCCGTTAACTTTTCACATTTTAATCTTCTCCTCTGAAACCCCTCAGCCAAATGAACTGAAACTTGGTAGGAAGCATCTATGGAAGATTCTTTATAAAGATTGCTCATTTCGTCCCGACCCGTTTCCAAGCATGGCCGCCATAGACAATTCTTGTTTCTGATTGGCCGATTTTTTAAAATCTTCTCTTCTGAAACCTCTTAGCCAAATGAACCGAAACTTGGCAGGAAGCATCTATAGAAGGTCCTCTATAAAGATTGCTCATTTCGTCCCGACCCTTTCACAAACATGGCCGCCACAGGCCATTCTTGTTTCTGATTAACCGATTTTTTAAAATCTTTTCTTCTGAAACCGCTTAGCCAAATGAAACGAAACTTGGCAGGAAGTATCTATTGAAGGTCCTCTATTAAGTGTACTCATTTCGTCCCGACCCGACTACAAACATGGCCACCACAGGCCATTCTTGTTTTTGATTGGTTGATTTCTAAAAAATCTTAACCTCTCAAACCGCGTTCCCAAATCAACTAAAATTTGGTAGGCAGCACTTATGGAACGTTCTCTATAAAGATTACTCATTTTGTCCCGATCCATTAACAAACATGGCCGCTAGAGGTAATTATTGTTTCTGATTGGCCGATGTTTTAAGCTCTTCTCCTCTGAAACCGCGTAGTCAAATGAACCGAAACTTGGTATGAAGCATCTATAGAAGGTTCTCTATAAAGATTGCTCATTTTGTCCCAATCCGTTTATAAACATGGCCGCCACAGGCCATTCTTGTTTCTGATTGGTTGATTTCTAAAACAATTATCCTCTGCAACCGCTTTCCCAAATGAACTGGAATTTGGTAGGTAGCATCTCTGGAAGATCCTCTATAAAGACTGCTCATTTTGTCGCGATCCATTAACAAACATGGCCGCCACAGGTAATTCTTGTTTCTGATTGGCCGATTTTTTAAAATCTTCTCCTCTGAAACCGCTTTGCTAAATGAACCGAAACTTGGTAGGAAACATCTATAAACATTGCTCATTTCGTCCCTATCCCTTAACAAACATGGCCGCCACAGGCCATTCTTGTTTCTGATTGGTTGATTTTAAAAAAATCGTCTCCTCTGAAATCGCTTGGCCAAATGAATCAAAAGTTGGTAGGAAGCATCCTTGGAAGCTCCTCTATAAAGAATGCTCATTTAGTTCCGATCCGTTAACAAACATGGCCGCCACAGGCCATTCTTGTTTCTGATTGGCCTATTTTTTTTAAATCTTCTCCTCTGCAACTATTTGGCCAAATGAACCGAAACCTGGTAGGAAGCATCCTTGGAAGATCCTCTATAAAGTTTGCTGAATTATTTCCAATCCGTTAACAAACATGGCCGCCACAGGCCATTATTTTTTTCTGATTGGTTGATTTCTAAAAAATCTTCTCCTCTGAAACCGCTTTCCCAAATGAACCGATATTTGGTAGAAAGAATGTATGGAATATCCTCTATAAAGATTGCTCATTTTGTCCCGATTCGTTAGCAAACATGGCCGCCACAGACAATTCTTGTTTCTGATTGGTCGATTTCTAAGAATCTTCTCCGCTGAAACCACTTTACCAAATGAACCGAAACTTGGTAGGACGCATTTATGGAATGTCCTTTATAAAGATTGCTCATCTTGTCCCGATTCGTTAGCAAACATGGCTGCCATAGGCAATTCTTGATTCTGGTAGGTTGATTTCTAAGAATCTTCTTCTCTGAAACTACTTGGCCAAATGAACCGAAACTTGGTGGGAAGCACCTATGGAAGGCTCTGTATTAGGTTTCTTCAAAGCAGAATGAAAGGTGAGCGACACAGGCTCAGCCCACTGAGCCTCTAGTTTAACTTTGGCCAAATATGTAGTTGTCACCACTTTATTTCACAATGCTTTGAGATATTGACTTCATTTTTGGTATTTGGAATTACAATGATGAGTTACAGATTAAGCTTAGCTTTTGTTCCCACTGAATAATTTTGGTCAAATTACTGTCCTTGGATTTTAGAATTTTAGAATTTTACAATGACTATTAAATGGTAATGCTTTATAGGTATAGGACTTCTTATTCATATGCAAGTGTTGTAGATTCCTGATCATATCAAGATTTGTTCAGGAAATATTGTTTCCTTGAATAAGTCTTGTAAATTTAAGGAGGCTTGAGGATACAGATCATACACAATAGTTTGTTATTCTTAGCCTATTACTGAGGGAATTAAAAAAGGGTGAAACATTTGCGAGCCTCCTTAATATTCACGGCGGAGACATTCGTGTCGTTGCGACACATCTAATTCATTTTTATGAATTGTTAGATTTTTACCAATGTTAAAACTATTTATATTGATTTCAATACTGTTATTTTATCACTGCGATAATAAAGTCCTTTTAAGGTAAAATAAAGTTGTAATGTAACAAAATGGACAAGGGCATAATACTCTTCAAATTGTGAGGGCAAGATTGTGCTGGAAAGGGAAGACATCGTGGGTGACCATTCTAAGAAGAGTTAGAATACACCAAAGAGGGAATCAGAATCTGCAAATCAAAGAAGAACAGAAAACACAATGGCCAACAAAAGGACAAAAGGACAAAGAACCATCTACAAAACACTACACAGAAAACTAAAGATCAAGCAAAACGAACCGACTAAATACAGGAGATGAACTCAGATCCTCCGTAAGGATAAGCAGTTACTGCTTCACTAGTGCCACCTGTCATGTTGCTCCAGTTACAAACCTGGTGATAAGTCATAAAAAATTTGCCTTCGAAAGAATAGATTGTAGGAATGATCTATTGAAGTTCCGTACAGTAGGCTTATCAGACATAACATGGTATACAGTGGATAAGGGTAATAACAAAATTACCGTACTCCGAACAATCTTACCAAGGGAAAGTCAAAACTCATAAGTATATAAATAGACAAGATCAGTTAACAACCGGAAAACTGTGAAAACGTAATGACCCTGACTTGGTACAGGCATTTCTAAAGAAATGATGGGTTGAATCAGATTTTAAAGTGGAACCTGTCTCATCCGACACACCAAGGAACCGGGATGTCGGAATATTCATGTTTTATTTTAGTTATCAGAAATACTGTGGTACAATAAATTGTTGTCGTATGTCACAGGATGTTGGAAAACTCGGGTGTCGGAATGCACAAATTCCACTATATATGTATAATGAAGCCTTGTGTCATCTTTGCCTTTAACGCTAATGAACAACCAGCAATTAAGAGGAAGTGTCTGAACATCCAGCTGCCATAAATAATAGAGACTCTGCTTATAATTGTATATACAATCACACCTGCCCGTGCGGTCACCCCTATCAAGAAGTCACCTGTATTAAAAGGTCACATTTTTCTTGTCCTGTCATAGAAAATTTCATATGAATTGGTCACCAATCTTGCAAGGCTACTGTTGTACATAGAGGATTTACACGCACCACACACCAGTTCGATAATACACCAGATGGTAAAATGAACTATATCGGAAGAACAATTGCAGGCTGCATGGAGCCTCTGGTTCTTGCTTGGCTTGCCTGGCAATATTACATATAATCTCTTCCCATCAATTAAAATCAATGACTTGTGCTAAAATCAGGTCAATAGATATGTAACCAAATTTTAGCATAAGCATAATTCTAATAACATTTGTTTAATTGCAAACTTATATTGCTAAAAATGTGTCTACATGATCTGATTTTGACCTAAGTGTACAGTAACAAGTATCCCAGGCAACACTTTTCTCTACGCTCTGCTGATGACGGCTATGTTGTGTTAGTCGTAATAATAATCCCCTCCTTTCCTCATTATTAATGACTAATTACCAGGTTTGTGGCAAGAGTAACACGACGGTTACCAACACAAAAGGTACGAAAAAGGAAAAAAACATGATCTACAACACTACACAAAAAACTGGATGAATCTATGTACTCCGGAAGGGTTAGCAGCGAACGAAGATATTTAGATCCATGTCATCTCTTGACATCTTTCATTGTCTTCTGCTTCCATCAACTTTTCATATTTGCGATTTTTTATTCAATCACAAATACAACAATGGCTATTTTGTTTTCTGATTGGATGAAATTTAAGGTATCTTCAAAGAAGAGTTTGGAGATACCAAAGGGGTATTAAGTATCCATAAATCGAAGGACAGACAACACAATGCCCAAACAAAAATGTCAAAGGGACAAACAACGATCTACAAAACGCTACACATAAAACTAAAGATCGAGTAATACGAACCCCACTAAGAACAGGGGTTGAACTCAGCTGCTCCGGAAGGGAATGTATTTCCTGCTCTAAGAAACCACACGTATGATGGTAATGTTACGTATTACTCTCTATAAAGTTTGTGCTTGCGGGGAAATGACTAAATTATTTCAATGAGAAACTATAGACTTGAATGAATCCAAACTGTGTATAAATAATCATTGGACTGTCTAATTGGAAATTCTGCATGACCAACATTGCATGACAAATTCAATATAAGACTTGAGATGATTATAATTATTATTCTCTGAAGAAGACTTTGAACTTACCAAAGGGGTAATCAGAATCCGTAAATCGAAGAAGGACAGACAGACCCTGAACCATTTTGAAATCAAACTTTCACAGCATGCCCTTTTAATAGTCCTCGACAATATGAAAATAATTTTGCCCCGATCGGAAAATACAAAATACAAAATTAAATAGAACTCTCCTTCACTAGGTAGGGACGAACATGGGTGCCACGTGTCTGAAGAATGCCACGCCCTTCTGTATCATTTTGCTTCTAACACCAGTGAGTGAATAAACGAAGAATATCGAAGTGGCAATCAAAAATGAACAACGAAAAACTGGCAACAGATATGGGGTACAGAAGACGAAGACAAACAAAACAGAAACACAAGCACAGAACAATGTGTTGGACACCATGGAAACAACCACAAAGAACATAAATAAGACATTATCCCTCCCTGCTACAAACAACTGGAGGTAAAGACGAACCGAACGTCGTTTTATGTTAAATTCGTAACGAACATCACAACAGGGAACTCAGAATGTAAAGACACATAATAGGACAACAACAAAACTAAGAATAATTATTGTCGTTTTGAACAACGCTAATTAAAACAATATTAAATGAGCAATATTTCAGCCATATCAGACATTTCGATGAGATGGCGATGATGTGCGCTGTATATTAGACTAATGGCTGGGTTTTTATATACAGTTGTACCTGATTCATTAAAGCAACATTCCATGAGTAGACATGTTGCTGCACTCAGACACATTACCATAATTTCTTTGTTCCTATTCCTTACTGTTGAGTGTTTAGCGAAAAAGCAGCAAATATCAATTTAATAGTCTTTGGTTTGACCTGACAGGGGCTCGAACCCACGATAAATTATAGCAGCTCCTATATTAAATGAGCAACTTATGCTTGGAGTGATTGTTGGTCATCATCTCGTTCCTTCTTTGTAGAAATCAAAACATCCGTCCATATTTAAACGCCATGATTTACCTATATGGTCTACAATGTGTTTATATGTACTCTCTTCTTTAGTCTCCTCTGCAGTGTAAAGGTGAGAGCGATCGTTTCGGGGGTGGCTAATCGTCGACTGGTCTTAGGGTTTGGTGTTTGACGCCACTTTCAACATATTTCAGCTATATGGTTAGAGGAAACTAGAATACGAGGAGAAAACCACCGACCTGTCGTATGTCACCGACGAACTTTATCACATAATGCTTTATCGAGTACACCTCGTCATGAGCGAGATTCAAACTCACAATTTTAGTGGTGATAGACACTGATTGCATAGGTAGTTGTAAACCCGACTACCATACGATCACGACATGACCGCTCCTCCTCCAACCAAATCAAACAAAAGCAGGTAAATTTCGAAAAAAAATATGTTTGTTCTTACCAATGTTCAAAGTTTGAAATACAGACAAAAGTCATTTCTTAAGCTTGAGAAATGTATAATTTTCATCAACTATCCTAACCCAAAGATTGAAAGGTCTTAATTGATTAGTTCTGTATTATAAAGTTATAAAGTGTTTAACCCCTCTTTCAACAATATTTCAGTTATATCATGCAGGTCAATTTTATTGGTGGTAGATACCGGAGAAACCGCCAATCTGTCGCAAGTCAGTGTCAAACTCTATTACATAATATTGTACCGAGTACACCTCGTCATGAGCGGTATTCGAACTCACAGCGTGAATGGTGTTAGGCATCTTCTTGCATAGGTAATTCTAAATACACATACTATACGACCATGACGACCCTTGTACTGCTATAACTTTACACGCTATATAATCACAAAAGGTTATTAATTCATATCTTTGAAATTCAATAAATTAAAAAAACAATTAGTTCTGCTAACATTAAATAATGTGTTAACTTATTATTTTATGCATTGCATGATTAATAATTCCTATCATATCAACCTTATAAATATATAATACCTATAGCGTTGGTCTAGAAAGTGGAAAGTCACAGAAAATGTGACGTATAAGAATGGATGTACAACATTAAGTGATAATGTTTGTCAGTGACTTGCAGCAGGTCTGTGGTTTTCTTCGGTTTCAAATTTCTGCCATTTTTGCCCAAAAAGAAGACATTTTTTTCTACCGATTTTTCCCCCTACAGTTTGAAAATCTTCTGCTGCAAAGATTGTTTTATATGATTTGATTTATTGTGCTTAACGCCACTTTCAGCAATATTTCAGTTATATCGTGGCGGTCAGTTTTAGTGGTGGAAGTACCCGGAGAGAACCACCGACCATGAGCAAGCAACTGATAAGCTTTTTTCACTTGCGACTGCGAGTCGAGTGCACCCTTTTTGTAATTTCCAAAGCCGGACGTAAACCCACGCCGTATTGGTGATAGGCTTGTATGAGTTGCTACCGAACTGAGCCACCCGGGCCTCGGAAATTGTTAGTGTTTTTTCCCAGTTTTCCGGTTGTTGACTGATTTTGTCTGTTTGTTGATAGATGAGTTTTGCCTTTCCCTTTGGAAGATTGCTCGGTGTTCGGTAATTTTGGTATTACCCATATTTACACGAATCAACAAATGAGTTGCTAAGCAAAGCAATGTTTAGTTTAAACATATTTTATTTGCTCAATGTGCAAAAAGGATAAGACACAAGTTAAACAAACTGATGATGTCTTCTCCTATATACAACATTATTTGATAGGGCATGCATGTATATAAATATTTCTTACAATTAATATGTGTAGATAGAACAAAAACAGAGAATGAAGAAAGGAATGAGAGAGAGGGTTAGTGGTGATGATGTGTGCGATTGTTCTTTTGGTGAACTACTAGACACCAAGAAACCTTTCCGACCTCTTTATTTATTCAAAGACATGCCTAAAAATAATTTCGTTCTGTTCATACAAGAGTGTAGGAGTACCACAGGTCAAAAGTGTAAGGGTTAAAGCACAATAATTAGGTAGCTAGTTGAGGTTTTGAAACAATATATGTCTATTATTTGAATAATGGGGACAATCGAAGAAGAAATGCAATACATCAGCAAGAGACGTAATCTACTAAATTCTGGTTCACTCGAAAACCAGCATATTGTATCCAAGTGGTATGACATCTGTATCTGTTAAATGATGTTTCGGTGTAAGTTAGTACTATAAAAAATCCAACTGAGCGCGTTGGTCTAATACAGAACAGACACCATCATAATCTAAACAAAAGGTTCTCTTCGTGATATATCTGCAAAATTGCTCTTTTTGGCGTTAAACAACAATCACAGCGACTCGCCCATTGCTCTCGAAATTCACAATGCTGAAATACTGCTCACTTGACAATAAACAAAAACAATGAATTAATTGTCCAAACATGACAAATAAAAGTTCATTCCAAGAAACAGATTCTTTCAAAAGTAAATCAAATAGAAAAAAAGACTGTTCAATGCATTGTTTGTCGTTAAGATTCTTGTGCTGATGTCGTCAACTGGACTTGTGTGTTGTTGTAATCGACCACAGTTATAAATTGTTCATTTCATTAGAAATATGCTTGAAATTTATTAAGATCAAAATCAATGTTTCAAGGATGTTTTTCCTCTAGTGGTAATGCAACAAAGTATTGAAATTTACACTGATTGATTTCAGCATTATTCGCTTTAATTGAATGGGAAGAATAGTGTTAGAGTTATCAATGAAAAAAACTACACAATTTTCTTGGAAAGTTTTTAATTAACTTTTTGTGCAGTCTCGTCTATTTGTGTATGAACATCATAAAAAGGTAACATGAGCAGTGTCACGTATTTTAAGTTGGATTCTATTTTCGTATTTTTTGTTTCGTAAAATTCGGGAAATTAGACTGATTAAATTCACAGGTGAAAATCGTGAAAGAAGCAAAAAATGAAATATTGCATTGCTATTTCCATACTCTTAAGCAACTTTAGTGATTCAACTATATCTAATACGGAATTTTTTAAACTTTCAACACCGCAATGTTTGTCAGCCATTTCTGTTTTTGACACAAAACCAAGTAATTCCAAGCTTCAATGTGCAAGCTCATGTCTAGACAATTTAGTTGGGATGTGTGGAATGTATGTTTGGAATTCTGAAAAAAATGAATGCTTGTTTCACTCTGATAGTACATTCTTTGGAAATGTTTCCATAGAAACAGGATTTCTAATATACAGCAGAATGTATAGCGGTATGTAGTCGTATATAGTATTGTAGCACTTTAGAATAGTGGATTTGGGCTTATGGTGTTTAACACCACATTCAACAATATTTCAGTTTTCTCATGGCAGTTTTATTGATGGAGGAAACCGGAGAAAACCGCCGAACTGGCACGTCACTGGCAAACTTTATCACATAAATGTTGTATCGAGTACACCTTGCCATCAACGTGATTCGAGCTCACAACTTTAGTGGTAATAGGCACTGAATACATGGGTAGTTGTAAATCTAACGACCATACGATCACAACCATAACTGTCTCTCTTTAGAACAGAAAATACTTTATAAAGTCCGGCCTTTGAATCATCGTTTGCCTTAGTTTGTGGGTACCGATGTTACCATTTCATTTCTATAAGGCACCACTTTACTTTACTATCCTCTAATATTAATCACAATTCTACTATTTATATTCCCTATAATAACTTATTTATATTTTATCAAATAATGAATCATTTTATATAAAAAAATATTTCTTTAATATCAGAAATAATTTTTTTGTATACGAAGAAATGGATTTTGATATAAAATAATATAAGGATTTAATTCATACATTTCACCACATCATGATTTTCGGTTTCCTCCACCAATCAAACTGACCACCACGATATAACTGAAATATTGTTGAAGTGGCTGTAAGCATAAACCCATGATATACCAACCCACCATGTGTACAAGTACGCGAGCAACGTAATATCCTTAAACAGAATGGAAAGCTTAATATATCGTTGAGGAAGGGTTAGCGTTATTGGTATTTGTCTTTAAGTTGACGAGTAACACGACGGGTGCAACTAGTGGAGCAGGGATTGCCTACTTTTCCGGAGCACCTGAGTGGTTATGTATATGTGTGTTAGGAGTATTGATTTTAACTCTGTTTCTACGATTTTACGCTGGATTTTGGAGCTGTTCTTGACTGTGGCATTTGTTTGCGTTTTCCATTTTATTGTGCTAGGAGTAAAATACCGGTATATGCTTATTGTAATTTAATAATGTAACATAAATTACACATGAGTTCACCCACGGGTCTTTAGTGGGGTTCGTGTTGCTCGATCTTTAGTTTTCTGTGTAATGTGTTGTAGATCGTTGTTTGTCTTTTTTCTTTTGGCCATTGTACATAGTGTATGTCTTTCTTCGATTTCGGTTTCTGATTACACCTTTGGTATCTTCAAACTCTTCTTATAATGGCTATTGATTGCACAATGTACGTTGTTCGTAAAAGGAAAACTCCAGTCAGTTGAAAAATTGCTATATTTCAATACATTGTAAGTTTTTATTCATAAATAACTAATTAAACAACATTACTAAGACCAAACTGGTAGAACGTGCTAAAGTGTAATCGGACGGCTGTATCGAGAAACAGACACGGTGTTGACAAAACTGTTGATACTCATGAAATATTGATAAATGCAATACTATTTTATGTTTGTCTTCAAGAAATATGATAGACAAAACCATGTGTGAAGTTTTATGACGAAATATCTCCGATTTCTATGTAAATTTACGAATTGAAGTGGGGAAACACCCACAGGTAATTTTAGCGATGTATTTTTATCTTGGACAAGAATAATGAGCGTCATGATTGGATGACCGATTTAAAACACACTGACTCCGCATGGTAAAAAGATGCATATACAAGAAATCTATGCTCTACTTTATTCATTTGTTTGATTCTGGAATATTGTTGATCATTGATTTAAACATGGAAAAAGGAAAAAAAGGGGGGGATTTTATTTGTGAATTTTACAGTTAAATAAATGTTATGTTTCGACAATTTAAAGAGAAAACTAAAAAAATATTGCGACTAAAGCTTAAATCAGTGTTAAAAATTGAACAAATATCAGCAGTTTTGTAAATGAGATTTATTTTAAATAGAAAATCTGAATTTATTATTTATTAATTTATTATTTATGATACAATTTTATATCTCTTGGGAGGGTGAGGGGGTCTATGATGAAAATTTTAAATAAAAACACAGGATTAGTTTTTTGCTAAAAAAAATCCAGGACCCCTGTGTCCATGACATTTTTTTTTTTAAAGTTAATAATATGAAATATTGACATCCACACTTGCCTTTTGGTCAACACATTTCTGTGTCCACACTTGTTATTAAACAAAGAACACCTTTATTAACATTAATATATCCAATTAGAAATATGAATATTTGGAATTTCCTGTCGTAGTGTAAGCGTCCTTGACACCTCTTCATGTGACGTCACGGAGACGGATCATGTTAGTTGAATCAATAATGTATCTGACTCTTCCCAACATTGAGCCCTTTTGGTTATGCTTTAATATCAGATCAACTGCAATACAATGTTAACAATTTGTATATCGTCCTAATTTTTTCTTATTATTACCATCCCATGTTACATTTTCACAACACAAATGAGTTTATTTGTATTTGTGGTGGGGGGGGGGGGGATCTACGTATAATTCCATGTTTTACATGATTGGCCGTAGGTTAACTAACTGTTTCTTTTAACTCGTTTTATGCATACACATGCTCTTTTTCTTTTTTGTCGCCAATGCTATCGTACTTTCCCGTGTTTTTCGTGGTCACTGGTCGATGTGTTGACAAGGGTAGCCTGATCGGTAATTACAAAACAAAATCTTCTCACACTTTCCCTTTTCGTTAGTGCAATAAAATGTTTGACATGAAGTCGTAATGATTTTGTAAACATCAAAAGATAAATATATATAGAATAAAGGGCATTTTTTTTCGATACTCTCTTTATCAGGACCATTATCTGGAGACCCCGATAGGGTGATCCAGATGATTGTAAAGACAGTATCGAATACAAATAGTCCTTTATTTTGTTTATCGGTATATAATATACATACATAAATCATTAAAACTTTGGAAAAAATATTTTTTGCAGTTACTGAAAAGATTTCGGATCTAAACTCTATTTATTTCCATGCAAAAACTATTCTTTTTTGGGACTACTTTTTGTTAGCCTATTTTAGTTTGTGAAGCGTCATTCATTCAAACCACGCGCGCCACATTATCAGTTGAACTATGAATGAGACGTCACAGGGTGCAATACCTAGGCGTAGAAAAGATTGTCATTTTCCTGGTTTCTGGATAGTATTTTGTTTATGTTGAGTCTTAATACTGTTTAGTAGCTGGTTTATATGGCAAATAGAACATCAAGACATCTAGATTTTTTTTAGTTGATAATCTGCACATAGTTCATCAAAGCATGGTGTATGTATTTTTGTAGATTTTGGCTACTGTACTGTATGTATCTATTCAGACCATTGTTCATTATGAATTTATGTATACCAGTAGCAGACGATTTCCTGTTGGAAATCTCGCCAAGATGTAGTGTAATTAATTATACTATAACTAATTGACGAGTTTCATTATCAAAAATATGTCACGAATGACCAAATAACACAGTAACTCACGAATGCGCGTGGAAACAAAGTGAATTATATTAATTTATTTTTTCTTCAAATTCAATACGGTTGTTTCGAATCATTTCCATTCCGTCCACATTTTGTTATTTTCGTTCGCCAGATCACGTGATTTCGATGGACTAATCGGCATTGAACTTCTGTTGTCAATGTACACAATAAAAACTCCAATGGATATGTGCCGTTTTAACGTTCGATCCTCAACTTAAAAAAATCTTAACATTTTTTGTAAAAAAGACAGATATCAATTAAATTATTTTATTATATAGATATCGATTAAATACCGTGATTTCCGAGTTAAATAAAAACGATAATTTCACTATTGAAATTACCATTTTTATTTCACTCTCGCTATATTTCACGCAATTTCGTTGTCGACGTCATATGAAGACTTCTAGTTTGAAACGTAAAAAATAGACGTTATTTGGCTTCGTGTACGCTTCAATTTGGATCAAATTTAACTAATATAATATTTCAAGGTAAGCATTTTAATTATTTGATTGTCGTGGGTGGGTGGCTCCATGTTTTGTGAAGCGATACACATTATAGTATATCCCTCCGCTACGCACGTAATATAGTGCAATTAAAGTCATTTTATATTAAATTCGATTCGAAACATTTTCTTTTTATCTATATAATAAATACTATAACTAAGTGACGAGTGTCATTATCAAAAATATGTCACGAATGACCAAATAACACAGTAACTCACGAATGCGCGCAGCGCATGAGTGAGTTAAAACGTTATTTGGTCATGAGTCAATTCGTTATAGTATAATTATTTGTATCAAAGACTTCAATGCAGAGACAAATACTTCTTTAAGATTAAATTTGTTTTCTTTCTTTATTTGCGACTGTCAGCATCATCAAAGGAAAACGATCTGCCTTTATGTATATATTTCTGATATCAGACAGATAGTGGGGTACCGAACACCAGTATTTATTCAGCGGTTTCCTTGGCATCTCCATATTACAAATACTTATAATCTACCGCATCTACGACTATGATATGCTGACGTTGTCACAGTAATAGCGTAAACACAAGAAGTCGCCTGCCGATTTGCTCAGACGTCAAGACAAGAAAAAGACGGAACGTGGTCGAAATTGACATGATTCGAAACAATCGTATTGCATATTTCATTGCAAACAACAGCATTTTACAATTTACTTCCCGAAACAGCGTGACATCATTGTTTTCATTAGCGACCACCGACATTGACCTAGCACGATTGTGTCACAATACATATCCTTCCGCGTTGGTCAGCGCATTTCAAATGATGAACTGACCCATTAAATTTCTGATATGGTCAAGTACGTCGACCCTACCTTTATCTATCGGCACACTTCAAAGGAATGTGGCACTAATTACCCATAAACGAAGTTATTTTACGATGTACTTATTTTTTAATAATAAAATTGCAACAGATCAATGCTGGAAGAGCTTTAATTGCAGGTATAATCCGAGAATGGATTATGTCTTTTGTCTCATCACATTGAATAGTTCTGAAAAATGACGATCCCGATTGTTTGGTGCTACATGCAACTTCAATGACCAAATTCTACCTTACAGTATACTATGCTTAATATTCATTAACGCAAATGTCTTTTATTTAATGTCATTTAAATTTTCACGCAAACTTGTTAAGACCATGGCGTTTTCCTTTAGAGAACAGAATCGATACAGATACCAAAAAAAAACCACACACATACTATGTAAATGTGTCTAAACTTATTCATATATAATATCACACATTTTCAGATAAATACGATTTAACGTTATACGGATATAATTACGTTCCATTCTGACTTGTCTCTAAAGATATGTTTGCCATGTTCACTGTTCTATGCGTATTTGTTTGTTTGATTGCCATGGTGTTGACACTGGATAACCTGGAAAACAAACCATACTTTCTTTTATCTTTACACATTCTTTGTTTTCCAGTGTAGAGTGTAAATATATAATAAAAAGGAACAAAAAGGCACAAAAAAGAATTGTTCGACCTACGTCAGCAAAGGGATTATTATCGTGGTATAACAGATACTGTGAATTTCAAAAAATATAGAAACAAATTGATATCATCCATTAGAACCAGTAAAGCTATTTATTTTTCTGAGGCTATTAAATCTGGTAATAATGTAGGTGAATTATGAAAACACTTAAAGGACATAAACTCAGTATCAAAATGTCATATAAAATGTATAAATATTGATGGTAGGAAATGTGATAATATTGAAGATATTTGTAGTAATTCTAATAACCATTTTTCGTCAGTGGCTGAACGCATCATCAAAAATTGCAACTTGAATGCGTCCACTGAAAAATTAGATAATTGGGTTAGTTCCAAGCTTTGGCTTGAAAATACATTTTCATATACTTGTATACTACCAGAAGAAGTACTTAGGGACGAACCATTTAACTTGCAAGGGGGGGGGGGTCATGTTTTTTTCTAAAAAAGATATTCTAATTCCCAATGTTGCTGAAAAAAATATTCTGATTTTGGTGGAGGTAAAAAACAATAATCTGATTCAGAGTTTTCGCTATATAGCCTAATATTAAATTCTGGAAAAAAAATTCGTGCTTTGCTCGACAAAAAAATTGTTCTAACTCCCGTGTTGTCCGAAAAAAAATTCCTGAACGAAGCAAAAAACCATAACCCCCCCTGCAAGTTAAATGGTCGGTCCCTTACTGCACTTTTGAAGTTGAATATTCAGAAATTCAGTGGATTGGATGGTATAAGTCCTAATATTTTGAAAATGTCAGCTACTGTTATTTACGAGTCATTAACCCACATTTTCAACTTAAGTCTTTGTACTGGAAACTTTTCTTCAAAACTTAAGCTGGCTAGAGTAACCCCACTTTATAAATCAGGAGATATTGTCCATATGAACAATAATAGACCCATAATCAGTACTTCTTAGCTGATCTACGTTAGGGAACGACCATTTAACTTGTAGGGGGGGGGGGGGTATGGTATTTTTCTAAAAACAATATTCTGATTCCCAATGTTGCTGAAAACAAATTCTGATTTTGGTGGAGGAAAAAAAATAATCTGATTCAGAATTTTTGTCATAAAATAGAATGTTAAAATCTGGAAAAAAAATCGCGACAAAAAAAAAAATATTCTAACTCTTGTGTTGTCCGAAAAAAAAATTTCTGAACGAAACAAAAAAACATAATCCCCCCTTCAAGTTAAATGGTTGGTCCCTTATTTGAACAAATAGCTTATGCACAGATTTATGAATAATTAATCAAATACAAACTGATTCATCCGAATCAATCTGGTTTCAGATCTAAGCATTCTTGTGTGACCGCTTTAACTAAAATTGTTGATCATATTCTAATAGAAATGGATCAAGGGAATTACACAAGGGTTTTGTTTCTTGATTTTAAAAAGGTATTTGACATGGTTAATAGCACTATTTTATTATCAAAGTTAAAAGTATATAAACTTGATGACTTATCTTTAAATTGGTTTAGATCATATTTGTCGGAAAGATCTCAAAAAGTAATTATCAATAATTATGAATCATCTGCACAAAATATTAGATATGGAATACCACAAGGAAGCATACCTGGCCCCTTGCTTTTTCTTTTGTATATAAATGATTTACCCCTTTATGTAGACCATAGTATGTCAGATTTGTATGCAGATGATACCACTATACACTTCTCTTCTAATTCCATATCTGACATTAACATTAAGTTGAATGAAGATATGGAAAAGGTACAGGGATGGTGCACTAGTAATGCTATGGTTATAAACACTATGAAATCAAAATCAATGATAATGGGTTCATCTAGAAAGATACAATATCTTGAGTCTAATTTTGATATTTTTTATGACGATGCTTTATTGAACGATGTAAAATATGAAAAATTACTTGGAATTACTATTGATAATTGTTTGTCTTGGTGTCAGCAAATGAATAATATTGATATGAATACAAATTATAATGTTTATTTAATAAGGGAACGACCATTTAACTTGAAGAGGGGGGGAGGGGGTATGTTTTTTTTCTAAAAAATTATTCTGATTCCCAATGTTGCTGAAAAAATATTCTGATTTTGGTGGAGGAAAAAAAAAATCTGATTCAGAGTTTTTGTCATATAACTTTATGTGGAATAGGGGAAAAATATAAATATTCTAACTCTCGTGTTGTCCGAAAAAAAATACTGAGCGAAGCAAAATGCCATAACCCGCTCCTTCAAGTTAACTGGTCGGTCCCTAAGATCATCACAAAGGAAAATTTGTTCGTCCCTAGACCAAATTCTAATTTTATGAAACGAACTGTTCACTATTCCGGAACTATTTTATGGAATTCTTTACCTCCTAATTTAAAATTAATTCAAGACATAGATCTATTCAAAAAGAAATATACAGATTATTTAATGTCAAAGCAACATAACGAATGACTATATTCATTATACCAAGGATTTATCCTCGATTATACTCAGATTGTGATATTTCGTTGTGAATATGTATGTATTGTTTGCAATTGTATTTGCTGTATTTGATTAATATTGTTTTGAGGGTCACAGGGAAGATTAGCTTATTGTTGCTAACTGTGTTGCCCTCTTGAAATAAAGTCATTACTTACTTTAATACTTACTTACTTACTTACTATTGAATTTGACCACTATGACGCAATGGAATATAATTATATGAAAAATAAATTTCCCTGACGTCATGCCTTTGTTCGGTTTGCTTGATGGAGAATAAGGCCACTTTCAACACTATTCCAGTTATATCGTGGCAGTGAGTTTTATTGGTGGAGGAAACCGGAGGACCCGGAGAATACCACCGACCTGCCGCAAGTCACTGAAAAACTTTATCACATAATGTTGTGCACCCCGTCTTGATCGAGATTTGAACTCACAACATCAGTGGTGATAGGCACTGATTGCATAGATAGATGTAAATCCAACTCCTATACCATCACGACCACGACGACCCCTGCCATTGTTCGTGTAATTGATCTACAGTTGTTCACTTTTGTTCTTGTGTATTTGAACTCTAATCTTTTATTACTAGCATTAAAAGGTGTAATATATATTATTATATAGTGGGTCTGTAGTCCGATTTGTATGTACTCCGAATTTCATATTGTGGGACCCGTTCCGGTTTTATATAGTGGCTCCAGATCCGGATTTTATATAGTGGGTCCCAATTTTATATTAATAGGGTCGGTTCCGGATTCTATCTAAAGTAACTACTCGGCCATATAATATATATAACCTCGTAATTAGGTGGCGAATAATAGAACTACTTTTCACATGTCAGTTACATAAAAGTTTGATAAAGTTATATTTTAAGCAATTTTCTATATTTCAATTATTTTCATGGATAAAAGTTAAAGTTTTAATTAGCTTTGCATGATTATATTTTGCTTAGTATGTCTTCCATATTGGATTTTCGTGAACTATATTTGTGTGCGGCTTATCTTCCAGCAAACAATTTAAGATGAATTTCTACTATATACTTACGAGGTTATTGGAAGGGTAGCGAGAATGGCCGAGTAGTTACAATTGGGATTTTACTGGGTCCACGTCCAGATTTTCTGCTCTTCGTCCGTTCGGGATTGTATGTACTGGTCCGTACTGGAACCAGATTATATAGATACCCTGTATCAAAATGTAATATTTTTTCTTTTAAGGGTGTTCTTTAGCTGGATACGACTATGATGTTGAAACACAAACGTGCCTCAAATTATTCACCATACCTACACCTAAGACGACGGAGATCTCATTAGTATGTCAAACGCCCAAAAGAGAGATTTTGTTATAAGTTATGTAAGCTGTAAGTAAAAGTGTGTATTAAAAATTACAATTCTCATAAAAAAGCATCCCCCTGTTTAAACTGCAGGTCGGGTTTTTAATCCCTTAAATACGGTAAGCTTACACTGTGATGTACATTTTGTTGTTCTCCACGTAATCGGGTTATCTCCACTAATTAATAATTCTTGCCTCCACGACAGAACTGAAATATTTTTGGAAATTAGGATATGTAATGTCAAGTTGTAAGCTGAAGAAGGACAGACAATATATAATCCCTTTTGGGATTCGAAGCCAGATTTGTTTTCTGATATTACCTGCCTCCGAATCCCTTATCAACCATGAATAGTTCTATTCGAAGAAATATTTCAGGTACCCTCGCCTCGAACGGCGTGAATTACGCCTGCACCTCAATGTCGTGCCAACCGCCGCTGGAGTATTCAAAAGTAGACATATTTTACTGCATAGATATGTAAATAGAATCATGATCATCTACCTATGACGCCAGATACAACTCATCATTCCCAGCCGCCGCTTCAGATCCATTAAATGTCGTCATTTTGACTTGTTTTGAAAAAATGTCACGTGATCGCTTTTTCCACGAATTATCTGGCATAGTCTATTCCATACTTCTTGTTCAATCGGTATTCAACTGTCGATGTTATGTTCTACAGCCGAGTTGGTTTAATACAATATCTATATCGGTCATTTGTCAACTTGACTAACTAAACAACTATCACAAATTCTCTTACAACGTACATTCTTCTTTGTAAGATTTAAGATGGCACAGTCAAACTTGTCGTTTGTGATCTATTGAAATATGGTCACATAAGACAGGTGATCGCTAAATACAGGTTTAATTAATATGAAGTGCACTGTGAAGGTAAATAGAAATCAGGGTAACATAATGCAAGTTTTTATTATTTAATAGAGGTGGACACTAATTAAAAAAAGGTAGATGTCTAATTTAGTGCTCACGGAAATAAATTAAAAGAAAAATCACGTGACCTAAACCGGAACTCTAGTCGAAATAAAAATGAAACAGTGCTCGGTAGCGGATACGAAAACTGTCCGGAGTTTGGAGTCATATTAAGAAAAAGGTAGATATCTAATTTAGTGCTCACGATGCTTTTATAGAATAACCTTGATCAGGTAGCCTCAAACCCAAAATATTTGAATACTAAATAACTTAAAAGTCTTTGGAGAAAAAAACTGAACTAAAGCAGGCTTGACTTTACCTTCAAATTTATCTTATAGGTAAACAAAAGGTATGAATTGGACTACACGAGGGTCAGTGGTAAATATATTTGGTACCAAGACTTTACTAAACAACAAAGACATTCATTACCAAACAGATACAGACCAGACTTGTGGAGCATTAGTTTTGCTGTCTTCTGATCCCTGGTTAATTGATGATAGTTGTAATATGCGAAGGAGATCTGACTTTTTATGCGAAATTATCCAATAATTAACGAACATATTTGGTACCAAGACTTTGCTAAACCAGGTGCGTAGCAACCCGTACGCAAAAATGTATTCAAAATTTTGACAAAAATGAAAACATGGTAAATCTAGGACATAAGATAGAATAAAACTAAATTAATAAACTAAATCAAATTCAAACAAATACAAACATGTTAATACTTACCTAATGTACCTATGTTCAATTCCGGAAACTACGCTTATCACTTACGGAATCAGCATCGTGATTCAGTTGATGATGCAAAATGGCTGAGTCCATGGAGTCTGAGAAAACAACAGTTACTTCTATGCGTCCTTACCCTGACATCTTTTCTGAAGATTTCAAATTAACTGACGAAATAAATATTACATCTTTAGTAGAAGAAAGGAAAGGAAAAGGTCCTTGATTTTTCAGGATTTAACTTTGACCAAGGATTTATATATAAATCCTTGCTTTGACAATTGAGTTGAAATAAAGACTACCAATTTACTTCCGAAATAAAAATATTTAAGGATTGATCGCAATGTTTGTTCGGTTCATGAAGAAATAACCTCAATCAGGTTGCATGCACCGTGTAACCCGCGTAGCCGGTTACGCAAGGGTGTGTTCAACCTGATTGAGGTTAATTCGAATGAACCGAACAAATAATTTCGATCAATCCTTATAAATTAATTTAAACTTTTTTTGTTATGATATTGAAAAATGTATCTATTTTAAATAAAAAGGCAAATAATCGGAAATAAATTAAAATAACCCCAAAGGTGCCTCATTTAAAGAAAATCGAAGACGCCTTGGGAACGACGTCTATTTTCAGATTCAGTACAGACGAATATAATCTCAACTTAGGGAACGGTCATTATTTACTAGGAGGGGGGCTGGAAATTTTTTTTCTGTTATGTGAGATTTAGCAAATTTAAAATTGACCCCCACACAAATTTTACAATATCTATTTTGCCCACCCCCCTCCCCTAAATGGACAAATAACATAGTATTAATATATATTTGTGAGAAGATTACATCTCAAGAAAATAGTTCTATATGACCATTGCTAAGTACCCGTACATTATATTTAAATGGAAAATTATTTATATAGAGAATACATAAAAAGATCTGAGCATTTGCCGTCTTGACATGCTCTCATGCCTATCATAATTGTCTCCTTTGTAGCATTACTTTTATTCTACGGACATCTATAGCTTGCAAGCTGTTCAGTATGACTCTCACTTATTGCTGGAGGCCACATTCTAATATGTTGCTTTATAATTTAATTGTTGGACTTCTGTAGTGTGGTCTCATTGACATTTATGCAACATTTTTTAGTTTTCATTAAGTGAAACATTGATGAAATAATTCAAACATTTATTCCTAGTGATTTAAAGATTAATATTAATATACATTTTTTGTCCAAAGAAACACATAAAAACTACATTTCCTTAAAATATCAAAGACAACATGAACAAAGTCACATTTTCTGATTTCACCCTACAGAATTCCCAATTATGTAAATGAAGATACATGAGTAGTATATGAGTACGGACAAAGTCATATTTGTGGGGGAACAATAGGGAGCAACCGGAAGTTACACGACCGGAAGTGACGTCACCGGAAGTGACGTGACCGGAAGAGACCATGTCCGGAAGTATGCAATGCGCATGCGCAACAGGAAGTTTCGCAATTACCCTAGTGGTACCTTTTCACCGGAAGTGACGTCAGTGATCGGAAGTGATCATGTGCGCATGCGCAACCGGTACAATTTGTATTACTACTAGAGTAGTAGTACAAGTACATGGCTACCAAAGGGGTGGAAGGGTGTGCGCATGCCCAACCGGAAGTTGCACAATACCCTCTAGTGGGGCCTTTCTACCGGAAGCTGGCTACAGGAAGTGACGTCATTTTCCCGCGCATTTTTCTTAATGGTAGTACAAAATGTTGGATGGGGTGTTCTCTACGACGCCCGCGTCTACCCCTTTCCCTGTTATCTGCCCCTTTTATTGTCATGATTACATATAAAGTTTGTTATTTTCGGATATGTGGTGTAGTACTCCAAGGATGGTATTTTTAAGAGTCAAATGATTGAAATGTGTGATATTTTCATAATGTGTTTCGTTTTGTTTTTGTTTGTAGCGTGTTTTGGGTGGAATTTCAACGCTATCGTGGTGGTGGAAGAGGAGGAAGAGAGAGGGATGGCGGAGGAGGAGGAGGAGGAGGAGGAGGTCTCTTTGGGTATAATTATGACTAACACAAAAATGAAGTGTCATACTTTATTGTTCACTTTAAGTTCAAGCTCTTTTTCTGAGTCTCTTTCATTTAATCTTCTCCAGTCACTTTATTGTCCATTTTGCTCAGTTCTGGCCCTCTGTCTTCAAATAAAGGTATGGTCTTTTTCAGTTTTTTCCATTCGTAAAGACTCAGGGTCACCCCTCTCTTCGTAGGATGCAACGTCCATTCTCCAGTAGACACGAAGTACTTCCTGATGTGAATTCTCAGTTGAGGGGCTTTGATGATGACGTAGACGTCTTCTCCCAGGTCATATCTCCAGTCCACAGGTTCTCCGTCTTTCACTCAACTGATAAAATCGTCCACCAGTTGCATAGCACTGTACAAGAATTTCCACTGTGGTAATGATAAGCTGACACAGACTTTGGTAGGAATCGTATCGGTTTTCCAAAATCTCAGATCCACTTACTGCCATTCCATTCTGTGAGTTCTGCGTATCTTCCACCTTCTAGGGGTACTTTGACCGGAATGTTCAATGCTTGGGTCTGGTCTTTGGCGAACGCTATTGCTAAGGCTTCCTGTAGCAGATCCCCTTGTGTCAGGGTTAACGGAATGTTCAATACTTTGATGTGGTCTTTTGATTTTGATTTACGTGACATCCTGCTTTCTAATTGGTTCTTTTTCCTGGCTTCTGATTGGCTAATCGGCCGGAAATTGGGACTTCTGATTGGTCAGATTTCCTGGCTGTTGATTAGTTGACGATGGAACACATCTCAATCCTTCTTCCACCCGTATATATCTTTAAAAAAAAAGGCTTATTCTTCGCGTAGCACATGACTTCACTCGATGTGTTACTCAATCTTTAGTTTAATGTGTATGTTTTGTAGATCGTTGTTTGTCCTTTGTACTTTTTTTTAGCCATTGTGTTATCTGTTTTTTTTTTTTTTTAGCCATTGTGTTATCTGTTCTTCTTCAATATACGGATTCTGATTACTCCTTTCATTAGCTTCAAACTCTTCTTCACACACGGTGTTTGGTGGGGTCCGTGTTGCTCATCTATTTAGTTTTCCTGCTTTGTGGTATGCCCAATGTTGGCATTGTTTCTTAATTGTCCTTTCTGGTTTTTATAACGTTTCTTTAATGACCTTTTCGATCTCAGAGAAAAAAAATATCAACATTTTGCATAGCAAGCATCAATTTTAGTCTACCTCCGAAATAAAGAAACATCTTAACTGTGATTTTATTTTGCCATGACATAGTTGAAATAATTCGAATCGTAGCATAGGCATTGTGGACAAAGACGCAGATATATAATTTAGTTTGTTTTTATGACACTCTTCATCAAGCACACTCATAGACAAAAGATTGGAAAGCTAAATAATTCAAAAGTCTTGTAAAAATAGCAAATATCAGCTAAGTTAACTATGGCTGAGTGAGACTGGTATAAACATACTTTTTACTTCAGTTTTAATAAATTATGTGATTTGGGAAATGTGCATTTAAAATATTAATATATCTAATAAACCATATCCGTGACGAAACACTGACTTAATGGATGGATGATACTCTCGGAGACTAATAATCCACGTACCAAAGTGATCGACGACTAAGTGATGGTAATAAAACCGTTGATATGTAATAAACCATATCAGTGCCGAAACCCTGACTACTGGGGCGGATGACAACCTCGGAGACTAATAGTCCACTTACCAAAGTGTTCGATCCAGTGATTGCTATATAAAGGATAGAGCCCGATTAAACTGAAATATTGTATAAGCATGGCATCATATTTAGTACCAATGTGTAACATTTACAAATCTAACCTGTTTAATCCGGACATCGCTCTGTTTGCTGTACAAAAAGTAGGTCTAAATGGTGGTAGGTTCTGTACGCAGAACAAAAGAATAATTTAATTTGATGTTAATTCTGCTATCTGATTGGCTGATCCGCCTAGAGCAACATTGGTTATACTTGATTACCTGGGTTGATATTGTGACGTCTCCAACATATTCATTCTCCACCGATAAATTCAAATAGTCACAGGAAATTGTCCTGGTATTTGGTAATACAGATAAGAGATATGTTACCTGTGGCACAATTCAACTTTTTTATAATTGTTACCTTTTCAAATAAATTCAAGCAGCAGAGACGATAACAAGCAATGCATTTTCATATAGTGAAAATGTATAAAGATAAGGAAGTCAACAAAAATGTCAATAATATGTTTTTATCAATGTGTGACGTAAAATTGTCTTTGACATTTACTTCACTGAATTTGGTACTGTTTTGACAACTATTTTACCTATTGTGTTCCAGTATTGTTATAAATACTGTTATAGTAACCATCGGAACCTTTGAGCCGTATTGAAAGCGGGAGGTTTGGCGCTTTAAAATCTGTTTCAACCCACCATTTCTTTAGAAATGCCTGTACCAAGTCAGGGTCATTACGGTTTTCACAGTTTTCCGGTTGTTGACTCTTTTTGTCTGTTTATATACTTATGAGTTTTGACTTTCCCTTTGTAAGATTGTTCGGAGTTCGGTAATTGTGTTATTACCCTTATTTACTACCCGACTGAATGATATTTTTTATTTTTACTTTTTCTCATCATGATTTAACTTTATCAAATTTTCATATTTCCCATTTGTTGGTATAGTGATCCCCAATATTTTAACTTAATCAACTGTAATTTTCGAATTTGCAAATACTTTGATAAGATTCACAATGATAAGATTCAAACATTATCTGGGAAAGAAATGAGACCAAGGTTAATAATATCCTTCAATAAATTATTTGTCTGCATACTATCATAATCAAGAACGTGCTATAAATAATTAACGTCAATTGCTTGTTTTTTTCATGTGTCAAATAGGAAGTGACGAAAATCATTATAAGACTTTAAAGTTGGTAGGACGGTTTGATATTTCTGAGCACATGTATGACATTGTTTCGAAATCTTTATACACGTATCTTTCTTTGCTTTTGATGTTATAATGTATGTTCTTTATGTGATTCTACGCGAATAGTTATAATGGCAATATGTTTTTGCAGTCTATTTGAGGATAATATGAAATATAACCAAATATGTCAAAGACACTTGAATTCACACATGGTTTTACGACCTACGGTTTTGGAATTTGTTCCCTTAAAGTTTCTGCCAAACATAATATCTGTAATAACTGTCATGAAAAATATTCTCAAACTTTCGTCAAATGAGCAAAAGCTGCACAATGATAGATGTATCATGTTTCTCATGTTTTATTGAATGAGTGAGTGAGTAATTGTGTTGTTTATCGCCAAGTCAGCACTTTTACAGCTATATCAGGACCAAAGTTAATTTTCAATGAGATGATGATGAGGTCCGTTTTGTACTAGGCCAACACGCTTCGTTGATTTTTTTTGTAGTGCTAGCTGGTTGAAACAACAGTCCGCGGATAGACATGTCGCCCCCACTCGGACACATTATCCAGAATCCGAGCCAACCATTCTTTGCTCTTTCTGCTTACTGTTGCGTGCTTAGCGGAGAATCAACAAATACAAATGTTATAGTCTTTCGTTTCACGCGATCGGGGATCGAACCCACGATCTACCGCACTCAAAACGAGCACATTTACCATTACATCACCGATTCTGTTATATGCTTTATTGAAATATAAGTTACGAATAAAAAGAACAAATGCTTACACCTTAAGTAAAGGTAAACACTTTCATGAACATGTCAGATACTTAAATCTGACAATATAATTAAGATTTGATGTGTGTTGTATCTTTTATTATATTTTTATTTGCTGGTACACCTACATCTAACAACATCCCGTTTGCGGTCATATAACCTTTTAATCATCTTTGACCGTATACACATATGCAAGACACTTAAATATAGTAACCAATCGGACAATAGCTTGCGTGCACTCAGATTCGGTAGGCTTATCGCTGATTGGTCGTTTGAAAATATGAATCCTAACGTGGTCCCATACGGGATGTCGTTAGATGATAGTGTATCTTCATAAGACAAAAAAATAGATACAACAAAATTGATTTCGATTGATCTGACATTGTCATTAACCAATACAAAAATAATTTTTAACATACTTTCTGTGGCTGACGAAGGCTGCTGTAACCGTTGTATCGTTGTTGATTGTATCTTAACATTATTAGAAAGTTGATGAACAGTACTAGGAAGTTGCTGAACTGTGCTTTCAAGCTGGCTCAACCTTTGTGCCACAACATCAGGATATGTCAACAGAAACCGTTTACCGTCAGCATTTACACTTTCAATTGTAATTAGTAGAACCATCAAATATTGAAACATGTTCTCTCAAGTCAAATACTAGTCTTGTCAGTGCCGGATATATATGTAGAATGTTAAGATAAACTTTTTGATAAGAATGGCATTGCTTAACAATTCCTACGTAAAAATAAGATAGTAAATTGATTACAAATTCAATCTTAATGGTGGAATGCATATGACACATGTTTATTATTTTTCTCTATTTTAAAGATCTGAAGGATCCAAAATAGTATCATATTTGTGTATTTCATAGAAAGGTTGGGATCTTTATGAGTTGGCTAGGTATTCGTAAGGAGAATTTCGATAAAATGAGCGTCCGTATATTTTACTGTTATATACTGTTTGTTTGAGTGTATCCTTTGATTAAATTGTTGGTCTAAGAAACAATACTTTGCACAAGACAAAACTATGGAATCAACTAAATCATTTAATATGTTGATTGACGAATTTTAAAATAGTGTCACAAAGCAGACATCACCTTATTAAAAGGTAACTTATTCTTGCCATGGTATAGCTGAAAACTACTCAGTTGGCGTTAAACTACAATCGTTCACTCCCTCATTATCTCTGCTCTAGACGAATTTCTTGTAATTACTATTGTCTATGCTTCAGCGGGCAAGTTCTAGATCATTGAAAGTGGTAGAAATGTTGCTTCACTCAAACACATTAAACCGATTTTAAATCAATCAGACTTTGTTATTACTCATGGCTGGATGCAATGTATACGTTTGTTATATAGCAGTATAAAAGGTAAAGTGAAATGATAGTAATTATTATATTAGACTTCACAGTGACTATGAGATGATGCACATCAATAAAAGCAGGTGCTCCAATTTCAAACAAATGAGAAGGTTTTAGAGTACTTCGGCATATTAACCAAAATTAAAATTCAGAAATCAAGTTATTACATGTCACAACTATTGTTCTTCTAGTTCGAGAAATGTACGATTGCTAGGTACTTTCTAAACAATAAAAATGTAGATATCAAATTTACTGCGCACGACGCTCAATATCGAAATATTGGAAAGTCAAATAATTTAGAGGTGTTTGGAAACAATAAGTCAAAGGGCCTAAACAGGATAACCAAAATCGGCGAAGGTAACCGATGCTCGAGGAAGGCGAACTTGAAATTGTAAATAATTACATTATTTAGGAACAGTAAATATAGTCAACAATCTCTTCCATCTAAGAGTGCGTTCAATATAGGCCTATTCATATTTGCAGCCTTTGTGCAAACAAATATTTGAAATAAACGCAAAATATAATCGTAAACCAAGCAAACTGACGGAGACTGTGATATCTGAAAAAGATGTTATTTCTAGACATTCGTAGGTATATATATCATCATGCTAACAACTGGTAAAGCATGGGATCGCTAGCCCAAATATATATTCTGTATTAGGTCTTTCCTTGACCGCATATTTCTAATATGCTGAAATCTTGCAAAAAATATTCCTTCATTAAGCAAGGAGATAAATCACTTTTGTACAATAATCACTAAGAAGCATTGCTGAGCATTTATAGCAAAATATTTGAAATTTTTATTTATGAACCACTTTTTATAGAGAATAGCCTATAATATAGAAATTCATTCTGATTTTCTACAATAAAATATGTTTAAAGTAAAGTTAAAGAATCAAATATTAATTTATACAGATGAAATATTTATTTGTTCAGTAAGTTTTAACGTTAAAGTAGTATGTATTTATCATGGTATGGGAGATAACTCTTAATTTCTAAGATGTGATCACGTAGCATTTTTGGTTTTGGTTTGGTTTATTGTGCTTGACTCCTTTATCAACAACATTTCAGTTATATTGCAGCGGTCAGTTTTATTGGTGGAGGAAACCTGAGTACCCGAAGAAAAACCACCGATATGTCATAAGTCACTGACAAACTTTATCACATAATGGTGTATCGAGTACACCTCGCCTAAGCGAGGTTCGAACTGACAACATTAGTGGTGACAGGCACTGATTGCACATGTAGTTGGAAATCACAACCACGCCGACCCCTTGTAAAACTTTTGTATACTCTTTGTTTGATATTTTTACATTCAGCATTTACAAAATTTAGCAAAAGTTAAATTAATATTAATTTTTGGTTTTATCAATTCATACTCTTTATTGGGTGGACAAATGTGTGTAGTCTTGACAATGTGCAACGTAACCTGTGACCATTATGATCATGTGTAATCGTTGACTACCTTTTGTCATTGTTAGTAAACTTGTATTTCAGAAGGGTAACCATAACGTTTAAATTGAAGAATGACAGACAATATCAATGGCCAAAATGGGAAAAGACAAACAATGTTCCACAAAATAATATATTGAACACTAAATATTGTGAAACACGAACCTCACTAAAATTCGAGGGTTGAACTCAGGTACTCCAGAAGAGTACGCAGTTCTTGCTCTACTAGATTGACATCAAACTAATGTGTGTAAGGAACCGTAAAAAAATATAGATATGAACATTCAGCTTAGTTTAATGTCAAATGGTTCAGTAGTTTCAAATATTAATAATTGCAAAATGTTTTCCCCATTTGACCTCATGCTACATTTACTCTGTAGTGGCTGCCATCTTTGTTTTCTGATCGACACAAAACATTTTGTAAGAGACCGACCATTAAATGAATTATTCATGTATCTTTGGATTCAATCAAATTTCTGCTTTTTTTTATTTTCACTTTAGGGTTCTATAATATGAAACCGGCACGCTCATCCAGTGCATCAAAAAGTCTCGAGATTTTTTGGGCCGAGATATATTGGGGACGACTATTTCTTAGGGCCGAATATAGTCTCATTCAATCGAGCTGTCGTATCGGACGTACGAGAGAGGGTACGAGACTTCAGGATCACATTTGCGCTTTATGTTAAGAAGATCTTCATTAACTGAGTGTCTTAGTGTGTTACACGGAACCGGTGTTTACAAAGCGTTGATTTTTTTGTATTCGTCAATATGTTCAGCCATGTTTGTCAAAAAATCTTAAGTACACATTTTATACCATAAAGAGCTCGCTAATGCTCGCATAATATGAAACCGGCACGTCCATGAATGCTCGCGCATCTGAAAATTATCTGGCAATTTCACGCTCATCCAGTGCATCAAAAAGTGTCGAAAATTTTTGGGCCGAGATATATTGGGGACGACTTTTTCTTAGAGCCGAATCTAGTCTCATTCAATCGAGCTGTCGTTCCTTTATTGGAATTATCGTTCCTTTCGAAATCTCAAAAGTTAACTTCCGCGTAGAAACAAAAATTATTGTCAGTATGTCAGAAGAGATTTAATAAATTAAAAAATATCAATATAAGTAAAACAAGCTAACAAAATGACTTTTATTACACACGGATTCCGGGTTTCAGTGGTATCGGACGTACGAGAGAGGGTACGAGACTTCAGGATCACATTTGCGTTTATGTTAAGAAGATCTTCATTAATTGAGTGTGTTAGTGTGTTACACGGAAACCGGTGATTACAAAGCGTCGAATTTTATTTTCTTCGATAGTATGTTCAGCCATGTTTGTTAAAAAATCGTAAGTACACATTTTATACCATAAAGAGCTCGCTTAAGCTCGCATATTAAAAACATTTTCTGACAGTGGCTGCTATTTTGGATTTCTGATCGTCAAAAAACATAAAGTTTTTAGAGGGTCATATAAGGAACATTCCTATCAAGGGGAGATTCTATCACACATGCGGTTTCTGAGAATTTTGAAAATTAAGCCATGCAAAACAGAATTTGCCCTATGAGCCATGTAGAGTTACCGAATGAAACGAAAATCACATAAAATGTTGAAGACTACCTAGGTAACACTTCTACTATATTCAATTTCAATTGAACACGTTGTTTGGGAAAAATACATTTTGTGTACATTAAAATGTTAAAGGTTTACAAACGACGACGACGACGAAGGTGGACGCTATGTGATGCCAATACGATTCACACGGCTCTTTGGGTCATGTGAACTAACAACGAATGCTTGATAAATAAGGATTAAAATGTTATGATTTTCACGGTCCTATATAACAATTCAATGAATAAATAAATAATTAGCATTTCACTATAAACCACAATGACAGATAACTCTTGGTTGGGGTCTGGACGTCAATAAAATCAACTGACTCTTTGTAATCTCTCTGATTAACATGAAATATCAATTAAGGTGTGTTGTTGTATTGGCCAGTTAATATATAAGTACATTTTCATGGTGTTTGTGGTATCTCGTTGTTTGTGCATAAAGATAGCTGCACAATTTTATGAGAAATCCACTTTCTCACGATTGCTTTAAAGGGTCATTTTGTAGAATTCTAATGATATTTAAATATTCAAATATATCAAACATTTGTATGTGTTGTACACATGCACACTACAAGACACACATATAAGAGAGAACACCATATAATATATATATCGATATATTGAAATATTTAAGAGGAAAGTAAAATTGCAAAACCTAAGCTATCTCATGATTTTATATTGCGCCATTGAAAATACAATATGTAATTTACCCCCAGACTACTAGGTGTGAAGAGTAACGAGCCAGTTTGGACTACAACTAGACATGAAAATAAGATTTGTCTAGTTGAAAATATCAAGTTAATTTGAGAGTAAATCTATTACATCTAATGACAACTGATTTCAATCACAAAGTATCTTAAAACAGTATTTTTTTCTTTCTTTCGATTTGTGAATTGTTTTCGTTTGAGTTAGTGTTCTGTTCTTTGATGATTTTTTTTTTATTTACTCCTCGTCTTCTTTGTGTGTGAGTGTGTCTATAGGTCAAGATTACTTTCCATTCTGGTAACGTTCATTTTTTTTAATCTGACTTTCATGTGTTCTCCTGTCTTGCAATATTCCAATATAATAACGTTTTCTACAATAGGAGACAATGAACCAAATTATAATTTGAATGTAGTATGCGATGGGATTGATTGATTCTATTGAAAGTCATGTGAGTAGAATTCCACCAATATAATGACAAGAACAAGTATGAAACAATATGCAGTGTAGATCAAAAGATAGCACTGGAATGGGCCAACGGGTGAAAGTTCTAAAGAGGACATTCTGGATAAAGTAAGTAATATTTGCCTTGCAACGGGCAAATAACGACCACTGCTAACCAACTGTTGTTTATTAAGAGCTGCTTCTAGTTGTGCTTTACATGCAAGGATCGTGACACTCTCTATGCAGGAGACACTAATTTGTGTCCCGTTCCAATGGAGAGTTTTGTGCTTTATTCGTGCCGCAAACAATGAATGCCCCATTACAGGTGGTTTGGGAGCACGTACATTGTAGTGGAAAACATAAGTTGTATTTCTATACATCGAGGTAGACACTAATTACCTTTTTTTACATATACAATAAGAGAATAATAGCATTAAAGTTATTGAATCTAGTCGGTAACTTTATCCTTAGATCGGAATGACTCTCCAATACCATGTGAAATTGAAATTGTTAATTTTAATTTGTCAATCATTGATTTCCTATTCAATAAAAACCGCGCCATTTTTTAACCTTTTCAAAAAAGAGCAATATACATTTATACATGATATGAACATTCATAACACAGATAATATTGATTCGTCCTATGTTTCCATACCAGAGCGCACAAAGATTTAAAGAATCGGATATCCCTATTGGATCAGGAACTGCCTACACTTCTGGAACAAATGAGCTCACCTCTGTTTTCAGTGAGGTTCGTTGTGTCCAATCTTAAATTTTCTGTTTACTGTTTTTATCGACCTTTGTCTTTTTGAACTTTTTCCTTTGATTATTGTATTGTCTGATCTTTGATTTACGTCTTCCGATTACCCCTTTGGTATCTTTTGGTCATTGTATTGTCTGTTCTTTGATTTACGTCTTCTGATTACCCCTTTGGTGTTTTTTTGGTCATTGTATTGTCTGTTCTTTGATTTACGTCTTCTGATTATCCCTTTGGTATCTTTTGGTCATTGTCTTGTCTGTTCTTTGATTTACGTCTTCTGATTACCACTATGATATCTTCCAAATTGTATTGCTATTGTCGTTTAACGCCACTTTTAACAACATTCCAGTCTTTTTTCTTTCTATTTTATCAGGAACATGTCCAATACGAATGTTTATTTTTCTTTATCAATAACATATCATATTATATTTAAATAAATGCTTGAAAATAAATTGTAATCGCAACCTTAAAACCACATATTCGATATAGGAAATTGTTCCGCAAAAAATTAATAATTCTCCAACACTTTAAAAGCTATCAAAGAATCTACTTGTAATCAGATGAATACCAATACATATTAAACTGAATACACTTAAAATTCTTGTTGGTGTCAATTAGAAATTTGACGTTCATTATTGTTAAATGGCATTATTTCTGTATTACTCACTGACTAAATATTGTCTCAGGATTGTGTCGCAATCTAATTTATTGATTTAAAAAAAAAAACATATCACCCACTGATACCTGTTATGAAATTTCGCGAATAGCTTTAAAGTATGGAATTTGAAACAAAAGTGGGGGGTTAGGATTGTGGTGTTTGACGCCGTTTTCACCAATATTTCATTTATATCATGGCAGTCAGTTTTATTGTTGAGGGAAATCGGAGAAAACCACCGACCTGCCGCAAGTCACTGACAAACTTTCTCATTTATTTCATTATGTGTATTGGTTTTTAAAATAAACAAAAAAGAACTGGAGCATCGCGAATTCTTGTTATGTGTACATATTATACAAAAAACTGAATGGATGCAAAGTTTAGAGCTAAAATCTGAGTGCAAAAAAGAAATGAAGCTGAACATTTTGAATTCACACAAAAAATGATTCTACATTTATTACATAAACAATCTCACAGCTGAGAAAATAATTTAGGAACTTAAGCTTTGGTTTAAATAAAGCTTCATTGTAACTGCAGAAGATTGCTCAAGTTATTTAAGAGGTTATTCTCGGCTCGTGTACATACCACACAGGAGGAAATAGTTCATAAATATAATTTCTTATATATGTATAAAGAAGTGTTGTTGGATTTGCATTACATTGTTTTTCAAATATGTCGCCTTATACCTACCGGGTAATTACTTTAGGCTGGTCAATAGTTTTCGCCAAGTACTTCAAATCTCTGCCAAGCAATCATACTGACAGATACGATATCGCCAAACTATTGTTAAATGTGACATTATTCACAAAAATCTCATTATCGTTTTACATTTCATTCTCTGGTTTTTTCGATGACGTACACGTGCAAAATATCTCGAAATTTTGTATACGTGCGTGCAAATTGTGTCACGAAAGTTTCTAGTGTTTGAAGGTTTAATATATGTCAAATTGACTGATGACAAAAAAGTCGGGTCAAAGCTAAGATTATACAATGGCGTCCAGCAATAGAAAGTAAGATCAATGAGCTGTATGTTATCGCCTTCTTCAGATATTAATTTGCATAATGAACCCTGTTCTTCAAATATGATAACCTCTGATACTTATTTATATGTATTCTTATATTGAAAACATGATGCACCCCAAAGAGGCCTCATTTATAAATATAGAGCATAGTTCCTCTATTGTGAGGATACAGTCCCCGAAAATGCGAGACGAATCTAATGCACACTTTGTTACATAAACGAAATAACTCAAATATTGTTGAAAGTGGCATTAACTATCATAAGCCCCCTTCCATTTTGACGTTAAGGACAATATCGCGGTCATAACACTCAAATGACAACTACCAGCAGCTGTTATAATAAGTAGAAACAATTAGTAGTCGTTGGTGGTCCGTGGAAGGTCATATTTTCATGACAACTACCAGCAGCTGTTATAATAAGTAAAGACAATTAGTGGTCGTTGGTGGTCCGTGGAAGGTCATATTTTCTGAGCCTATTTATTTTATCCTCCTTTTCCAGCGGCACGTTTTGTCTATGATTTAGCGTTTGAAAACTTCTTCTTGCCGTGAATATTGTTGAAATGCATCTCACTTGACTTTGAGCACAAATAAAGAATTCAGTATGTGTATGGTTATAATCAAATAAGCTGTGGAACGGTAACTCTTATGATTTGGTTTTTTTTTCTGTTTGTTTGATTTTTTTTTCATTTTATTTCCTTTTTTCTTTTTTTCTTTTTTTTTTTTTTTTTCTTTTTTTTTTCTTGAGAGAGAGAGAGAGAGGCCGTTAGAATTACGGTTCCGCGGCTAATATTCAAATCATGGTGTTTTCCACAGTTTATACATTTCTATATTTTCTTTATGTATAATACCTACTCTTATCAACAATTTGATTTCATCTGTCAAATGTTTGTACATTTTAAAAACCTCCCAGATAGGGTTAACAGATTCTAGTTAATTAAAATAGGACATAACCAGTGTTATCTCAAATTTAGTTGGTGTGCCATTCTAAGTAATCCAAAAGTAAACTCCATTCTAAAACAACAGATGGTTTGGGTATTGTAATTTAATAGCATACCCCTTTGTTGAAGTATTAGAATAGTACATATTTTGACATTGGACTTTATTTCTTTCTTTTTTTTTAGTATTTTTAATATTTATAACAATGTAATACAACAATTTTGCAATTCATAAAATGTAATGGAAATATTTGTGGTGATGATGAAATATGTCCCACACGTTTTTTTTAAAAATAAATTCTCACATCAGCATGTATCGTTCGCCTGATTGTAAATGAACAGTGAAATAAAGTTCTTTCAAACGCATACATGTAGTTCCATAGTCCACACACTGATTTTTGTGGAATAAAATAGAATTCCTCTAACAGGTCATTTACATTTAGGGTTCAATATTTTCAGTAGTGTTCTAGTGCATGGTGGTGTGGCAGACATATTTGAAGATCACAAACTAATTTACTTTCCTGGCAATTTAGATTATTTCAGAAATGTTTAAAATATTCCCCATTCTCATGTGTGAAACAATATCTCAAGATCACCTGTTAGAATAGAAACAACCATCCTGGATCATGAGGTAGTTATGCGTTTTTTCTGATTAATATACCGAGGGAACATTAACTCAATAAATTCTGAACCCGCATCTGCAATGGTCATTCGTATTCAAATTGAGTATCATCCTGAATGTGCATGAATTATTTGCCAATGAACATTAAGCAACCAACAATCGATCAATCAATCAATCAATACAATTGGGTAAGATCAGAAATCTTTACTAACACTTTTTGTCTTTAGATTCTCAGCTAAATGTTCAAAGTAACCGTCTTTCTTTCCGATGACAAGAGGAAACGAACTTTATAGAGGTTAGATAGTCCCATCAACATTCCTTTCAAGATTACTCTCAAATTAGCCTAAGGAGACAATATATTTCTTAATTTGTTTTTACATAGACATATTTGTTAAACAAAGTGGTTTGAGGACCATTTCGGATGATTCAAAATGTTCAAACCTTACAGAGACAGCACAGACCTTACAGAGACAGCACATACGACATTGGACGAAAGATGATTCCAACGACTCCTAAAAGAATCATTCAAGCACGTAGTTTTGTATAAGAAGTTTTATAAATTGAAAATACATATCCTTACTTATTTTCAAGTATGATATCACAGTCACTCCACAAACTTATGTGTTCAACAAGTATATAATGTTTGTCTATTTTACAGCATTTTGTTCTTGGAAAGATAAAGCAGACCTTTACCATTTTTTCGATATACAGTTTGCATATATAAAATGTAGATGTATTTTATACATAAATTTAAAAGATAAAGGATTCATGCTTTTGCTGTATGCTCATTCAGACAAATATTTATGATGATCAATTTACTATTTGGGCATTATCTATTTTTATTGTGTTTTATTTTCCCCTACTTAAAATGTCACACTTTTTTAATAGATCAAACTTTTCTCAAAGTTGAAATTTAAAATACTTTTCGTAGGAAAATGGCAAAATATTTAATATATATATATAAATTGAGGGTTGCATTCCCTAGGCGTTTAACACCACTTCCACCATATATAATAATAACATAATAATAATAATCTTTATTCGTAAGCAATACAGTTCATAGAATATAATTATATTACAAAATGATAAAGCATCAGTGAAATATTGTAGTGGCCACTTTTATTTGTAGTGGAAACCTACAATCTTTCGTAAGTCATTTTAAGCAAACTGAGAAAACAAATGAACCATTATTTTGAAATTCAATTCTGAAAAAATGAGAATTTTCCGTTTCCATGGAAATCTGTGGAGAATTGATTTTTGTATTTATCTAAACAAGTATAAGTGTAATCTCATGTAGTACCCGATTATTTCTAATGTGTCTTTAGCTTAAAAGAGGCACCAAGTGAGCACCTATTCAGCTATATCATGGTGAGAAGACGATACATTTCGAGGTATCATTATTTATCACCAAGTGAGCACCTGTTCAGTTATATCATGGTGAGAACACGTTGCATTTCGAGGTATTTCGAGGTATCATTCTTTATCACCAAATGAGCACCTGTTCAGCTATATCATGGTGAGAGCACGTTACATTTCGAAGTAGTATTATATAACACCAAGGGAGCACCTGCTCAGCTATATCATGTTGAGAACATGTTACATTTCGAGGTATCATTCTTTAACACCAAGTGAGCACCTGTTCAGCTATATCATGGTGAGAACACGTTACATTTCGAGGTATCATTCTTTATCACCAAATAAGCACCTGTTCAGCTATATCATGGTGAGAACACGTTACATTTCGAGGTATCATTCTTTATCACCAAAGGAGCACCTGTTCAGTTATATCATGTTAAGAACATGTTACATTTCGAGGTATCATTCTATAACACCAAGTGAGCACCTGTTCAGCTATATCATGGTGAGAACACGTTACATTTCGAAGTAGTATTATATAACATCAAGTGAGCACCTGCTCAGCTATATCATGTTGAGAACATGTTACATTTCGAGGAGGTATCATTCTTTAACACCAAGTGAGCACCTGTTCAGCTATATCATGGTGAGAACACGTTACATTTCGAGGTATCATTCTTTAGCACCAAGTGAGCACCTGTTCAGTTATATCATGGTGAGAACGCGTTACAGTTCAATGAGATGAAGACGAAGATATCCATTGTGCATTTCAAAATCATACGTAATTTGAATACTTTAGATTTCTTTCTGAATACTACTTACATGATATGTGTCCTGAAAAATGTCATAGATCATTATTTGTTTATTTTGATCAAGTAAGTCATTTATAATATAAATGTCATTTTTCAATCCAATTCTTCAAACAGGGATATATAACTGTTACGTTTTAAATATCTAGATAGTAATCAATTCATTCATAATTATTATTTAGTAAATTAGTTTTTAATTGTTCTATAGCACGGATCATTCATGTGGAATCTCTGGTTGGCTTGAAAACAAAAGAACAGCGATCTCCCTTTATGTGTGGTAAACATTTGTTGGATATTATTTAAATTTGTTTTATATGGAGTATTATTTCTATTAAGTAGAAAAAAGGGTGTGTGCTTATACGGGCGTGCGGTACTGAATACTCCCATAAACGGTTTTGTATCATTTCCTCACATCAATTTGATTTGTAATTATAGTGCTTTGTATCTTCACTATTATTTGTGAGGAAGAAAACGTTTTTTTCTCCGATTTAATATTCCTTGTCATGATATGTCTCATGAGCCAGCGTTGACTATTACATTATGTATGTGACAAAAATATGTTCCAGACTTTTGTGAAGAACTAATTCGAGCGACACTATGAAGACTAAAGATCCTCATAGTTTACCACAAAGAACATTTAACAAAATACTGAGGAAAATCACTAAAATCTTCTCAAATTGCATAGCTGGTTCAATATAATATATACAGTCCGACAAAAGTTAAGCACCACCTGACTTGTTTCAATAATATCTTTTCTAATAATGAACTTATTTCAAATCGGTTTGCTGTTTTCGTTACCTGTGAAGCAGGTTATTGATCGATTTTTATTTATGTGTATATGACAGGGTGTTTAAAGTGCCACGTGTACCTTTCAACATTTGTGCTTGCGAACGAAAACTGATTTTTTTTGTGTAGAGTTTTAAGTTTCATTTTCTATTGGTTTGGTATGGTGCGGCGAAAATTAACCATACCAAAAAGGTGGCAAGCTGTTGGCATGCATAACGGTGGTTTTAGCCATAAAAGGGAGACATACCACTTCAGGGTTAACCATGGGGGTGGGGGATGTAACTGTCTGGGTTTGTTTTCCTTTGACTGTAAGTTGGACTTGTACATTCTTGATGGTAATCTGACATGCCAAAAATACCGTGACAATTTGCTCGCTCCACGCGTAGTTCTCCATTTCGACAATCATGCGTTGGCTGACAGGACAATGTTTATGGACGACAACGCTAGGCCACATAGAACCCGAATTTTACAACATATTTTACAGCAAGACGCTGTTCAGACAATTCCAAGGCCTGCGATGTCGCCAGACATGAACCCTATAGAGCATGTATGGGACTTTATTGGCCGAAAAATTAACCAACGCAATCCAAAATATCAAAATATTGACGAATTAAGAACTGTTATCTTACAGGAGTGGCAACAGTTCCCCCAAGAACGGTTTAGGCGTCTTGTGCGAAGCATGACGAGGCGTGTTACAGAATTTCATAATAAATGCGGTGGATATACTCGTTATTGATTGCTATGCCTTACACATACGCACAATAGATGCATTTAAAGGTTCTTAAAATCTGAAGACTCTGCATTTTAATGCAATGTTAAAAACTTCCATTAAAGACAAACTGGTTTTACGTTTTTCCAGCGCCTGTTTTGAACACCATTTTTGTCACGTCATAGTCACGTCTTTCAGGATGATAAATACTTGGTAGATTGGTAATTTAGAGTCCTTGGTGTAGACTTTTAAGGAGTGAAAGAAAAATGGTGATATCTATTTTATTGTTTTAACAGTATTGATGTAAAAACATATATCGATAAAAACATAGGGTGGTACTTAACTTTTGTCGGAGTGTATATACTTAAACATTTTCATAAATTATTGACATTTTTGTTATTCACGGACAAGATACTTACAACTTGTAAATGTCGAATATTACGTTGGGTAGATTATTATAGTTACGAGCACATGGAGTAGTAATTTGTATTTGAGTGAGTGAGTGAGTTATTATTGTTTAGCACCACGTGATCACCCGTTCAGCTATGACATGGCGAGATCAAGTTACATTTCGATGAGATGATGATGTTCTTTTTGTACTAGTCAAGCACAATCAGATTTTGTTTGGGGTTAAATCATTAAATCTACCGCTCATACATGTCTCTTTACTCTGATATATTTTCCTGACTTCTAACGAAAACCTCTTTGTTCCTATGCCTTAATGCTGTGAAGCAATTGTTATTCCCCAAGCCTTGATTGAAACCAATATCAACAGCACTAGAGAAGTGGGTTGATGAAATGAATAAACCAGAAGTGTTTACTTTTTATGCTGTTTTCGCAATTGTCAAATATATTATATATGTATATTATATATAGATACATCGTTCAGTTGTGCTTTGTTTTATGTGTAATTTTGTGTAGATCGTTGTTTGTTCTTTTGCCCTTTTCTGTTGATGGATGTGTTGTCTGTACTTAGATTTACGTATTCTGATTACCTCTATGGTGTCTTCAATCTCTTCTTCCTTTGCAAAAAATCATCTAATAAAGAAAAACATGTGTGCCCAACAATCACAATAATCGAATCGAGGTCGTGGGGGTACGTAATGGAGAATACACTCCAACCGTAGATTCTTAAAAATAATCAACGAGACCTGTAAGGGTCGTGTTGATTTTCAAGAATCTACAAGTTGGAGTGTATTTTCTTACATAATACATTTCCATCTGCAACAGTGTTTTCATTATATAATATTACCCTTTTAATGTTCAGAAAGCTAAATAAGCCACAATTAACAAAAAATAAACAATAATATTTTATTGGTATTCGTGCTTTTGATTCTCCTTTATATTTAGATATTTCAAGGTCTTTCAAGTGTCCCAAATGTTCACCTATGGTCTGTCTGAATTGGTTTTAAAAAGCCCAGGAGTGGTTCGATAACCGAAAGTCCCAAAATATATATATCACGTTTCTAAGCCTAAAACAATAAAAGGTTAAAGTTCATATATTCAAGAACAAAAGAATAAACTGTAGATTCTTAAAAATAATCTACTGTTCGAACAATAGTGTGACGTCAGCAAAATGTATTATATTTGAATAAATAAAATGTAAATATATATCTAGTAAATAAACAATATAGTAAAGCATGCATTTTATGTACTTCTTTAATGTGGCAAATTGTAATTTTGAGAAGACTTCATAAGTCATGCAGTATTATCAGGCAATTAATCCCGATTGCAGTCAGTGCCACTTGCAATTAAATTGTTAATTTCATTACAATCGTGCCTAGTGTCACTATAGAAGAAGTTGTGTGGCAACATTTACACTTTTCCTCTGCCTGATTGGTTGTTTTCAATGAATACTTCGGGTTTCCTCAACGAATAAAACAGATCCCCACAATATAGCAAAGGTATGATTAATAATAGTGTAATCCTTCATCCTCATAACCCACTATAATGAGTAGTTTATAACATATTACCGTATTGTCGGGTTTGTAACAGGAGTAATACGAACGGTGTTGCTAGTGGAGTAGAAACTGTTTACTATTCCGGAGCACTTAAGATCGCCCCGGTTTTTAGTGGAGTTCTTGTTTATCGTTTTGACCAATTAAACATTTTGACATAATTAGTTAGTTGTTGTGATTCCCTCCACCATTTCCACGTTTAAATGTACACGATATTCGGTTTACTCCGATTTGTTTTATAGGGATTCATGTTTTATCTATGTTATTTGTATTTACCCGCCAGGAACACATGCATTTACCCCTGTTGTTAAGTTGAGTTTGCATTGCTCTATCATTAGTTTTGTGATGTTATATCGATCTTTGTTTTTGTCTTTATCTTCTTCATTGGTGACCATCATGTGTGTCCTTCGTATTACCGCCTCTGATTTCCCTTTTGTAACTTCATAATCTTATTGCACACTGGGTGTTAACCCCCTACCCACCCCCCCTCCCCCAAAAAAAATATGGAAAAGAGAAATAATAAGCAATCTTCTCCTTCAAAATTAAATAAGTTTCTATTCAGGTAATAATGACCACGGATATGCTCCAATAGTCGTAAGCACTTCCGGCCATCTTCTCATTCATCACTTATCAATGAGTTTGTACCTAGATTAACACGACGGGTGCCACTAGTGGAGCAGGAACTGCTACCCTTCCGAAGAAAATTAGTTCACCCGCGGTTTTTAGTGGGGTTCGTGTTACTCGTTCTTTAGTTTTACGTGTAATGTTTTGTAGATCGTTTGTCCTTTTTGTAATTTTTTCTTTTGGCCATTGTGTTGTCTGGTCTTCTTTGATTGACGGCTTCTGGTTACCCCTTTGGTATCTGCAAACTCTTCTCAGAACAGGCTTACCAACCTATCTTATTGATGGGTCGTTGTGGTCACTATGATATCATAAGGTAGTTTGACTTTATGCTACCGTGCACTCAGTGCCTATATCCACTAAAGTTGTGAGTTCGAATCCCATTGATGGCGAGGTGATACAGGATATCAGTCACTTGCGGCATGTTGGTGGTTATCTGTTGGTATTCCGAATTACTCCATCAATAAAACTAACCACCGCGATATAGTTGAAATATTTTGAAAGTGGCTTTAAATATCGTATTCCTAACCCCATTCTCACTGTATATTTAGTTCAGATGATTACATTTTAATTTTGTTTCTATTTCTAATGTTTAGAAGCACTTAACAAGATAAATACAGAAATGTGCATCTGGTGTCTAGAACCATTCTACAAGTTAAAGACAGAAATGTATTCGGTGTCTGAAAGACATGAACACGTTAAATTCAAATATGTACATCTGGTGTCTAGAAACCATGCACAAGCTAATACAGATATGTACATCTGGTGTATTAAATCGATATTGAAATCTTGGATGTTTATTATACTGACTTATATGAATTACATCAAGTGGACTTACTAGTCTAGATAAAGATGAAATACAAATCTCTCTATTTAATGGGTAATATTAATAAGTCAAAGCTATTTCTTTAAGATAAACTTCAATCTATTTAATGGTGTGAATTGTTTCTCCTACTGTCCTCTTGTAACATCAAACAGAAAAGCAGTACTGCTTGTATTTACTACTAATAACCTATTTGTAGATTTGTCATAATCAAGTACAACTGGGTGTGACAAACCATCATTGGAAGACAATAGCTGTCCATGACGTTGTCCATCAGGGGAGATAACCATGACATTGTTAGAATAGTAACCGACTACATACAAGTTCCCATCATTGTCTACAGAGACACCACGTGGATCCTGTAGAACACGTTTATCTTTGAATTCCCATTGTGTTGTACCATGTAAATCACAGCATGTCACAGTGTTATTGTTAGTGTTTGTGTAGTAAAGTTTGTCTCCAGATGTAGCTACGTAATCAACGTAATGCATATCACTGCTGATTATATCACTAACAGATTTATCACTTAGATTTAACATTTTTAGTCCTTTATTCCTTGCAGAGTAATATATTGTTCTACCTCTAATAGCCATGCCATAAATGTACGTATCCATGGAAATAGTTGTCATGATTTTCTGACTTTCTATATCTATTATAGTTATACATCTTTTACCTGTATATCCAAATGATGATACAGCAACGCTATTGTTATCTTTAATATAAACTGTATCATAAGTATTGGCTACTCTTTTATCCTTACCTATTTGGAATAATTCTATTCCTTCTTTGTTGATGAATCTTACCCTATCAGTCATGTAACAGGAGAATACCATTCTACCATCTGGAAGTAAAGAACACCCTCTGATTGAACCCCCCTTGGTGTTTATCTTTTGTTTCAGCTTGAGCTGTATATTTTCAACTGACATGGGTGGTGATAGTTCAGCTACCATCATCTGGGCTTGTTTATCTTTTCTTCGAACAAAAACCATCTCACAAGGCTTTGCTTCAACAACTATTTCTGCAAACTTTTGAATGCTGGTGGTAATATTCTTCAGACCAGTGTCTATCTTGTATGTTAATTTGGTTTGATTCAGACTATCGCTGTTAATTAGTAACTGCAGACATGTGTCCTGTGTTTCTACGTCTTTCTCTGTTTGCTTTACTGCTATAAATGTTTGTAGGTCTGATGCATACTTTTCTATGTGGACTATATTTTTCTGGTATTCGGTGAGGTCTTTCTGTTTCCCGTCTAAAGATACAAGTAGTTCACGTGTTTCGTCGGTTACTTGTTTTTCTGATTCATCCAATTCCGTCATCAGATTTTCTTGTAACTTGTCAAGATGAGTGTTGATTTTTGTCCTCAGTTCCTGTATTTCATTCTCCATTATTCGTTTTTGTTCTCTAACAGAATTGGAGTTGGTCTTTCTATTTTGTCTAATTTTACCAATAGTTTCAATCATTTCTTTAATCAAATGCTCGGTCTCAGTGAACATGGTTGATGTCTTCACGTTCTTTATTATTTCTTCCATGATAGCTACATTCTTACAATCACTATGATTTTTCAGGATACAAATTCCACAACACGGACACTCGTGTTCTTTACAATATAAACTGAACTTTTCGTGATGTTCATTGCAATGCTCTTTAAATTCCAACACGTAGGACGGCAACTTCTGGTATTTCGCTATAGGTATCGTGGTATGACTTCGTGATAGCTTCACTGAACTGTGGTATTCAATGCATTCTGTGCAAAGACTTTCCTCACATTCTCGACACCAAACTTCTGATGGCTTAGAAATATGGCGGCTGTCACACATTCCACATAAAGATGGAGAACTTGACATGTTGATATCCTGTAATATATTACTGGTATTAAATTAGAAATTAATATTGATTGTCTTTAGTTACTTTGATTGCTATGCACCACGTAAATATAAAGCCATAATTTGGCTATTCCAAATTATATCATACATGTACCCCATTAACAAGGGGGAGGGGAAGGAAAAAAAAACTTTTGTCGTATGATTCTGCTATTAATATACATATCATAGCATACCTATTAACAAAACAAAAAAAAAGAAAGGGAAAAATCTTTTTTTGTTTTGTTTGTATGATTCTGCTATTAATATACATGTGTTTATGCTTGGTAATTAAGATGAATTAATTTGCATGTATACATGATGGGTAGATTGCTCTATGTCTTATGTAAATTGTGTTCTAATTGTTCTATCTTCTTGCTGGAGAGGATTTGCATAGGCATAGCCTGTTATCCAATCCTATTGATTTATCAATAAAATATTTGAAATGAAAAAATGAAAATGAAATTAATTAATTAATTAATTAATTAAAATCAGATCTACTTTATAATAACATTCTCTTTTTGTGAGTTCGAATCTCTATCAGAGCTTGGTGTAAAACATTATGTGATAAAAATTGTCAGTGACTTGCGACAGGTCGGTGGTTATCTCCAGGGCGTCCGGTTTCCTCTACCAAAATAACTGAGTGCCACAATATAACTGAAATGTTCTTGAAAGTGGCGTTAAATACCATCAAGCAAATAAACAAACGACATTTAAAATTTGGACACCCTTCTAGGTCCCTTTCTAAAATAAAATAATAAATACTTGTAATGGTCCACCAATATGCCATAAAGTTGAACATTTTGTTCAAATAGGATGAAAACTGAAAAAGCTCAAATTTTGAAATATTCCCTTTCTGGCTCCTTTTATGTCAAAACAGTAATGGTTACATAGTAATGCTTTACACTATTTCTGAAAACGATTTCCTATGAAATTATTATCATTATTATAATTATTATTTGCAATATTTATATAGCCCATAATCTCATCAAAATTACCCTAAGCGCTTAGAATGATAAACATTTGACACACATGAAAAAGGTGGGAAATTATAGATATAAATATAGTAATACAAGATCTTAAAAACAAGCGAAGCTGTCGGTGTAAGAAGTTTACATTAAATCATAATAAGCAAGTTTTAAAAGATGAGTTTGAACATTAATTAAAACAATAATTTCCTGTGCCCAAAGGACAATATTCCCCTGCATTCACAAAGTATAACTACATTGAACATACATGATAATAAGTCCCATAACTCTTGCAAAAATTAATTCATAACAGTTGCATTCACAAAGCGAAGTGGGACGGACAAACGAACAAACAAACATATGGACGCACAAATGAACAAAAAAACTAACGCACGGACAGACGAACAAACCGAAGCTAGCTGCCCGAATCGGATAGTATGCAGGAATAAAACTATCACCAAAAACAGACAAACAATAAATCATACAGTCGAACCTGTATATAAAGGACACTTAAGGAAACCTGAAAATGTACCCTTTATGAGCAGTTGCCTTTAGCATACCGGTTATTATATGTTCTACTAACTAATGGTGAAAATAGGCAAAATGAGGCTGCCACATCCTATTATACCATTTTGGGTCTCTTTTTTCTGTTGTGTATTTCCGGTCGGAAAATCGTAAACTTTGTTGAGGACCAATGTCCATTCAATAACTATTATTGTCTGTTTTTCTTCGATATACGGATTCTGATTGCCCCTTTGGTATCTTCAAACTCTTCATAGTAATCCTTCCCCGCACTTTCCGGTCCTCTCCAACTTCTTGTCCTCTACATTCTGCACAACTTCTACGCTTCCCTCCCCCCTTTTCTTGTTCTCTCTTTAGCATCTGTTATTTAAATTGTTTAACTACTATTGCCATGTTTTAATCACGCCATCAAATGGGAAATAAATAGTGTTGCCATTGCGCATGTAATCAACATAAAGTATGGCTTATGGCTTATGATGATTCACGCCACTTTCAACAATATTTCAGCTATATCGTTGTCGTCAGTTTTATTGGTGGAGGAAATCGAAACATTCGGAGAAAATCACCGACCTGTCGCAATTCACCAAGAAACTTTATTACATAATGTTTTATCGAGTACACCTCACCAACTATTAGTGGTGAATGGCACATATTGCATAGCTAGATGTAAATCCAACTACCCTACGATCACGACCCTTCAAAACAAAACAAAGTAGGAAAAACCTTATTATTACTATTAAGACATGACATCTCCACCTTTTGTCATCCTGCACCACATTTTCACAATTCTAATAATTGATACTTGTTAAGTTGGTTTTATTGTGTGCGTGGTTTCTTTCAATATTGTGACTACTAATTGTAATGGGGGAGAAAGGCTTTGACATATAACTGCCAAGCGATGCACCTGTGAGTGGGTGCCTTCTGGAGAAGTGGATTGGGTCTCTAAAACCTCGCCACATCAATTCTATATTTCCCGTCAATACACCTATATTGTATATGTATTGATACTTCAAGATCAGTGTATTAACATTAAATAGCATACCGTAGACAATATTATCAAGAGGCCCATTGGCACGAGGGACCCCCGGACAACTTCCCAGCGTGCCCATGCGATAAGATGGCATTGCTGGATAGGTGTACTAAGTTTAGAGGTTTTAATAATTTATCAAGGTAAAATCATTGTAGCCTTGACCTACTTGTTTTATTCCTTATTTTTAAATATGCATATTTTAAAGCTACATTTATATATAGTTGGTATCGATTACTTAATTAATTTTACATTTAAAAGATAAATTAATGCAATTTAAAAATAAGGGTAATAACATAATTACCGAACTCCGAACAATCTTCCAAAGGGAAAGACAAAGCTCATAAGTATATAAACAGACAAAATCAGTCAACAACCGGAAAACTGGGAAAACCGTAATGACCCTGACTTGGTACAGGCATTTCCAAAGAAATGGTGGGTTGAATAGATATCTAGACAACTCACTCATTTAAATCAGAAAATATGACAATTTTAATATATATTTGTTATAACAACAACATAAATTACCTGAAAATATCTGAAAATAATGTCTTCTAACGAAATATCACCAAATCAAGAAAACAGCAAAAGAGGAAGTTAAATAGTCATGTGATCATTTACCTGTAGATACGACTGACACGAGACCTGTACTGAATATATATTAAATTAAATATTTACATCAAAGAAAATGTATAGTCCGTTTGACCAGCCTAAAACAGGACTAAAAAATTAATTAAAAATCAACAGTTCAACTTATTGATTTTTTTTCTTCACACATTTACTCATATATCATCTATCTACTCTGACAAATAATTGCATGAGATGTTCATTTCACTTTCACCAAGTGACAATTTTGATTCGGCTTCAAAATAATCAAACACTTTTAGTATTAAATCCTGTTTTTCATCTGAAGTTTTGAGAGGCATGACTATCCTTTCTATATAAGTATTGGTAGAGTTCTAAATAAGGGCAGATAATTTTTAATTTGTAAATATTAATTTATGAAAAGACAAAAAAATGTTGTTTTTTTCTACCTTTATTTTATATTTTTTCTATTATATTTTAAAAATATATATATATTAATTACTTGTTTTTTTATTATGCTTATATAACATACATACAACTTGTTTTCATTTTCTAAAAGTATACACAAAGCATGCAAAGCATGGGCTATTTACATGGTATATCTGGTCAATACACATAGGCTTACTTTATAACCATGTTCTTTGAGTTCAAATACTGGGCTTTAGAAAACACCAAAACAAAAGTGATTTTATTTAGAATTTAAAGAAAAAGATTTAAAATTCAAAGGCTTGCATTTATACTTTTTACTTTTAAATTTCTAAAATAATTTCCAATAAATTGTAAAAAGTTAAACTTTGGGTGAAATGAACATCTCATGCATGCTTGGGTTCTGGTGACATTCAAATTAGGTAATCACATGACAGTGAAAAGTAAATAAAATCAGATGTGTTGTTGTTATTGTTTACACTGGAAGTTGGTAACAACAAGCATACTAACTCCCTCTGCACATATCCACATTTGGTACAAATATTTAACATAGAGACCTTATGGGAAACTTTTTTGAAAATAGTGTCAAAATTCTGAAATTATTTGTCAGAGTAGGTAGATGATATATGAGTAAATGCGTGAAGATTTTTAATTAATGTTTTAGTCCTGTTTTAGGTTGGTCAAACGGACTATATCTATAAACTACTATGTTGTTAAAATGTTTTAAATTCTTCTATATAAAGGACAATTTATTTATTTATTTATTATACAATATTTATAAAGCACCTATCTAATAAAACAATTACTCTAAGCGCTGTACAAAACACATATAATGTTAATTCTATCAATAAATGTAAAAGTAGCAATAAGAGTAAAGAAAAATAAAAGAAAAAAATAATAAAAAAATAATTATGAATCTTTAAAAGTTTCTAGAAAATGAAAACTGATTGCACATGTCCAAAAATAATTATAATTAAAGAGAGAGTTTAAAATCAAATACTGTCACCATAAGCTGCTCTAAAAAGATGAGTCTTTAAAGGTTTCTTGAAAATGCCAACTGATTGCATATGTCGAATGTTTTGAGGAAGACTGTTCCATAAAGTTGCGGCAGATTTGTCAAATCGGCGTTCACCGTAGATTTTGGTGCGTATGCGTGGAGCGTTTAACAACTGCAAGTCTTCTGATCTTAATGCTCGAGTAGGTTGATATGCATTCACAAGTTCTTGTAGATAAACAGGTGCTAGGTTGTTGAGTGCCTTAAAAGTATATAACAGGATCTTATATTTAATTCGATACTGCACTGGTAGCCAATGTAAAGAGACGAGGACAGGCGTGATATGTTCATGTTTCCGTTTTCGTGATATTAATCGTGCAGCTGTGTTTTGTACCCGCTGAAGTTTAGAAAGAATGCTGACAATTCTGTCGGAAACTCGGTTGACTTTATTAGAAAAAAAATGGATCCCCCTTTACTCTTATTACTATGAGTTACATGTATAGTGTGTGATTTAACTTTTAGGGGGAGGGAAAAAAGAGAAAAAAACAATTATTTTTCCAAATTTTATAGAAAAAAAATGAAATGATCTGAAAGATGCAAAATATAGATAATATGGCACTCCTGGATTCAATTAGAATTTTTTGATAAAAATTTTCAATGGTATCTTCTGTAAAGTCGGAGGACCCTGGTGGCTCAATGAGTTAGGTAGTTGGATTACCTAACAACTCTTACAACCCTATCACCAATACGGCGTGGGTTCGCGCCCGGCTTTGTAAATTGTCGGTGGTTTTCTCCGGGTACTCCGACTTCCCCAACCACTAAGACTGGTCGCCATGACATAGCTGAAATATTGCTGAAATTGGCGTTAAGCAGCAATCACTCACTCACTCATACAATTACAGAATAATGTCATGCACAATATTCCCAGTTCAGTGTCTAGTCAATGTTGTTCTTATTATTGTATCTATGCAATCCTGACCCCGTAACAGGATTTTTTGGCGTAAAATCGTGATTTTTCACACGAAACATCCCAAAATTTTTCGCGCCTCCCTCCGCTCGGCGCAATCTTTTTAGGTGCGCCCCCCTAACTTGAAATCCTGGATCTACCTCTGGGAACCACTAACTACCCTGGCTATAGAAGAAATAAATATCATGTTTTTTAGTCCTAGGTTTGACCCGACCGGGAATATGGAATCGAGCCCACATTCTACCTCACCTGTGGCGAACACGTTGACCATTACAACGCTGAGACAATTTGACAAATAAGTGTGTATGCATTGTATGTTTTTGTTGTTATTATTGAGCATGAACTTGGCATACATATTGTTTAAATTCAGCTCACTTAACGTTAGTGATCAAACATTAAACTTTCAGTGTGTGTGTGTGGGGGGGTGGGGGGGGGGGATGGGGGGATGGGGGGTGGGGGGGGGGGGGGTATGAAGGGTTGCCTCCAGCCAGCCATTTCATTTTTCACACGAAACACAAATCGAAAATATTGTAACGCCGCTATATAAATGAAAAATTGTTGAAAGTGGCGTTAAACACCATGTCCAATCACTATATATTCTGCTTATTATCGGTCGTTGCATCAACATTTCTTATTGTAAAGTGCAGTATTTAACAAAATATTGAGGAAAATCACTAAATTCGTATCAAATTTCATAATTGATTCAATACATATAGTGAATACTTTTATATACCAACGACATCTTTTTATTGATGGACACATGTTGGCGTTAAACATCAACCAATCAATTATAATATATTGATTGACAAGTAGTCATGGATATTCGCAATAGGGAAATTATGAATATTACGTAGAATAGATATACGTTACCATAGCAACGAGTACATGGAGTACACTATTTATGTGAGTGAGTGAGTGAGTGAGTGAGTGGGTGAGTGAGTGAGTGAGTGAGCGAGTGAGGGAGGGAGGGAGGGAGGGAGGGAGTGTGTGAGTGAGTGTGAGTGAGTGAGTGAGTGAGTGAGTGAGTGAGTGAGTGAGTGAGTGAGTGAGTGAGTGAGTGAGTGAGTGAGTGAGTGAGTGAGTGAGTGAGTGAGTGAGTGAGTGAGTGAGTGAGTGAGTGAGTGAGTGAGTGAATATGTTACTTAATGAGTGAGTGAGTGAGTGAGTGAGTGAGTGAGTGAGTGAGTGAGTGAGTGAGTGAGTGAGTGAGTGAGTGAGTGAGTGAGTGAGTGAGTGAGTGAGTGAGTGAGTGAGTGAGTGAGTGAGTGAGTGAGTGAGTGAGTGAGTGAGTGAGTGAGTGAGTGAGTGAGTGAGTGAGTGAGTGTCCATTGCTTAACACCAGGTGACTATCTATTCAGTTATATCATGGAGAGAGCAAGCTCCATGTCGACGAGATGATGATGATGTCCATTTTGTACTAGAAAATCTTATTGGGTCGGATTATTGTTACTAGTGCTAGAGCATTAAAACAAGAGCATACATATAGACATGTCTTTATACCCCTTAATGATCTGTGCTTAGCAGTAAACAAGTCAAGTGATGTTCCCTTTTAACCTAACCCTTGATCGAACCTTATATTCACAACACTTGAGACCAACACGTTAACCATTGCACCACAAAAGTAGTTTGATCCAATTGATATAACAAAAGTGTTTGCTTTTGATGCTGTTTTCGCAATTGTCCAATATATATATATATATAGTTATGCTACTCGATCTTTATATTTATGTGTAATGTTTTATAGATCGTTGTTTGTTGTCTTTGCACTTTTCTTTTGGTGGATGTGTTATCTGTACTTCGATTTACGGATTCTGATTACCCCATTGGTACTTCAAACTCTTCTTTCTTTACACAAATCAACTAATTAGAAAAAAAAACACACAAGTTGTGCCCTTGTGCCCAGTAATCACAATAATCAAATAGGAGAGGGGGTGGTTTTTTTTATTTGAATAAGTAAAATGAAAATATAGGTGGAGTAAATAAATTGATAAATGCATCAGGTATAATACTTATTTAACAATACAAGGATAACCTACTCTTTATATGGGGGACATGTGAACTAAAACATTGATAACATCATTGATGTGTTATTAGTGCTACATATAGTAATGCATGCCTTAATGTAGCAAATTGTAATTTGAAGAAGTGTGCTATGTAATACAGTGAAGTATTTAATAATATATAAATATTATCTTCACCAGTTTAATAACACACGTCCCTGTTGGTATTTTGAGTTCAAGAGAATCTGAGCAATTTTTTTGTTTGTTTGGTCGATGGAGATTTATATTTCAAGAGAGGGTCAAAATCATATTAACCGGCTTAGCCATGGCGATGTATATGTCAAGAGACGGTGGAGAGCCCATTAACCAGTTTAACCATGGAAATCTATATACTAAGAGAGGATTGGGATCCCTTTAAGCGGATATTTATATGTCAAGAAAAAATTGTTATCCTATTAACCAGTTTCTCCCCACTGATGTTGTGAGTTCGAATCCAACTCAGAATGAGGTGTATTGTGATAAGGTTTGTCAGGAATTTGCAGTTCGGTGGATTTTTCCGGGAACTCCGGTTTCCCCCACCAATAAAACTGGCATCTACGATATAACTGAAATATTGTTGGAAGTGGCCTCAAACACCAGAGAACCAAACCAAACCAGTTTACCCCCTGCATACACTGTTGCACATATTATATGGTATAATATAACTTTCTCTCTGTTATCTCCTTGTCAGTTCTAACATACTTATTGTGTGTATTGTCCACTATTGTTTTCTATGGTTTGACAGAAGAATGGTTCCTGCTGTACTACTCTTCAACTTGTATTTTGCAATCACTATAAAGTACATCTATAACAATACTGCCACAATGGAACATTGTAAGTATTTTCAGTATTATATGCAAGGTGACTTCTTCTTTCTAGATTACATCAACTATCTCTTACATAGCGACGTGTTGGAGGTCTTTGTCGGTTGGTCTGTCATCAGTATCCATATGTGATGACTTCACTTTTCCAATAGTCAACTTCTCTTTTATTAGTAGCAATATTCCAGCGTGACCAGCGTATGGCGTCCACATTTCACAACTTATACGTTATTCTTGGGATTGTTCCCAATACGGTGATTGTCTGGACACACCTCCGTTGCTGACACAAATGCTGTTCAAACAAGGTTACGTACCTCCAAGCTGAGGTTATCACTACAAACATTGTACAGCCATCATCACCACCTGGTTGATCGCTACGTAATAGCCATATAATTACATGCGGTTTTATGTAGTGGTGTTTGTATTGTACATGTTTTCCTATTATTATCTTTACGTTCTTAGTCAGTGTTATGGTGTTCGTTACAATTTCCGCAATACACTATGTTTGATTGGTCTCCGTTATTGGTAGTAAGGTTCATGTCTTACTGTGGTGTTTGTGTTTGCTTGTGTATACTGGTGTCCAACATTATGTCATATCATATTTATTTACATACTATTTCCGTGTTATGATGTTCGTGACGTCTTCTACATAAAACTATGTTCGGTTTGTCTTTAGTCAGAGTTGTTGTTGGAGGGCTCATGTCTAATGTTTGTTATTTCTGTTTGCTTTCATATTGTGGTTTCCAACACGTCTTGACTAATTAAGTAACATGGCGGTTGTCTTTTTTGTCTTAGTCTTGTGTTTTGTGTACTCTATGTTGCCATTTTTCTGGAATGTCCATCCTTTGATTACTCCTTTCGATTTTCTCTAACGTTTATTTTAAAAGGTGTGAACGGTTAGGATTGTGGTAGCTGTGATAACAAATATTATAGATTGACATCTACATGTCAATACCCCTCGCAATTAAAATTATTTTCCTTCCAACCGTGACTGGTTTCACTCTAGACGAATATGTGTGATAACATTTGTCCAGTGTTTTTGCCAGGTCGGTTGTTTTCACCCGAATACCGCTGTTTGTTTCACTAATAAAACAGATCACGATATAACAAAGTATTGTTGATAGTAAACAATAAAATTATATAATGAATAGTAAAAAAACATATTACCTCTTTGTAACACGAACTGTATCACTAGTGGAGTGGGAACTACATACCCTTCCGCAGTACTTGAAATTGGTCGGATTTTAAGTGGAGTTCTTGTTTTTGACATTTTTACCAATTATTTTTAGGCACGTGTTGTAATGTTTACACTATGTTAGAATGGTTTTTACACTGATTTGTTTTGTAGGGGTTCATGTTTTAATTGTTTTATCTACGTATACTGGTGTCAAACACGATTTCCCTATCAAACGTATGTGTCGCTTACCATTGTCACAAGAGGAACAGGAACAGCTTACCGGTCAGAAACACATATGCTTACCCCCGTTGTTTTGTAGAGTTTGTATTACATATGTTTACCCCCGTTGTTTTGTAGAGTTTGTATTACATATGTTTAGCCCCGTTGTTTTGTAGAGTACGTATTACACACGTTTACCCCCGTTGTTTTGTGGAGTTCGTTTTACAAACGTTTATCCCGTCGTTTTGTAGAGTTCGTATTACATACGTTTACCCCGTTGTTTTGAGGAGTTCGTATTACATACGTTTACCCCCGCTGTTTTGTGGAGTTTGTATTACATATGTTTACCTCCGTTGTTTTGTGGAGTTTGTATTACATATGTTTACCCCCGTTGTTTTGTAGAATTCGTATTACATATGTTTACCCCCGTTGTTTTGTGGAGTTCGTATTACATACGTTTACCCCTGTTGTTTTGTGCAGTTCGTATTACATATGTTTACCTCCGTTGTTTTGTAGAGTTTGTAATACATACGTTTACCCCTGCTGTTTTGTAGAGTTCGTATTTCATACATTTACCCGTGTTGTTTTGTAGAGTTCGTATTACATACGTTTACCTCCGTTGTTTTGTGGAGTTCGTATTACATATGTTTATCTCCGTTGTTTTGTAGAGTTTGTATTACATACGTTTACCCCAATTGTTTTGTGGAGTTCGTATTACATATGTTTATCCCCGTTATTTTGTAGAATTCGTATTACATACGTTTACCCCCGTTGTTTTGTGGAGTTTGTATTACATACGTTTACCCCTGTTGTTTTGTGGAGTTCGTATTACATATGTTTATCCCTGTTGTTTTGTGCAGTTCGTATTACATATATTTACCCCCGTTGTTTTGTGGAGTTCGTATTACATATGTTTACCCCTGTTGTTTTGTGGAGTTCGTATTACATACGTTTACCACCGTTGTTTTGTAGAGTTTGTATCACATACGTTTACCCCCGTTGTTTTGTAGGGTTCGTATTACATACGTTTACCCCGTTGTTTTGCATAGTTCGTAATACATACGTTTACCCCCGTTGTTTTGTGGAGTTTGTATTACATACGTTTACCCCCGTTGTTTTGTGGAGTTCGTATTACATATGTTTACCCCCGTTGTTTTGTAGAGTTCGTATTACATACGTTTACCCCTGTTGTTTGGTAGAGTTCGTATTACATATGTTTACCCACGTTGTTTTGTGGAGTTTGTATTACATACGTTTACCACCGTTGTTTTGTGGAGTTCGTCCTACATACGTTTAACCCTGTTGTTTTGTAGAGTTCGTATTACATATGTTTACCCCCGTTGTTTTGTAGAGTTCGTATTACATATGTTTACCCCCGTTGTTTTGTGGAGTTTGCATTACATACGTTTACCTCCGTTGTTTTGTGGAGTTTGTATTACATATGTTTACCCCTGTTGTTTTGTAGAGTTTGCATTACATACGTTCGCCCCCGTTGTTTTGTGGAGTTCGTATTACATACGTTTACCCCCGTTGTTTTGTGGAGTTCGTCCTACATACGTTTACCCCCGTTGTTTTGTGGAGTTTGTATTACATACGTTTACCCCAGTTGTTTTGTAGAGTTCGTATTACATACGTTTACCCCTGTTGTTTTGTAGAGTTCGTATTACACACGTTTACCCCGTTGTTTTGTAGAGTTCGTATTACATACGTTTACCCCCGTTGTTTTGTGGAGTTTGTATTACATACGTTTACCCCAGTTGTTTTGTGGAGTTTGTATTACATACGTTTACCCCTGTTGTTTTGTGGAGTTCGTATTACATACGTTTATCCCTGTTGTTTTGTGGAGTTTGTATTACATACGTTTACCCCCGTTGTTTTGTAGAGTTCGTATTACATACGTTTACCTCCTTTGTTTTGTGGAGTTTGTAATGCATACGTTTACCCCCGTTATTTTGTGGAGTTTGTATTACATACGCTTACCCCAGTTGTTTTGTGGAGTTTGTATTACATACGTTTACCCCCGTTGTTTTGTAGAGTTTGTATTACATACGTTTACCCCCGTTGTTTTGTAGAGTTTGTATTACATATGTTTACCACCATTGTTTTGTGGAGTTCGTATTACATACGTTTACCCCCGTTGTTTTGTGGAGTTTGTATTACATACGTTTACCCCGTTGTTTTGTAGAGTTTGTATTACATACGTTTACCCCCGTTGTTTTGTAGAGTTTGTATTACATACGCTTACCCCCGTTGTTTTGTAGAGTTTGTATTACATACGTTTACCCCCGTTGTTTTGTGGAGTTCGTATTACATACGTTTACCTCCCTTGTTTTGTAGAGTTTGTATTACATACGTTTACCCCAGTTGTTTTGTGGAGTTTGTATTACATACGTTTACCCCTGTTGTTTTGTAGAGTTCGTATTACATACGTTTACCCCCGTTGTTTTGTAGAGTTCGTATTACATACGTTTACCCCCGTTGTTTTGTAGAGTTTGTATTACATACGTTTACCCCGTTGTTTTGTAGTGTTTGTATTACATACGTTTACCCCCGTTGTTTTGTGGAGTTCGTATTACAAACGTTTACCCCCGTTGTTTTGTAGAGTTTGTATTACATACGTTTACCCCCGTTGTTTTGTGGAGTTCGTATTACATATGTTTACCCCGTTGTTTTGTAGAGTTTGTATTACATACGTTTACCCTCGTTGTTTTGTGGAGTTTGTATTACATACGTTTACCCTCGTTGTTTTGTGGAGTTTGTATTACATACGTTTACTCCCGTTGTTTTGTAGAGTTTGTATTACATACGTTTACCTTCGTTGTTTTGTGGAGTTTGTATTACATACGTTTACCCTCGTTGTTTTGTGGAGTTCGTATTACATACGTTTACCCCTGTTGTTTTGAGGAGTTTGTATTACATATGTTTACCCCCGTTGCTTTGTAGAGTTTGTATTACATACGTTTACCTCCGTTGTTTTGTAGAGTTCGTATTACATACGTTTACCCCCGTTGTTTTGTAGAGTTCGTATTACATACGTTTACCCCCGTTGTTTTGTAGAGTTTGCATTACATACGTTTACCCCTGTTGTTTTGTGGAGTTCGTATTACATACGTTTACCCCGTTGTTTTGTAGAGTTCGTATTACATACGTTTACCCGTTGTTTGTGGAGTTCGTCTTGCATACGTTTACCTCCGTTGTTTTGTAGAGTTCGTATTACATACGTTTACCCCAGTTGTTTTGTAGAGTTCGTATTACATACGTTTACCCCAGTTGTTTTGTAGAGTTCGCATTACATACGTTTACCCCAGTTGTTTTGTAGTTCGTATTACATACGTTTACCCCTGTTGTTTTGTGGAGTTCGTATTACATACGTTTACCATCGTTGTTTTGTGGAGTTTGTATTACATACGTTTACCCACGTTGTTTTGTGGAGTTCGTATTACATACGTTTACCCCCGTTGTTTTGTGGAGTTCGTATTACATACGTTTACCCCCGTTGTTTTGTAGAGTTCGTATTACATACGTTTACGCCCGTTGTTTTGTAGAGTTCGTATTACATACGTTTAACCCCGTTGTTTTGTGGAGTTCGTCTTGCATACGTTTACCCCCGTTGTTTTGTAGAGTTCGTATTATATACGTTTACCCCCGTTGTTTTGTGGAGTTCGTCTTGCATACGTTTACCCCCGTTGTTTTGTAGAGTTCGTATTACATACGTTTACCTCCGTTGTTTTGTAGAGTTCGTATTACATACGTTTATCTCCGTTGTTTTGTGGAGTTCGTATTACATACGTTTACCCCCGTTGTTTTGTAGAGTTTGTATTACATACGTTTACCCCCGTTGTTTTGTAGAGTTCGTATTACATACGTTTACCTCCGTTGTTTTGTGGAGTTCGTATTACATACGTTTACCTCCGTTGTTTTGTGGAGTTCGTATTACATACGTTTACCCACGTTGTTTTGTAGAGTTCGTATTACATACGCTTACCTCCGTTGTTTTGTGGAGTTCGTATTACATACGTTTACCCCCGCTGTTTTGTAGAGTTCGTATTACATACGTTTACCCCCGTTGTTTTGTAGAGTTCGTATTACATACGTTTACCCTCGTTGTTTTGTGGAGTTCGTATTACATACGTTTACCCTCGTTGTTTTGTGGAGTTATAGTAATTAGCACTTACTATTACTAGCTTGCACTACTTCAGTCGGATGATTATTTCGTCTCTTGGTTTTCACGTCTAGGTTGTTCTGTGGTATATCTCGCTATGGCAAGCGTGGTCAGTTTGTGATGCATCATGGGTGCCTTTCGGAACTCCTCGGCCCCCATCCCCCACGACTCACTACACTCCTCCCCGTTTTATTTTAAAGGTCCCTGGTCAGCCACTGAGACACCCTCCAAAAACAAAGGGCCACCCTGGATTTAATAACAAATCCAAAAATCACCCTAGGGCTCACAAGAGGCGGTCAAAGCCTCCACAAGCCCTAAGCTTTCGATATCCATGGGACCGCGTCCCCAGGAATCACAAGACCAGCAAACTGTATATGCTACACACCAGACCCTGTGACGCCCTCCACACCCACAACATACCAACCATCCACTTCGATATCCCCCTTCTCCACATTACCCATACCGTCCCTTCCCCCCATTATTATAAAATATAACTATATTTTTTGTGACGCGTAAATCAGTTTAGAGAACAAATATACTTTTTATAGCCACCCTTTGCCAGGCAGGTCAGAATTATATGTTCTATGGGCATACCTGGTATTCCCTCTTTCTCCCTAAACACTATCATTATGCCACCCCAGAGTCCCCAATACTCCCCCCACTGCACTATACCTTCTCCCGGGGATGCCTGTGACACCCCGAGCAGACAAAATCTCCCATGGCCTTTGCCTCTTCCTGTGTTATCCTTACACAATCACCATGATACCATTCTTTGCACTCATCGCACCTAATCATGAACTCCCCAGTGTATGGCTTTTGACATACACAATAAAGCTTAGTTCTATACCCCCGTTGATCCTTGACGCCCCCCTTCTCCTTGGTATATCCTGTCCCCTTAATGACTTGTTGACTCAGTTTTTGGGCCCACTCTGGAACCTCGCGGTCATGACATAGCTTCAACCTATCGTGATTAGCGATGATTATCACCCGCTTTAACTTTATTTTGTAGAGATGGGGGGTCAACTTTTCAATTACCACTCCGGGGCCTTTCCACGAGGGACTCAATTTTCGAGTTTTTCCCTTAACGGTAGCAGTGTCCAACTGATACACCAAATCCCCCAGTTTTAACTCCTTGACCCTCACCTTGATATCATAATCTCTCTTCATTCGTTTTGGGGATTGTCTGAGAGTTTTCCTAGCTACCTTGTGGGCCCCTTCAATAGCTGTTTGCAACTCCCCTACGTATTGGTCCCCTTCGGGCTGTCCGATGTTTCCCGGACTCCCGAACATTAGTTCCGCAGGCAACTCAATCTCCCTACCCAACATCATCATATTGGGCGTGTACCCTGTGCTTCTATTTACAGAGGACCTTAATGCCCCTGCCAACTGCGGTAAGTATTTATCCCAGCTCCGCTGATTTTTTCCAATGAAACACCGCACCGCCGCCATCAGTGTACAATTGCATCGCTCTACTTGTCCGTTCGCCGAAGGACGGTAAGGAGTAGTTCTCGATTTATGTATGTGAAGTAATTCACACATTTCCCTGAACAAAGAGGACTCAAAATTCCTCCCCTGATCAGTGAATACTTGGAATGGCCACCCAAATCTAGAAAAGAACTGATTCACCGTGGCTCTTGCCGTTTCCTCTGCACTCTGAGAAGGCAAGGGGATGCACTCTACCCACTTGGTAAATTGGTCAACCATCATCAAGATGTGTTCATTTCCTCTCTCAGTGCGAGGTAGGGGCCCAATGAAGTCTAAATGGACCCGTTCCATTGGCGATCCTGAATGATAGGATAACATTGGGTGTCTAGCTGAGACCGTTGCCTTCTTATTTTGGTTACACTCCATACACCCTTTTACGTAAGCCGACACATCTTTACTTATCCCCCTCCAATAATACCTAGACTTCACTTTCTCGATTGTCCTTTCTATGCCCTGATGTCCAGCTAATGGGGGATCGTGACAAAGTTTCACAATTTGTTCCCTGTACATCTTTGGGACCACCCTCCTTGCTGACTTCCCCTCATCCCCTTCTCTCCAAAGGACCCCTTTTTCCAAAACAAAAACTTCCCTGTTTATCCAATAATATTTGCTTCTAGAGTCCCCTATAAACAGTTCTCCTTCAGTGGGCTCCTCCCCTGTCTCCCTCCACCTGACCACCCAGGCTAATTCGGGGTCCACCCGTTGCTGTTCCTTCATTTCGTCCTCACCTGGGCCTTGAAAACTAATGCCCTCTGCCTCTCTAACTATTTGGACTCCCTTTATACTTTCCCATCTAAGTCTATTTCCCGCTTCCCCCGTAGAGACCCAGATCGCAGCCACCCTAGGTCCCATTTCTTCTTCCTCCTGGTCTTGACCCTCTCTCCCGGGTTGACCCCAAGGCTTATTTGCCAAGGGAACCACGTCATCTACATCCTGGTCAAAACCTGACCAGTTTGAATGGGCCCTAGTACAGTGGGGCCCTCCCCACATGGTAAATCCTGTAATTTCACTCTTAGATTGAAGTCTGAACATGGTTCCCCCCCCAGGGATCCTTGACAAGGCATCTGCATTGGTATGTTTCTTCCCAGGCCTATGCTGGATTTCCATATTGAACTGACTCAGTTCTTCTAACCATGTAGCCAGTTGCTCCTGTGGCTCCTTAAAATTCATCAGCCAGGTCAGACTATTATGGTCTGTCCTGACCGTGAAATGCCTACCCAACAAGTAATGCCTAAACTGTCGAGAGAACCTAATAATTGCTAATAATTCCTTTCGAGTGGTGCAGTATTTTTGTTGCTCCGGAGTCAAGGTAAGACTCCCGTACGCTACTGCCCTCTCTTCCCCTTCTTGTATTTGAATCAATTTAGCCCCCACCGATTTATCGGATGCATCCGTATCCAGTATAAAGGGATCAGTCGCGTTAGGCAAGGCTAGAACTGGTGCTCTCACCATTGCATTCCTCAACTCATCAAACGCCTTTTCCTGTTCATTTCCCCATTGATATGTACGTTTCCCTGTTAGGGCCTGAAGGGGAAATGCTATTTGAGTATATCCTTCAATAAAGGCCCTATGGTAATTGGTGAACCCCAAAAACCTCTCCACCTCCTTTTTATTCTTAGGCCTTGGCCAGTTTTTTATATCTTTCATATATCCTGGCCCAATGTATATTCCTCTAAGTCCCACTACTCTACCCAGGAACTCCACTTCCTTTTGAAACAGTTCACATTTTTTGGGCTTCAATTTTAGCCCATACTCCCTAAACCTAACCAATACAGCCCTCAGGTTGGCCAAGTGTCCCTCGAAATCCTTCCCCAGGACCAGGATATCGTCCAGGAAAGCCAGAACCAATTTCCAATTCAAACCCCTCAGCACCAGGTTGATGACTCTCGCATAAGTGGCTGGTGAGTTACATAACCCAAAAGCCATTCTAGCGAACTCAAACAACCCGTATTTAGTAATAAATGCCGTTTTGGAGCAGTCTTCAGGTTTGATTTTCACCTGCCAATATGCTGAATTGGCATCCAGTTTGGAATACCATACATTCCCGGCTAAAGTGTCAAGACACTCGTCCACTAGGGGCAATGGGAACACATCCTTAATGGTGAGAGCATTTAAGGCCCTGTAATCCACACACCACCGTACTGACCCACATCGTTTCCGGATAAGAACCGGAGCCGATGCCCACTCAGACACTGATGGCCGGACCACCCCCGCACTCAACATTTTCTTTAATTGGGCCTCTTCTTCTCCTGCAAACCCTAATGGGGTACGCCTGATTCTTTGTTTAACTGGGCGATTGGTCCCAGTATCAATCCCATGTTGGATTGTATTAAATTTCCCCAAGTCAAACTCACTTTTAGCAAACACATCTTCAAATTCGCATAATAACTCACTAAGTTGTGTCTGCTCCTGCTCATTCAGCTTCCCTTTGGATTTATCAAAGAGATTAATCAAATGTTCAGGAATTTCCCGTTTTCCATTCTCTGGACCCCGCAACTTCTACCTTTTGTACTCCGATATTTTCTACGTTCAAACACACCTCTTCTGCATAGGCCAAAACTTCCCCCTTCTCTACTTCTACATAGTGATCGGATATGTTAATCAAACAAAGCACTGGGTTTTTACCCCCATTGTGCAATGTTCGAGGTATTAATAGCTCACCCTTGGTAGCTGCCTTTACTATATACTCCCCTGCCATTGACTCACTCAGCTGTGCCCCCACTCTCATGAATGAATTAGGGGGTACCTTACACCCCTTGGCTAGGAACACCCCCGCCTCTGTCTCATGGACTAACGGGCTTCCTGTTCCCAAACTCATGGGTATAATATCCCCTGATATCTGTAGTTCCTTTTCTTTGAGATGTAGGGACACCCCATTAGCCTCTAAAAAGTCTAAACCCAGTAACATATCCTCCTCTATTGGGGCCACGTAGATTTCTACTGTGAATAGATGTGTCCCTATGACTACCTGAAAAGGGCCAGCAATATACCCATTCATCTGCATTCCCTTCCCTGCGGTGTTCATAACCACTTCCTTACGGATTGGTGGGGCAGGGTCCAATGATTTGTAGATTTCCTCGGACACCAGTGTTACCTGTGCTGCTGTATCTACTACAGCTTGTAACTGCATGCCTTGTACCTCTACTGGCACCCTAAACATTACCCCATTGGACAGCTTGAGCACCGTTACTGCTCCGTCCTCTTCCTCATCCGTAACACAATTCCCAATATTATCCTCTACCCCCTTTTCCTCCTCCTCTATGGACTCGTCCGTGTCCCTCTTATCCCTATTGTTTTCCTTCCCTACTGACTCCTCACTTGAGAAATCATATCCCCGACTCGCACCTTCAGATTTGACCCGTCCCTCCGGACTACTAGAATCCGGAGGGTCGTCCTTGACTTCCCTATTGTTTTCCTCTCCTTCTGACTCTTCACTTGAGAACTCATACCCCTGACTCGCACCTTCAAATTTTACCCGTCCCTCCGGAGGTTTTCCCAATTCCCTATTTACCCCTAGGAGCCTATCCTGCTGATTCCTCTCCTCCATATCTATTTCTCCTCCCTCTTTTACTTCTTTGAGACTATGTATATTGGCGATAAGGGGTTGTCTCAAGCCTCGCGAGTTGCCCCTTTGGAGTTTAAAGCCTCCTTATTTTCCTGAAATGAAACTCGTTTCTCCCCTGTCGGAGACCCCAACCTTGGGCACTCCCTCTTGAAGTGTCCCATGACCCCACAGTGGAAGCATCCCTGTTTATCCCTCTTTCTAGGGGATGGACTTCGTGATTGTGCTCTATACCTATCTATTCGATTTCTCTTCACCTCCTCCATAATGGCTGCCATTTGAGTGGAAAGTGCTGCTATGTTGGACTTTATCTCACTCATTTCTTTCCCCTGTGCCGACAGTACTTCTCCCATTTTTTTCTCCAAACTCTTATCTGTAACCCGATCAGTCCCTATTGCACACACCCTTGCCTCTCCCCCGTAGTGAGGCCCTGGAGATACTTGTTTCACCTCCCTTCGAGGATTACGCCCAAGGGTGGTCCCAAATATAGCCTGATTATTATGTTGGAACCACCTCATTTTATCAATAGCCTCCTCTATGTTTTTTGGTCGGATATTAGAGGCATCACTACCGGCCTCTTTATCTGCTGCCCCTTGGCATAGCCTCACCACTGCTTGTTGATACATGTGAGTTTCGGGCAAATCTCTAAACGCTCTAGTGGCTAGGGATAAGACCCTATCCGCCCAGTCCTCCAGGAGTTCATCCGGAGTCTGACGGGCATTATTAAATTGGACCTGGGCTGTTTCGGGGAGTTCACGGAAACCAAACCGTTTTTCTAGCTTCCGTATTATAGGTCCATATATACCATTTCCTGGTTCCGCTCAACCAGGAGGGTATAATATTCACTTGCTTTCCCATCCAGGCACCAGCATAACTGGTCCCTGCATTCTCCTTCCGTCCACTCACTAACTTCCGCATAACGGGAACATTTAGCGTAGAATGCTTTCCAATTTGATTTACCATCAAACTTTAAGGACATTGGCAAACTAACACTCTTCCCCCTTCCCCTTTGACCTCTCTCTCCCTCATACTCCTCCTTTCTTGCATAATCGTTAGGATTTTCGGGTTCTCTTCTGGGGGGACACCCAGACCTGTTCCCACTACTCTGTAACCTAGGAATAGATGGGTTTCTTCCTCCTGGGCCTTCAATGTCTCCCCCACTTGGGCGGTAATGTCCCCTTTCCCTATCATACTCATCTCTACGTTGAACTATTCTAGGGACTTCATTTTCCCTTCCTAGGGTATTTCTTGTTCTACCTACACTCTCCCTCATCTTGGGGTTAGTATTTTCCCTACTCCACCTCCCTCCGGTATTCCTCGGAGGGGAATAGCGCCCCCCTCTGTCTTGCCAAATGCTTTCCCTATTAGACGGGGCTACTGTTCGTATTTTTGGTACTCTCACTTCAGCCCCCCCACTGGCTAAAACCCCACTATGATAAAGGCCTGGTTCTCTAGGGAACGCATAAGCCGCACGAATATCCGAGTCTCGTATATGCACGTTTTGCATATACGCCCGATCCCGCTCATCGCTGCTCGAATCCCAATTCAAATCGTCCCGTCGCGTTCGACGAACTGATGGCAGCGGATATTGTCCCGGAGCTGACGTATATTTAACTCCCCCTGGGATTTGTCTTACCATGAAAGTACTTTCCATCTCACTATAATCATCATCTAATCTCTCGGGTAAATTGGCCTGTTGCCACCAATCCCCTTCCTGTTTATTATAATATGGTTCTCCCCCTGTTAATGGGACTTTATCAAATGTACCCATATCCTTCCCCCTTCCTTTAACTTGGCCCTGTCCTGTCCCATCCCACTTCCCTATTAACTTGTCAACACTCCTAACCCTTTCCCTATGTCGATCATACAGGGATCCCATTCCTTCTTTATTTTCAAAAGAGGTAAAATCCAAGCAATCCAGTAACGGTTGTGTTATCCTAAGATATGGAACCTGATTTAGGTCATCCAATTCCAGATCACCCTTTGCCTCTCTTAATTCCAAAATTTTATCGGCCACCTTCGCCCCTATCCCTGGTACTGACATCAGCTCCTCGATGGAACAATTGTTAATGAAAGCACGCGGCATTGTTAATAAAAAATACACAACAAAAACACGTGGCTTTTTCTTTTGTGGTGTATGCGTGTATGTACAATTTTTTACGGACCAGATTTTTACACTGGGCCGCTTTTGTCTACTTTTGTTTAAAATCGATGTAAAAAATAATTAAATTTATTTGGACACCGGACTTACAACTTATCTTTAACCAGCTTTTATTTAAAGATGGCTTCTAGAAACTAGCTGCTTCCGGTTTGGGGTTCACATTTGGGGAATACACGTGCTTGCTAAAACACGTGGTGGGGTATACACGTGAGTGGGAAAGGGGTACTTTCTTTACCACGGGGAAAAAAATTAAAGATTTCCAATTTTGTCTGCCAATCCTACCTGCGTATCTTCCCTTGAAATTTCCTAACGGAAAATTTCCCCTGAAAACACCAGGTCCTATCAGCCCTACAACATTAGAACAAAACAAAACAAAATTACACGTGGTGGGGACTACACGTGGGTGGGAAAGGGGTACTTCTTTGACACGGACAACAAATTTAAAGATTTCCAATCTTGTCTGCCAATCCTACCTGCGTATCTTCCCTTGAAATTTCCTAACGGACAATTTCCCCTGAAAATACCAGGTCCTATCAGTCAGGCAAAACTGAAACCAAAGAAAAAAAAATTGTTTGCCCCCTAAAAAAAATTAACTGGCGAAGTTGCGATTTTACTTAAAAATCGCTTTTTGTTAATTTAACAACCTTTCTCGCGAATAGGATTCGACTTGTAGTCGCAGCGCCAATATAGTAATTAGCACTTACTATTACTAGCTTGCACTACTTCAGTCGGATGATTATTCCGTCTCTTGGTTTTCACGTCTAGGTTGTTCTGTGGTATATCTCGTTATGGCAAGCGTGGTCAGTTTGTGATGCATCATGGGTGCCTTTCGGAACTCCTCGGCCCCCATCCCCCACGACTCACTACAGAGTTCGTATTACATACGTTTACCTCCGTTGTTTTGTGGAGTTCGTATGACATACGTTTACCTCCGTTGTTTTGTAGAGTTTGCATTACATACGTTTACCTCCGTTGTTTTGTGGAGTTCGTATTACACACGTTTACCCCCGTTGTTTTGTAGAGTTCGTATTACATACGTTTACCTCCGTTGTTTTGCGGAGTTCGTATTACATACGTTTACCTCCGTTGTTTTGTGGAGTTCGTATTACATACGTTTACCCCCGTTGTTTTGTAGAATTCGTATTACATACGTTTACCCTCGTTGTTTTGTGGAGTTTGTATTACATACGTTTACCCTCGTTGTTTTGTAGAGTTCGTATTACATACCTTTACCCTCGTTGTTTTGTAGAGTTCGTATTACATACGTTTACCCTCGTTGTTTTGTAGAGTTTGTATTACATACGTTTACCCTCGTTGGTTTGTGGAGTTCGTATTGCATACGTTTACCCTCGTTGTTTTGTAGAGTTCGTATTACATACGTTTACCCCCGTTGTTTTGTAGAGTTCGTATTACATACGTTTACCCTCGTTGTTTTGTGGAGTTTGTATTACATACGTTTACCTCCGTTGTTTTGTAGAGTTTGTATTACATACGTTTACCTCCGTTGTTTTGTAGAGTTCGTATTACATACGTTTACCCTCGTTGGTTTGTGGAGTTCGTATTACATACGTTTACCCTCGTTGTTTTGTAGAGTTCGTATTACATACGTTTACCCCCGTTGTTTTGTGGAGTTTGTATTACATACGTTTACCTCCGTTGTTTTGTAGAGTTTGTATTACATACGTTTACCCCCGTTGTTTTGTAGAGTTTGTATTACATACATTTACCCCCGTTGTTTTGTAGTTTGCATTACATACGTTTACCCCCGTTGTTTTGTAGAGTTTGTATTACATACGTTTACCTCAGTTGTTTTGTGGAGTTCGTATTACATACGTTTACCCTCGTTGTTTTGTAGAATTCGTATTACATACGTTTACCTCCGTTGTTTTGTGGAGTTCGTATTACATACGTTTACCCTCGTTGTTTTGTGGAGTTCGTATTACATATGTTTACCCCGTTGTTTTGTAGAGTTCGTATTACATACGTTTACCCCCGTTGTTTTGTAGAGTTCGTAATACATACGTTTACCCTCGTTGTTTTGTGGAGTTTGTATTACATACGTTTACCCTCGTTGTTTTGTAGAGTTCGTATTACATACGTTTACCCTCGTTGTTTTGTAGAGTTCGTATTACATACGTTTACCCTCGTTGTTTTGTAGAATTCGTATTACATACGCTTAGCCTCCGTTGTTTTGTGGAGTTCGTATTACATACGTTTACCCTCGTTGTTTTGTGGAGTTCGTATTACATATGTTTACCCCCGTTGTTTTGTAGAGTTCGTATTACATACGTTTACCCCCGTTGTTTTGTAGAGTTCGTAATACATACGTTTACCCTCGTTGTTTTGTGGAGTTTGTATTACATACGTTTACCCCCGTTGTTTTGTGGAGTTTGTATTACATACGTTTACCCTCGTTGTTTTGTAGAGTTCGTATTACATACGTTTACCCTCGTTGTTTTGTAGAGTTCGTATTACATACGTTTACCCTCGTTGTTTTGTAGAATTCGTATTACATACGTTTACCTCCGTTGTTTTGTAGAGTTCGTATTACATACGCTTACCCCCGTTGTTTTGTAGAGTTCGTAATACATACGTTTACCCTCGTTGTTTTGTAGAGTTCGTATTACATACGTTTACCTCAGTTGTTTTGTAGAGTTCGTATTACATACGTTTACCCCCGTTGTTTTTTGTGGAGTTCGTATTACATACGTTTACCCCCGTTGTTTTGTAGAGTTCGTATTACATACGTTTACCCCCGTTGTTTTGTGGAGTGCGTATTACATACGTTTACCCCGGTTGTTTTGTGGAGTTTGTATTACTCTATCAATAGTTTCATTCAGTATCTTTGTTCTATTGTCATTATGTGCGTCCTTCTAATCACGGCCTCTGATTATCCTTTTGTATCTTCATAATTTAATTGCACATTGAGTATACCCCTCCGCAATGCAAAAAATAAATAAATAACAAACTTCTACTTCAAAGTAAAATAAGTTTCCACTCAGGTAATAATGATTTAAACATGTTTTGCCAACCTATCTTATTGAAGTACCCTCGTGGTTGTGATCGTATGGTAGTTGAATTTAAAACTACCGTGCAATCAGTGCCTATCATCACTAAAGTTGTGAGTTCGAAACCCACGAAGGGTACTCGATAAAAAAGCATGTCATAAAGTTTGTCATTGACTTGTGGCAACTAGGTACTCCGCATTCCGCCATCAATAAAGCTGATCGCCGGGATATAGCTGAAATATTTTGACAGTGGCGTTAATCACCTTATTATTAACACCTATCTCACTGTGTGTTTAGTACAAATAATTAAATATTATCTTCATTTCTGTTTCTGGTGTCCAGATCCACTGAACAAGATAGATACAGAAATGTATTTGGTGTCTAGCAGCCATGAACAAGTTTACTGTTAAATACAAATATGTACATCAGGGGTCCGTCGTTTAACTTGTGATTAAGCTAATCATATGATTAGCCATAATTACATGATTTATTCATAATCACATAATTAGCTAATTAAATGATTAAATATGACAAGTTTATACACTGATTAAAAAAGAGCTCAGCAACAAAATTTAATCGTTGCATTAGCTAAGTGTGTGATTAGGAATGAATCATGTAACTATTACTAATCATATGATTAGCTTAATGACAAGTTCAACAACGGACGGACCCCTGATGTCTAGAACCACTGAGCAAGTTAAATCCAGAAATGTACATATGTTGTCTGGAAGCCATGAACAAGCTAAATACTGATAACTTCATCTGGTGTATCGAAGCCATGAAAGAAATTAAATGCAATATATGTGCATCTGATATCTAGTACCACTGAACAAGTGAAATACATAAATGTACATCTGGTGTACAGACAAATAAACACATTAAATACAGAAATGTATATCAGGTGTATTAAATTTATATTGAAATCTTTGATGTTTATTATGTTGAATTATATGAATTACATGAAGTAGACTTACTAATCAAGATGAAGGGGTAATATTCTTCAGTCAAAGTTAATTATTTAGAATAAAAATCACTCTATTTAATGGTGTATATTGTTCTGCTTATCTCCTACTATCCTCTTGTAACATCGAACAGAAAAGCTGTACTATTCTTATTTACTACTAATAACCTATTGGTAGATTTGTCATAATCAAGTACATTTGGTTTTGACAAACCACCCTTGGAAGACAATAGTTGTCTATGACATTGTCCATCAGGAGAGATAACCACGACGTTGTTTGAATCATAACCGACGACATACACGTTCCCATCATTGTCTACAGAGATACCACGTGGATCCTGTAGAACACGGTTACCTTTGAATTGCCATTGTGTTGTACCATGTAAATCACAACATGTCACGGCATCAGTGTTATAGTTTGTGTAGTAAAGTTTGTCTCCAGATGTAGCTACGTAAGTAACATAAGTCATATCACTGCTGATTATATCACTAACAGATCTATCACTCAGATTTAACATCTTTAGTCCTTTATTCCATGCACAATAATATATTGTCCTACCTCTAACCGCCATGCCATAAATGTACGTATCCATGGGAATAGTTGTCATGACTTTCTGACTTTCTATATCTATTATAGTTATGCATCTTTTAGCTTTACCTTTCCAACCTCCCCATGATACAGCAACACTATTGTTATCTTTAATATAAACTGTATCAAAAGTAGAGGATCCTGTTTTATCGTCACCTATCTGGAATAATTCTATTCCTTCTTTGTTGATGAATCTTACAGTATCAGAACTGTAACAGGAGAATATCATTCTACCATCTGGAAGTAAAGAACAACCTCTGATATTAGTCCCTTTTGTGTTTATCTTTTGTTTCAGATTTAGCTGTATATTTTCAAGTGACCTTGGTGGTGACAGTTCAGCTACCATCATCTGGGCCTGTTTATCCTTTTTTCTGACAAAGGTCATCTCACAACGCTTTGATTCAGCAACTACTTCTGCAAACTTTTGAATGCTGGTGGCTATATTCTTCAAACCGGTGTCTATCTTATACGATAGTTTGGTTTGATTCAGACGGTCACTGTTAACTATTGACTGTAGACACGTGTCTTGTGTTTCTACTTCTTTCTCTATTTGCTTTATGGCTATAAATGTTTGTAGGTCTGATGCATACTTTTTCATGTTGACTATATTTGTCTGGTGTTCGGTGAGTTCTTTCTCTTTCTCGTCTAAAGATATAAGTAGTTCACGTGTTTCGTCGGTTACTTGTATTTCTGCTTCATCCAATTCTGTCATCAGATTTTCCTGTAACCTGTCAAGATGATTGTTGATTTTTGTTCTCATTTCCTGTATTTCCTTCTCAATTATTCGTTTCTGTTCTTTAACAGAACTGGAGTTGGTCTCTCTATTTTGTTTAATTTTACCAATATTGTCAATCAATTCTTTAATCAAATGCTCGGTCTCAGTGAACATGGTTGATGTCTTCACGTTCTTTATTATTTCTTCAATGATAGCTACATCCTTACAATCACTATGATTTTTCACGATACAAATTCTACAACACGGACACTCATGTTCTTTACAGTATAAATTGAACTTTTCCTGATGTTCGCTGCAATGTTCTTTAATTTTCAGCACATACGACGACAATTTCTGGTATTCCGCTATGGGTATCGTGGTATGACCTCGTGACAGCTTCCATGAACTGTGAAATTCAGTGCATTCTGTACAAAGTCCTTCTTCACAATCTCGACACCAAGCTTCTGATGGTTTAGAAATATGGCGGTTATCACACATTCCACAGAAAGATGGAGAAGTTGACATGATGTTGATATCCTGTAATATATTATTGACATTAAAATAGAAATTATTATTTATTAATTGTCTGTAGTCACTTTGATTTCTGTACACCACTAAAATTAATTATTTAAAATCAGAATGGCTTTTCAATTAACCCTGTGTTTACTTAGCACTCTCTTATAGTACACTGTAGATACATATGGCATAAAAGATAGAAAAAAAAATGTTCACTGTCGGTAGAGTTCTCAAATCCAATGAGAAAATCGTAGTATCATAGCAAATTTAGTCTTCCATGATTAAGATAAGAGGCCCATTTAGACTTCCATGATTAAGATAAGAGGCCCATTTAGTCTTCCATGATTAAGATAGAGGTTCATTTAGTCTTCCATGATTAAGTTAGAGGCCCATTTAGTCTTCCATGATTAAGATAGAGGCCCATTTAGTCTTCCATGATTAAGATAGAGGCCCATTTAGTCTTCCATGATTAAGATAGAGGCCCATTTAGTCTTCCATGATTAAGATAGAGGCCCATGTAGTATTCCATGATTAAGATAGAGGCCCATTTGAGCATGTATCACTCACCCGAATTATTCAAATAGAGTTTCTGTTCAATAAAGTCTAGATTCTGAGAGAAACAATATCTTACGTTTTAATGTAGGGTTCTATGTTAAACTTTAGCTCATTTAAATGAGACGTTAAAACGTGGGTGTTGTTTCCTTTTAATTCCTTCATATCTCCGAAACAGTAAAAGCTACGACATAGGTTTTGGAACACTGTAGACAGAAATATATTGAATGAAATTTAAAAAGTTCAAATTTTGAAATCCTCATTAATACAATAATGCTTTACATATTTCTGACAGACTTCTCCTGTGTCCCGCCACTATGCGTTCACAGATATTGAAAATGTATGAAAATGTAAAAGTCCCATAACTCCAACAGACGAACAGACAAACGAATGAACCGCGGGTAGGCATGTCGCTCCACTCGGACACTTTCTTATTATGATTCCGATCCATCAATCCAAAATTAGGGTTGAATTGTACGCCATTGTTTATTTGTGTACCACGTAATCAATTTTGTAACGTTTTTTGGCTATAGTCTGTTTCTCGGTGTCATTAATTAGAAAATGTATTCAACACCTTTATAATATCTCGCATCGAGAGACGGACTACAGCTAAAAACGTCCCGAAATTGATCACGTGGTACATAGATAAAAATGGCGTACAATTCGACCTAAATTTTGGATTTGTGGATCTTATGGATCTTTACTACTTAAAACAGTAAGAGATTATCATTATCGTTGCATATTTGAACTAGAAAATATGTTTTATATATGAAATTTTATCTGCACTTGATCTGACACAAATTGTCCATGTCAAACAAGATGAACTGTGAGCTAAAGCTCACTTATGATACCCCCGCTCTTCGACAAACAGGAAGTACGAATCTGATGGATCAAAAACGCTTCCCACGATATGGGGTACCTATATGAAGCTGGTGACCAAATACCAGATCTCTGCCATCAATAGTTGCTGCGAAAAATGTGACGAAAAATGTGCATATACCTGTATGTTCAATGTGTATACAAACCAACTAAGTCGGCAAACAGGAAGTAGGAATCTGATGGGTTCAAAAACGCTTCCCACGATATGGGGTACCTATATGACGCTTGTGACCAAATATCAGATTTCTGCCATCAATAGTTGCTGAGAAAAATGTGGCGAAAAATTAGTATATATGTTCAATGTGTATAAAAATCAACAAAGTCGGCAAACAGGAGGTAGGAATTTGATGGGTCCAAAATCGCTTCCCACGATATGGGGTACCTATATGAAGCTGGTGACCAAATATCAGATTTCTGCCATCAATAGTTGCTGTGAAAAATGTGACGAAAAATGTGGATATATATATATGTTCAATGTGTATAAAAACCAACTAAGTCGGCAAACAGGAAGTAGGAATCTGACGGGTCCAAAAACGCTACCCACAATATGGTATGCCTATATGACGCTTGTGACCAAATATCAGATTTCTGACACCAACAGTTACTGAGAAAAATGCGACGAAAAATATCTTGGATGGACGGACGGACAGAGGTAAAACAGTATACCCCCCTCTCCCTTTGGGGAGCGGGGGTATAAATATGCATCGGAATGCATCAGGGGTACAATATGAAATTTCCAGAATACCTTTCACAGGAGTTGTGACGAGATTAGGCTGGATATACAGAGCAGAAAATGTCTTCGGAAGTCTAATCTCAACACGATTAAAGTAATAATTTTTTGATTAGAAAACGGAAAATTTGAGTTTTCTCGAAAACAATACATTTTTTTAAAACACAGTAAACGAGAGTTTTGTGCAGAATTTTACTACCATTTTTAAAATATGCATTTCATCTAACAATAACCTTTCATTATTGCTGCACTCATCTGAAATTTGACATTTTCCCCGATTTTTACCGCCAAAATAGAGGTGGGAGTAAACTAACTAGAGGTAGCAGCCAGGTAAATCTTACCTTGATAGAGACAGAGACACGTGTACAGGCATATTTTGACACTCCATTTTTAAACTTTAAAATCTTTCTAAAAGTTCACATAAAATTTCTTCATAAATCTATTTTTTGACATCTTAGCATATATATAAACATCGCAAGAATGGGTAAAACAAAGGACTTGTCAAAAGATTGTAAAAACATTGTGTTAAATCTATTCAAGTTTTTACAGTTTGAGAAGGCCAGGAGAAGACCATTTTATTCCCCAGATAATTTGATTAAAAGAACATGCAAGGCTGCTGGCATAGCTTACAGTTCTGTGTATAGAGTTGTAAACGGTAAAAGTCCTCCTGAATCCAACAGACCGAAAGAAAGAAAACTCTTGATGATTTTGACAGTTGCACGCTGGTAATCGTGAGGAGGGTTTGATTGATAGGTGTGATTTGGTTTTTCTTGCCAAAGCTAAAGATGGGGATTATCACCAAGAAATGAACGGGCCCATCTTTCTAAACTGGTTCGAAAATCAGCTTATGCCAGCATTAAAAAGCCCAAGTGTTATCGCTTTAGATAATGCCAGTTATCACAACATCAAGACTGAAGAAATTGTTGTGCCAAACTTTAATCAGAGAAAAGCTGTCTTACAAGATTATCTTTCAAAACACAACATTCCTTTTCAGCCCCTTGAAACTAAAAAACAACTTTATGAAAAAATCTAATTTAAGAAACTCCTTTCCGTTTTTAAAACTGATAAAATTGCCAACCTACACGGTCACGAAGTTCTAAGAACCCCTGTTCGCCATTGCGAATTGAACCCCATAGAACTTATTTGGGCACAGGTTAAAGGGTTTGTTGCAGAAAACAATGCAACTTTTCGTTTGAAGGATGTGAAAGAACTTGTTTATGGGGGGTTTGGCAGAATTACAAAGGAAGTTTGGGCGAAGGCAGAAGACCATGTATTAAAAATAGAAAAGGAGTATGGGAAAGAGAATTGCATTGATAGGAGTGAGATTCCCCCAATAATAATTGATTTTGATGACGACGAGTCCAGCGACGAGGAAAGCTGAATCCAGTCCAACATGATTACAGATTGAAGGGTACACCGGTTGTAAATGACAGATTGTTTATAACGTTTTTACCTATAAAATTTTATTCATATCCAATAATTGTGTACTCTGTTTAATTAACTTCAGTGAATTTATTAGCAGAAAAAAACGTTCTTTTTCGAATTATTTCCGAAAGATTGAAATAACTTGGTCAAATTAAAAATCAGTAATTATGAAAATTTATGATTTCACTTTTTTTTTCAAAATTGTCCAGGTAAATCTCAGGTAAGCCTGTGTATAAATGTCACGTAGTCAAATGCATTAACCATGAAGGGAACAATAGCCTTCTCCGGCACTTCGACGAGAGACAATAGACCAGCTGCGGGACCACCGTCGTTCCTATTGTTATATGGGATTACGTCCACGGTGAGTTGGCTGTCACATTTAACGAGCAAACTTGGCCTATTTTGAAGAACTTAGCCTGAAATAAAGACCAAAATAACGCCAAAAATTTGTAATTTTTCAGATGAGCAGGGCCTTCAGAATAATTTCAACCGTAAATATTTATACAATTCCAAAATGGTAGTAAAATTCCTGACAAAATTCTCGTTGGATGCGTTAAAGAAAAATCTACGCTTTACGAAATATTTAGATTTTTCCGTTTTCTAATCAAAAAATTATTACTTTAATACTTTATAATGCAAGTGGAGTGCTGAAAATGTCCCCTTCTTCATTCCTTAAATGCCTGGTGAGTTGCAAATAAGAAAATTAAGAGATTGAAACATTTAAGCTTTGTAAGTACAACTGTACTTGATAGGTGTACTAAGTTTCAAGGTCTTAATAATTGATCAAGGTAAGAACAGTGTAGCCTTGACATAACTTGTTTTATTTTATCTTTTTTTAAATACGCATATTTTTAAACCACATTTATATGTAGTTGCTATCGATTACTAAATGAACTTTACCTTTAAGATAAATTAATGCAGTTTAAATAGATTTCTAGACAATTGACTTATTTATATGAGAAAATATAACATTCAGAATATCTATTTGATATAACAACATAAATTACCTGAAAATATCTGAAAGTAATGTCTTCTGACGAAATATCACCAAATCAGGAAAGCTGCTAAAGAGGAAGTTAAAGTCACATGATTTACCTGTTGGTACGACTGACATGAGACCTGTACTGAATATATATTAAATATTTACATAAAAGAAAATGTATTTATAACTATTATGTTTTAAAAATGTTTTAAATTGTTTTATATAAAGGACAATTCTGTCGAAAACGCGATTGACTTTATTAAAACTAGAGGCTCCCAGGAGCCTGTAATCGCTCACCTGGTTTTCAATGTGACATCCAAAGTTGATAGAAAATGGGGGTGTTACACATAATTTTGAAAGTGGGCATTTCAACTCAAATTTCTGAGCAAAAGATTTTGATGTGATTTTTATCTCATAATATTCCTAAACGGAATAAACTGGCTGAAAAAAGTTCACAGAAAAACCCAGAATAAATGCTAAATTACTCATTGCCATGTAGCTGCAGTTAAAATTTGAGTTCAGTTTTATTCGTAATAAAGCAGAAATTGACAACTAAAGAAATTTCTATTTTTAGTAACAGCAACCATTTTGAATGGAGGGCGGGGCTTTTGGTTTAGCGGTTTCAGAGGAGAAGATTTAAATGTGATCTTTTATCAAAATATGTCTAATTTGTATAATCGGTATAAATCGGTTGAAAGAAAAAATTCACAGAAAAACCCAGAATATATATATGTTAATCTACTTATTGTCATGTAGCTGCAGTTAAAATTTGAGCTCATTTTGATTTATAATAAAGCAGCATTGAAGAAATTTCTATTTTTAGTAATAGCAGCCATCTTGAATGGAGGGTGGTGCTGTCGGACACAATTTTGAAAGGAACCCACCCTGCCAGGTTTGGTTTAATTTGGTTCAGCGGTTTCAGAGAAGAAGATTTAAATGTGATCTTTTATCAAAATATGCCTAATTTGCATAATCGGTATAAATCGGCTGAAATAAAAATTTCACAGAAAAACCCAGAATATATGTTAAACTAATTCTTGTCATGTAGCTGCAGTTAAAATTTGAGCTCAGTTTGGTTTATAATAAAGCAGCAATGGACAATTGAAGAAATTTATATTTTTAGTAACAGCAGCCATCTTGAATGGAGGGCGGGGCTATCGGACACAATTTGGAATGGGACCCACCCAGGGACCATCCCTGCCAGGTTTGGTTTAATTTGGTTCAGTGGTTTCAGAGGAGAAGATTTAAATGTGATCTTTTATCAAATAATGCCTAATTTGCATAATCGGTATAAAACGGCTGAAATAAAAATTTCACAGAAAAACCCAGAATATATGTTAAACTAATTCTTGTCATGTAGCTGCAGTTAAAATTTGAGCTCAGTTTGGTTTATAATAAAGCAGCAATGGACAATTGAAGAAATTTATATTTTTAGTAACAGCAGCCATCTTGAATGGAGGGCAGGGCTGTCGGACACAATTTTGAATGGGAACCACCCAGGGACCATCCCTGCCAGGTTTGGTTTAATTTGGTTCAGTGGTTTCAGAGGAGAAGATTTAAATGTGATCTTTTATCAAATAATGCCTAATTTGCATAATCGGTATAAAACGGCTGAAAGAAAAATTTCACAGAAAAACCCAGAACATATGTTAAACTAATCCTTGCCATGTAGCTGCATCTTGGTTGGAAGTCTGGATCACCGGACACAATTTTGGAAGGGGGCCATCCAAGGACCATTCCACCAAAGTTTGGTTGCAATTGACCCAGTGGTTTCTGAGGAGAAGATTAAAATGTGAAATGTTGACGGACGGACGACGAACGAAAAGTGATGACAATAGCTCACATGGCCTAAAGGCAGGCCATGTGAGCTAAAAACCAAAAAGGATTCCCGTTTACGTTTATTACTATGAGTTATAGTTTGTGATTTAACTTTTAGAGGGAGGGAAGAAAGAGAAGAAAACAATTAAGAGAAATATCTCGGGAGTGTAACGATATAACTGGAACAGCGAAAGGATCAAAAATAAACTGACCCTATCGTTGAAGTAATGCATTTGGAATTCAGTGGTCCGTCACTTCCGTCAATTCAACGAAGGGTACTTTACGAAAAATTTGGCACTAAATGTGTGAATATCTTAAAATTCTGGAAAACTTGAGCTATCGTATGCACAAAACAAAAACAGGAGAGAAAAGATGCGTCTTTTAGGAATGGATACATGTCCTAGTTTGAATGACTCAATGAAAATAAGGTGCAATAAATGTACCAGAAGTGAGCTGGGGTACGATTTTTAAACCTGCAGAGTTTCATGCCTTGTCGATTATTAGTATCTATATAGGGTCGATACATGCAATTTGATGTTAACATAAGATTGTATGAATATTGACACGAACAAGTTATAATAAGGAAAAAGAGATGAAATAATAAAGAAATAAAGAAATTGTATTGAAAATAAATTTGTAAGCAGAAAGTTAGAAAACAGTCTGTAAAACTGTTACAACTTATATTTCTATAACATATGACATCACATTCCCTGTTCACATTTTACGTTTTCATTGGGATTTTTTTAAACTCTGCATAAAATAAAAAAATCCCAATGAAACGTAAAATATGAATAGGGAATGTGACGTCATATGTTAATTTACGAATCAAAGGGAAAAATCTCCGAAGTACAACATAGGAGCAAACTAAAAATAATGATACAAAGAAACACACATAAACCATAAAATATTTGAAGAAAAGTACTCCCAAAAAGAGAAATAAAGTGCACAAATGAGGGCGATCGGAATGGTTCTATAAATAGAACACTTCCAAGTAGTCATGAATATTCATGAATCCAGTTGAAAACCGCCGTAAAGTGAAACACGTGCAACTACAATATTTGGAGATCTACATTAATATTAGTTGTTATTTTTATTTATTTTCTTCCAAATATTTTATTTTTAACGTCTTGTAAATTCTAACAAATGATGCTGCGAGTAAAACGGTAAATACGTATTTGCACAATATTGATTTTTGTGATCTACTTCTACCAAGTATTCACACTTGAAAACGAAAATGCTACATCTCATGAAATCAACATTGTTTGAACTTAATTATCACCTGTAACAGGTAATTGCACCCTGCTGTTTCTATACAGGTATTGTATTACCTGTCTCTGTCTGACATGTCAGATCCGACACGTCAGACATCTATCGTACCATGTCTCTACCTGTACTGTACACATGTACTTACAAAAAATGCAAAAGTTACCAGAAAATATGTAAAAGTTTAACAATAATATCATTTTGGTGTTCCATACATTTTCTAACATGTTGTTTTGGTGAAAGATGCACAATAATGTCTTAAATGTACAATCACACACGTTTTTGAAAAGAATCTGATATAGCACTAAAAGCGTTCAGTACATACTTTTGATTTTACAAATATAGTACACTTAAATGATGACAATAATGGCTTTCCATAGAAAATAATTTTTTACAATCGGATGTAAGCAATATTAAAATATACGAAAAATAACTATTTAAACTAGACCGAAAGGTGTAGAAAATTACATATCTATTGGCGGGAGTTGCAGATATAGCTGTAGAATTGACTAGAATAGTCATAATTCAATTGCACTTGCATATGTCGATGTAACATTGGAACGATAATAAACACAAATGTAAATACACAAAACTTACAAATCTAACTTACGCATCAACTACTTAAAGTGAATAAAGAAATGAAAAGGTAATATAGTTAAAACACTTACTCTGTGGCGTCGTGCACCGAAAATATAATTTCCAAAAAATGTCGACAACATATATAATTCAGATGAGTACATCAAGGTAGGGGATTATAGTATAGGGGAAGGAAACACGGTATACGATCTGCGCAAGATTTTCGTTCGAGGTTTTTCGTATTTTTCATTGTGAAGTATACAATATTTATTCCTTGTAGGGCGGTGCATTCGGAATATATCTTCCAACTGAGAAATCACGCGAGGAACGGCGCTTGTAGATCGCATTGGTCAACTACTGGGTTAAATTTGTACGGATGACCGAATAAGAACTTTGAACTGAATATTATTGATATGAGAAGGCGCGGCCTTTGAAGAGGACGGAAATATATTTGAAATTAAAATAGTGTTAAAAATTACTTTATAGAAAATTAAATTAAGTTTTAGAATAGTAAAAGAATGGAAAATTACGAATTTATTTTTTACTATACACAGAGACGTGCCAAAAGTATTCGGTCACTGTGATTTTTTACTATATATTTCATATAAAACCACATTTTTTAACAACATTATTCCAAAGTCGACTCTTGTTCGATTTTGATGATTTTTTTACCAACAAAAACAGGATTAAATGTAGTTTTACACTGTAATTTCAGCATAATTTTAAAATCTATAATTTTTATGTGTTTACGATTTAAACACAAAACTAAATTTTGAACGTCAAAATACAATACAATGATAGTACATTTGAAGACAAATAATTTAAGTTCGTGTATAAATCATGAATATTTAAAATCTGTGCTTCCAAAAAATATTTTAAAATAATCACAGAAAACTACGTACGTTCTCGCTTCTGTTGGTAAAACTTTCATCAAAATCGAACAATGGAATAATGCTTTGAAAAATTGTGGTTTTATATGAAATATATAGTAAAAAATTACAGTGACCGAATACTTTTGGCACGTCTCTGTATATTCAAAAATGTATTAAAAAAGAACCTTATCTAAAAATTGATAATTTTCAGTAAAAGGAAAACAAATTCTCAAAATATTACCTTTAAGTGCTCATTTAAGCAATGCAGAAGTTTAAAATTTCTGAATAAAGATAATAATTTAATTTTGTTATTCTCGTATGTGCAGAAAAGAAGTTTTCAAATGTGTGCACATGCAGATATTTTGAACCAAGAAAACTATGTACAATAATCATTAATATTGAAATGATACTTTTTTTGTTCTTTTTCTTTAGGCCATTGTGTTGTCTTTCCTTCGATTTACGGATTATGATAACCACTTTTGTATCTTCAAACTCTTCTTACCTATGTTATGAATGCTATTTATTCATTATTGATGATCTTCTTTAGAAATGGGATAGTTTTAAATGTACATGTATACACGTTTTTCCCTTCATATAAATGTCAAAAATAGTAATATTTGGTTGAAATAATATGCCACTTCTCCATGTTCTTAAAAATAAAACAGAAAAATATATTTTTATCTTCCAATGCTCTTTCGACACTTCGTTTATTTTTACTTGATTAAGTTGTTAGTTAAACGTTCTTAGTTTTAATTAAAAGTTGTTTCTTTTTCAGTTAGACATCCAAAATAGGTATTTTATCACTTACTTTTGGGCAACTCAAATTTTAGGAATACAGCTGTTTAGTGGGTTTGTTCTTTTACGCATTTGTTCTTCATAACCACCAACAATGACAAACGCTATTTTCAAGCATTTGCGATTTTTTAAAATAAAAAATCTGTAATATAGGTCTACCCTTGAAGAATGAGCGGATTAGCATTATATAGCGTCTTAATACCATGAAGGGGGTCTCAGCAAGGATACAGAGAATGTTTTGGTGTTCAAAACGTGATACATGATATTGAATTCTGTGTAGGATAATACATTTGGTTACAAATAATAATAATACTGAGGGAATACCCTCACCCGTCTTTAAATGAATCATAGAAGGGATCGGGAAAGTATTTTTGCCTTAATAAAAAAAAAACATTTAAATATTTCATTTGTTACAGTTACCATTGATTTCCTACTATGCATGTATAAATATATAATGTAGTCCTTTCTTCAGAAACATTTGCAACCTTCTGTCTAGCTTTACTCCCGATGTTGTTATCAACGTGTATACATTCACTGTGACCAGTTACCTGCTGTGACTTATCATATTAACCTGCAATTTTGCCTGTCCTAAGCCAGTGCTCATGCAGATATTGCAAATTTGTCCAACTTCATTTTAATAATGGTGAAATATCTTTTTAATTATTTTTCATATTACCCTAACCAGGCGAAAATGATGAGCACTAAAGGATAATTCATGCATCGTATATTTTTTTCAAATACCCCATAGCTTGGGAGAAGCAGGGTCCTTTGTTAAATCATGTTCCATGATGAGGTAGTTTTTGCATTTCCAATTGACACCACAATTTTATATAAAAGCCCACAATATGATCCCATACACAATTTGGTTATACACTTTGAAGTGGTTTCTGAGAAGAAGTGTTTGTATGTATTTTCCACAGGATCTTTTATTTAGCTGTGATAAATATGATGAATTAAGGAAAACACTTTTTCACAAGATTAAATCATTGCGCTGTCCAAATGTAAATTTAAATAGTTTCAAAAATGAAATAAACACATATTTAGTTGAGCTTTTTCAAGGAAGTGATGATTTATCTATGGATGATAACATAGTTATATTTCAGTGTTTATATGAATTCATTGAAAATAGCAATAGATTTCAATAGATTCTATGCTTTGTAAATATTTTAAATTGCTATTGAAAATATAATTTGTATTAAACTATTATGAGTGAATGAGTGTGAGATAGTCAGTTGTATTGTCTTGTCTTGTATCATATGTATGTTGAGGAGACCAACTTTGTAGCCTTCAGGCGGTTTGCAATCCTCTTGAAATAAATAAAGCATTAAATTAAAATAACTATGTTCCATGCCAAAAGTGGTATTGTTTTAATTTGTAATCTAGCTTCTGTACCAGACACTAATGTTGCATACAGTTACTTACATGAAAATACTAAGAAGAGTTGTTATTCCTGTTGGGAGGATCCTGATTTAAAATGAAAAGAAGATTTTCCAGATGCAAAACTGTTAACCAGTGTGAAATTTTTTTAACCTATAGTATACTTTCTTTGTATTCCTATATATCAAGAATCATTGATATGCATACTAATAGGGGCAGAGCCTGTCGCTCACCTTTCATTCTGCTTCGAGGAAACTTAATACAGCACCTTCCATAAGTGCTTCCCACCAAGTTTCGCTTCATTTGGCTAAGCAGTTACAGAGAAAAAGATTTTTATAAATCAACCAATCAGAAAATATAATTGCCTGTGGTGGCCATGTTTGTTAACGGATCTGAATTAATTTAGCATTCTGGATAGAGGACCTTCCAAGGATGCTTCATGCCAAGTTTCGATTCATTTGGCCAAGCGCTTTCAGAGGAGATGATTTTTTTTAGAAATCAACCAATCAGAAACAAGAATTGCCTGTGGCGGTCATGTTTGTTAACGGATCGGAAATAAATGAGCAACTTTATAGAAGACCTTCCAAGGATGCTTCCTATCAAATTTTGATTCATTTGGCAAAGCGGTTTCAGAGGAGAAGATTTTTTAGAAATCAAACAATCAGAAACAAGAATTGCCTATGGCGAACATGTTTGTTAATGGATCGGGACGAAATGAGCAATCTTTATAGAGGACCTGCCATAGATGCTTCCTACCAAGTTTTACTTCATTTGGCTGAGGGGTTTCAGAGGAGAAGATTAAAATGTGAAAAGTTAACGGACGATGGACGCCAAGTGATGGCAAAAGCTCACATTGCCTTTGGCAAGGTGAGCTAAAAAGGGTGCAGTCGACTCGCAGCCGCAAGTAATAAAGCTTACCAGTTGCTTGCCCGTGGTCGGTCGTTCTCTCCGGCTTCCTTCACCACTAAAACTGGTCGCCATGATATAGCTGATAAAACACCAAAAATCAAATCAAATCAAATCTGAACAATTATACAGTGGTAACAGGCGAACAATCACAGAAGGTATTAGCCAAGTTGGATATTAATTTTACTCTTATCACAAATACATATGCAGGGTCGCCCTAGGAGGTGTGGACCCCATAGCATAATAATCATTGCTGTTCTCTGTAAAACCTAGTGTTTTTGTTTGTGTGTACTTGAACAGCTGAGAGTATGCAACTTCAGTGGGGCTCAATTGGCTTAAGGCAGATCCTGTATATATTCTACCTAGGGCCATTATTTCGTGTTGGTATGCTAGTTGGATTTACAACTACCTGTGCAATCAGTTTCTATCACCACTAAAGTTGTGATTTCGAATCCTGCTCGTGGGGGTGTGTGCTTGATACAACATTATGTGATCAAGTTTGTCAGTGTTTTTCTCCATTTTCCTCCAACAATAAAACTGACCACCATGATATAACTGAAATTTTGTTGACTGTGACATTAAACACCATAACCCTAACTCTTCATTCTACCTATTAGTATTTAGTACAACAATGTATTACAACTTTTTGAAAATAGACAAAAAATATATATAATTTTTAACCAGAATATGTGGAATACATTTTTGCTATATTTTGCAGCAGTCAGACAAGAGATAGCTTAGAAAATAATCCTACATAATATATCTCAATCAGGGCGAGGTGTACAACATTTTGTGATAAAGTTTGTCAGTGATTTGCAACAGGTCGGTGGTTTTCTCAGGGGTCCTCCACCAATAAAACTGACCACCACAATATAACTGAAACATTGTTGAAAGTGGCGTTAAACATGATCAAACAAGCAAACCAAATATATCAGAAAATACATGTAATTCATTCAATCAATATTCAGTAAGTATGATGTGGTCACCAAACTGGATGGTAGTTATTAATACAAATGTAGATTGCAAAGTCATTATTTTTAATTTAGTTCATCAACTTTGTTGTCAATTGCTTGATAACTTATTTTCTTTTATATACTCTTACTCTCAGTTGATACTGATATATGTCAATAAAATATAATAAACATAGGCAAAATTTCAAAATAAAAATCTGAGTCTTAATCCATAATAACAATCTTTTATCCTACATCTTTGAACTATGAAAATGTCTTCAAATAAGTTGCATATGGTTATTTCTATTACATGTACGTGATGTCATAAACAATATAAAATTATTAATACAGATAAAATCCCTGTTTTTAATATTTAATAAAAGAAAAGGTTTTTAAAACAAAATGATAATCAAATAACCTCAATTTTTTTTATTGATTTAGTTAAAGTATTTGTACATGGAAACTTCCTCCAAAATCATGTAATGTCTCAATAAATTAATTTTAAATTAAAAAAAACCTCCCTTCCAGATCTCAGCTAAGGTATTCCGATGAATAAGGTTCCTGTTAAATTTATAAAAAAATAACTAATTACTCATGTCACATGAAAAGTTGTCTATTTTCAGCTGAAAAAAAATCCTTTCACCCCTTCTCCGCCCCTCCAACCCCAAAATAACAGTATAGTACTTGATAACAGAAATTCTAAAATAATATGAGGTACCAGTGTTTTAAGGCAAACTTATGTTATATGTTAAAAGAATTCTCTATTTTATTAAAGATATATACCGGTACTTTGATTGTACCTCCCTCGTTTGATACTGTACATCACTTTCCCAGTCAAATCACAAACTTTGTAGTTACTCTATGTAGTACTAAGGTATATATATTGCTGTTTTGTCTTGCATGTAGAACACTACATGTTGATATCAATAGAGGAGTAACAGAATTTGACACTCATCTGATCTTGTATCTCTCATGCATTGTCGTTTCGATATGTATACATGTATAAAAGAAGAAGATACTTTATTTACCAAATATAGGCCCACGAGGGGCATGAATATTCACATATATAATTATTTAAAACATAACATATGTTTAACAAAGACAAAGATACAATTACATATACTTATAACATGTCATTTATATGCTCAGTGTGGTTGATATGTTTTAATACATCCAGCTGTGATATATGTATCATATAAATATGATGATAAATAAATAGATAGAGCCGACTATTTGTATCCTACCCGTGTCTGAAACAGAGAGGCAAACACAATGATAACCTTTCTGCAGGAGACACCAGGTGACGGTGCTAAAAGGATGATAGTCAACCCTTAATTTTGAGGTACAGGTATGAGCCATGTATATCCTCCCTGTGTCTAAAGCAGAAAGGCAAGCACATCGGTTGCCCTTCAGCAGAAGACACCAGGGGACGATGCTAAAAGGAATATATATAGATGGCTTCATCATGCAGTTTTATTATTATTGCATTCAAGTTTAAATCAAAATACATGTAGCTATCTGAGAAAACTAATTCTACAAGTACATACATGATGAAGTTAGCCATCTCTTTGATCTGTATTGCTATATTCCTTTTTTCCATGATCATAGTGTTATTTTCAGTCAAAATAATGAATCTTCCAGCAATCCAGAGATTTGTATTTCTTTAGGTCGCATTAATTTCTGTATTAACAGGAGGAAGCTGATCTAAAAATTGCTAATAAAAATTATAGATTCCTGGAGTTATTTGGACTATGAGTGATATTACAGGCAGCTAATGACCAAGTGTTATTGGTGATATGGATATATACATATATGCATATCATTAACCTTTCAACCAAATATTGTGGCTATTTTCAACCAGAAGGATTGTGAGTCATGTGACATGTTGGTTTGTAAACAAATGCAATTTAAGCATTATTTTCATTCTAAAAAATAATAATCAAATAAAACAATGTTAAAACATCTGAATTATATAATAAATTAAGCAATCGGTCATTTTAAAGTCCTTGTAATGACACCTTTATTTTTTTTTCTATAGCCTCAAATTGCCCGCTATACCACAATATGCGTTGATCAATGAAGACGAACTTGCATGTAGAATTTTTAACTAATTTTACATCGAAACTTACCAATTGTGATATAAATAAATAAAAAATCCTAATTTAAATCCAACTACTGAATTTCAAGTCAATAATTTCACCAGATCATGTTCAATTCAGCGATACAAAAATATCTCAGGCACAAGGCTTCATGAAATAAATATGGCTTCTCTTCCGGTTTCAAAAAGCTGATCAAGGATAGCGGAAAGAAACCAAATATCAATACCGGACAAGATTCCGGAAAACACTACAAGAACTTTCTATCTTTAATATATTCTGACCAGAATTAAGTTGTTTATTGAAATTATGTGGTAATTATAATAAAACCCTGTTGTTATTATTTTTGTTTAAAATTCATCGGACTGGAACACTTTGGAAAAATAGTCATATGACGTACTGGTACAGAGTGATACATACAGAACAGGACATACATGTGACGCACTGGTACAGAGTGATACATGCAGAACAGGACATACAATATGACGTACTGGTACAGAGTGAATCATGCAGAACAGGACATACGCGTCACGTACTTGTACAGAGTGATACATGCAGAACAGGATATACATGTGACGTACTGGTACAGAGTGATACATGCAGAACAGGACATACATGTCACGTACTGATACAGAGTGATACACGCAGAACAGGACATGCGTGTGACGTACTGATACAGAGTGATACATGCAGAACAGGACATGTGTGTGACATACTGGTACAGAGTGATACATGCAGAACAGGACAAACGTGTGACGTACTGGTACAGAGTGATACATGCAGAACAGGACATACGTGTCACGTACTGGTACAGAGTGATACATGCAGAACAGGACATACGTGTGACGTACTGGTACAGAATGATACATGCAGAACAGGACATACATGTCACGTACTGGTACAGAGTGATACATGCAGAACAGGACATACATGTGACGTACTGGTACAGAGTGATACATGCAGAACAGGACATACAAGACGTACAGTTAAATGAAAGTCATGATATAGTTATATTTTGTCTCGGTACATTGTGCCGATCACAGTATATATGTTAAAAAGAGTAATTAAATCTATACATTGTTCCACTTTTAACACCTGTTTTTGATAAGTTTGTGTAATTGATTGATTGATTAATTGGTGCTTAACGCCAACTTTAACAGCAGTATTTCAGCTATATCGGGGTGTGAACAAATTTCATCAAACGTCATTTACCTTTTGTCAAATATTCGTAATCACTAAGCTGAACATATCGTAAGTTGAGAATAAAAGATATATGACTGTTGCGTGTTAAATATCTAGATAGAAATCAATTCATTCATAATTATTATTTGGTAAATTAGTTTTAATTGTTCTATAGCACGAATCATTAATATGAAATCTCTGGTTGGTTTGATAACAAAAGAACAGCGATCTCCCTTTATGTATGGTAAGAGGTTTGATAACAAAAGAACAGCGATCTCCCTTTATGTATGGTAAGTATATGTAAGAACATGATAATCCCTGTCTTCATGAATAAGTACGAGCGAAGACAGGGATTATCATTGTTCTTACAAACTTAGAACATTGTAAAGTAATCAAGACAATATAATATCATCATTGATTGTTAAATATACTTTATAAACACAGTTATCTGTCAAACTATTTCTATACATTTAGTGAACACCATTTGTAAGTAAAAAATGTTTAGACAGTAGGATGAAGGACCTTACTAATCAAGGTATAGGAACTCAAGTGAAACGATCAGATCCTGTATTACCCAATGATGAACAAGCTTTGTGGGATAGTGGTGTATTCAATATAGATTTATCTACTGGATTAAGTTATATTGTGTTTTTTGACAACTGTAAACATTTTTGTTTCCGCGCTCTTGATGAGCACAAACAACTCGATGCATCACAGTTCAGCATTTCAGTAGATAGTAATGGAAATAAAGAACTGCATTACACTGGAAGATTATGTAAAAATGTACAAGGTGGGATAAACAATAGAAACGTAGATGTGAAACGTATTACCCAGAAAAGTGATCCGTCTAATCCAAGATGCATTGTAAAAGTTTTTGATAAATATTTGCAACATATTCCAAGGGAAGGCAGGTTTTACAGAAAACCTTTAGTGAATAAAGGTAGTGATAAAAGTATCAGATTCAGTGTTCAATCAATAGGAATCAACACGTTGTCAAACAGAATGAAGGACTTGTTTCAGTCTGCTGGCATTCCCTTGGAAAACAGGAATATTACAAACCACTCTGTTAAAGTAACTTGTTGTACTACTCTGTTCAATGCTGGATTTTCAGATTCAAGTGTGAAGTCCAGGAGCGGGCACAGGTCTGGTGCAGTGGAAACGTATAAACGATCACTTGAAGCGTTGCATGATAGTGTCAGTCACGCACTACAGCCTCCAAAACCGACTATCACAGCATGTGATACTGATAATACAGCAACCTCGGTGAAAAAAATTACAATGATAACAAGGAAAATTGTGCAACTGATGAAGATAGTGCATGTACCATGACACTAACAGTGCCTAATGCAATTAAAAAAGTGGTGATTTTCAAGAATGGAAAGAGATCGATATTGCTTGGAAATATAGATGCTATTAATAAAAGTTATTATTTCTTGACAGTATTAAATTTAATTCAACATTTAATCTTTTATTCAGCTGATAATGCTTTGGGGCATTCCACAACAATTGTTAACACCATTTAATCTACTGTACCGGTATATTGTTGTCAGATGGCCCAAGGCAATATTTTCCAGCTGTAGACAGTCATAACAATGGGGAAAATCCATGGTCTTAATGATTAAGTAAGGCAAAATTCTATTGTCGAGAGTACTTTACTATGTTCTGAATATCTGTAGGATATTATTTACATTTGTTTCATATGGGGTGTGATTTCTATTAAGTAGGAAAAAAGGGGGGTGCTTATACGGGCGTGCGTACTGAATACTCCCATAAACGGTTTTGTATAATTTCCTCACATCAATTTGATTTGTAATTATTGTGCTATTATAGTGCTTTGGTTCTTCACTATTTTTTGTGAACAAGAAAACGTTTTTTTTTTCATCTAATGTTCCTTGTCATGATATGTCTTAGAAGCTAGCGTTAACTATTACATTATGCATGAGACAAAAATATGCTCCAGACATTTGTGAAGAACTAATTCGGAGGACACTATGAAGACTAAAGATCATCATAGTTTACCACAAAGAACATTTTACAAAAATACTGAGGAAAATCACCAAAATCTTCGCAAATTTCATTGCTGTATATACTTAAACATTTCATAAAATTTTGACATTTTTCTTTATTGATGGACAAGATACTTACAACTTGGAAATTTCGAATATTGCGTTGAGTAGATTATTATAGCTACGAGTGAGTGAGTGAGTGAGTGAGTGAGTGAAGTATCATTCTTTATCACCAAGTGAGCACCTGTTCACGTATATCATGGTCAGAACACGTTACATTTCAATGAGATGAAGACGATGATATCCATTGTGCATTTAATATTTTAAATTACTTTCTAAATACTAAATGCAAAGTATGTTGTTTGTCGACAATTTACAAATTATAAATATTATTGAAACTTCAAATCATTGTTTTTTTATTAAAAAATAAAGAAATTTATATGACCGGAATTGTACAGTTAACGGTTAAAAGTTTAAAACTACATGGTTATATAATTTATTATAATTTTTCATCTTTGAGAACAAGTTTATTCTATAAATTGTCCCGACAGGAAATAAAAAGAAAATACTATTACCTCTGCCTACAACATTACTAAGCATTTATGTCTTATTACATACAACTTGTACTATCATAGTGTATGTAATTCTTACTTTTATGGATTTAATAATAGGAATACGTTTACTTAAAGGGGCATTATCTGCCAAATCGTAATTTTTTGTTACCCGTAAAAATTATCAGATATGATTGATGCCTTAATAAAACGTGTTTATGTAACTTATAAATGTTATGAAATGTACGCGCATCGGGGGAAAATCGTACAACTGCTCGTATTTTGAGAGAGATCAAAAGATAGACGCCATCTTATTAATTATCGACATTATTTACGGAGTTTGTCGAATCGTCATTAAATCAGTACAGCAATGCACTTATTTCTTATTTTTTCTTAATTTGTTTTTAGTCGGTGTTTATTACGGACAAAGAACCATGCAGGCTTGCAGTTGACAAGCGACAAAATACAAATTATTTGCTTGCAAGGAAATAACCAATCGATGGTAAGTTTCGTTTTCAAAAGGATAAAAGTGGTTCGATAAGCTGTTTAATGTGAAATATTTACCTTTATTTCATCATTTTAAAGCTATTAACCAATTTCCAAGACAATTTTTTTTTTTAAATCGTAGCTTTAAGTTCTTCCTTCTAATATTTCTGAATGTGCCATCGTGGTCGTGATCGCATGGTAGGTGGAACTACCGATACAATCAGTACCTATCACCACTAAAGCTTTACACTTGATTTCCAACCAGGCGAAGAGTACTCTATACAACTTTATGTGATCAATGTGTCTTGCTGTATGTCGTTTTTTTCCCGGGTACTCCGATTTCCTTCACGGATAAAAGCGATTGCCACGTACGATCTTGCTGGAATATTGTTGAAAGAGGCGTTGACAAATTGTAAAAATAAAATATTCGAAGCGGAAGTATGAGGGGCTAATCAGAAACGGTGTATTGAAGGAGCACATACAACACACTGGTCAACACATATATGACAAGTAGGGGACAGACAACACAATGGTCAACATATAACGGACAAGCAGGGGATAGACAATACAATGGTCAACATATAAAGGACAAGCAGGGAACAGACAACACAATGGTAAACATATAAAGGACAAGCAGGGGAAAGACAACACAATGGTCAACATATAAAGGACAAGCAGGGAACAGACAACACAATGGTAAACATATAAAGGACAAGCAGGGAATAGACAACACAATGGTAAACATATAAAGGACAAGCAGGGGAAAGACAACACAATGGTCAACATATAAATGACAAGCAGGGGAAAGACAACACAATGGTCAACATATAAAGGACAAGCAGGGAACAGACAACACAATGGTAAACATATAAAGGACAAGCAGGGGATAGACAACACAATGGTAAACATATAAAGGACAAGCAGGTGACAGACAACACAATGGTCAACATATAAAGGACAAGCAGGGGACAGACAACACAATGGTCAACATATAACGGACAAGCAGGGGATAGACAATACAATGGTCAACATATAAAGGACAAGCAGGGAACAGACAACACAATGGTAAACATATAAAGGACAAGCAGGGGAAAGACAACACAATGGTCAACATATAAATGACAAGCAGAGGAAAGACAACACAATGGTAAACATATAAAGGACAAGTAGGTGACAGACAACACAATGGTAAACATATAAAGGACAAGCAGGTGACAGACAACACAATGGTCAACATATAAAGGACAAGCAGGGGACAGACAACACAATGATCAACATATAAAGGACAAGCAGGGAACAGACAACACAATTGTCAACATATAACGGACAAGCAGGGGATAGACAATACAATGGTCAACATATAAAGGACAAGCAGGGGACAGACAATACAAAGATTAACATATAAAGGACAAGCAGGGGACAGACAACACAATGGTCAACACATAAAGGACAAGCAGGGGAAAGACAACACAATGGTCAACATATAAAGAACAAGCATGGGACAGACAACACAATGGTCAACATATAAAGGACAAGCAGGGTACAGACAACACAATGGTCAACATATAAAGGACAAGCAGGGGAAAGACAACATAATGGTCAATATATAAAGGACAAACATGGGACAGACAACACAATGGTCAACATATAAAGGACAAGCAGGGGACAGACAACACAATGGTCAACATATAAAGGACAAGTAGGGGACAGACAAAACAATGATTAACATATAAAGGACAGGCAGGGGACAGACAATGCAATGGTCAACATATAAAGGACAAGCAGGGGACAGACAACACAATGGTCAACATATAAAGGACAAGCAGGGAACAGACAACACAATGGTAAACATATAAAGGACAAGCAGGGGACATACAACACAATGGTTAACATATAAAGGACAAGCAGGGGACAGACAATGCAATGGCCAACATATAAAGGACAAGCAGGGGACATACAAAACAATGGTCAACATGTAAAGGATAACCGGGGCACAGACAACACAATGGTCAACATATAAAGGACAAGCAGGGGAGAGACAATGCAATGGCCAACATATGAAGGACAAGCGGGGGACAAACAACACAATGGTCAACATATAAAGGACAAACATGGGACAGACAACACAATGGTCAACATATAAAGGACAAGCAGAGGACAGACAATGCAATGGTCAACATATAAAGGACAAGCAGGGGACAGACAACACAATGGGAAACATATAAAGGACAAGTAGGGGACAGACAATACAATGGGAAACATATAAAGGACAAGCAGGGGACAGACAAGACAATGGTCAACATATAAAGGACAAGCAGGGGACAGACAACACAATGGGAAACATATAAAGGACAAGTAGGGGACAGACAATACAATGGGAAACATATAAAGGACAAACATGGGACAGACAAGACAATGGTCAACATATAAAGGACAAGCAGGGGACAGACAACACAATGGGAAACATATAAAGGACAAGTAGGGGACAGACAATACAATGGGAAACATATAAAGGACAAACATGGGACAGACAACACAATGGTCAACATATAAAGGACAAGCAATGATATACAAAACACTACACAGAAATCTAAAGATTGAGCAACAATAATGCCACATGAAACAGGTGGTGAGGGTGTGACTCGGACATTAATGTAAAAAGTATTGGAAATATGCCCCCAATATAAAAGATAAGAAAATAATACATACGCATAGAACTTGATGCTCTACATACGAAACTAAATATATATTATATATACAATTAAATGGGAGATAATCGGCCCTATATCTCAATGAATAAGGTTTCTAACAATTATAATTTTCTAAAAGTTGTTGACTTTGTGGAAAGTATGCAAATATATGCTAATATACTGACATCAACGTTAACCTTATTGGAGGAAAAATGTGCCCCCTCCCCCTAAGAAAACGTAATAAAAGAGTAGATATCAAATGTAGTGCTAATATATTGATGTCAACCTAAAACTTATTGGAGGAGAGCTACCCCCCCAAATAATACAATAAAAAACGTAGATATCAAATGTAGTGCTAATATCCTGATGTCAACGTAAAACCTACCTGGAATAACCTACATCAGGTACACTCAAAATCGTCTGTCTGGAAGTCGACATAATTCTAAAGTGTTTGGTAGCAATAAAACACAATGACCTAACTAAAAGACTACAAAATAATATATAAATATAAACTTGATTCTCCACAAATACGTTAAAGTTTTATCATCAAAGATTAACCTAGATTTGTGAGATCAGGACTCTTTGAAAATATTTAAAAAATCACAAAATATTACATAAGATAAAAGATAATAATAGTAATTCATGCTTGAAATAAAAAAAAAACAAACAGCATAAATACCTGGGAATACTTGAAATAAATCTCTTTTGATGAAATATCACCCCCCAAAACAAAATCAGGACCAATATGGAATAGGGAGTTAGCGCCACGTCATTAATATTTTGTCAAATATTCGTAATCACTAAGCTGAACATATTGTAACTTGAGAATAAAAGATATATAACTTTTACGTGTTAAATATCTAGATAGAAATCAAATCATTCATAATTATTAGTTTTTAATTGTTTTATTTAAAGGATAATTACTGTGGAATCTCGGTTGACTTGATAGCAAACTATATCTTCCTTTAAGTGGGGTAAAAATGTGCATGATATAATCTAAATTTATTGTATAATATTAAATAAAGGTAATAACAAAATTACCGAACTCCGAACAATCTTACAAAGGGAAAGTCAAAACTCATAATTATATAAACAGACAAAATCAGTCAACAACCGGAAAACTGTGAAAACCGTAATGACCCTGACTTGGTACAGGCATTTCTAAAGAAATGGTGGGTTGAATCAGATTTTAAGGCGCCAAACCTCCCGCTCTCATTACGGTTCAAAGGTTCCGGCTGTCACTGTAACAGTATTTAAATACAGGAACAAAATAGGTAAAATAGTAGTCAAAGCAGTACCATATTCGGTGACGTAAATGTCAAAAATATTTTTACGTCACACATTGACAAAAAAAATTCTTGACATTTTTGACTTCTTTATCTTTATACATTTTCACTATATGAAAATGCATCGCTTATAATTTTTTCTGCAGAGACGGAATATATTTCGACAAGATATTGGTATCGGAATATAAACTTTTTAAGAGATCGAATAAGGCGAATCTTTTTATAGCCCTGGTCCAGTAGCCTGTTTTTCAGATGAAGATGACGTTTCAGGAAATCAGAATAATTGCTACTGGCCCTTGCATAGCGAATCAATTGCGAGATGTAAACACCATATGCAGGAGAAGCTGGTATATTGCTGCACATGTTTGGAAAATTTATGATTTTAAAATTGAAGTCGTCCCGCTTATCATAAATTTTAGTACTGAGTTGACCACTGTCGTCAAATTCGAGGTATAAGTCCAAAAATGATGCGGACGAAGCTGTATCGGTGGTCTCTTTAACTTCCAGCTCTGGAGGGTATATCAATGGAAGAAATTCTGCAAATCTAGAATTATTGATAGATAAAACGTCATCAATATACCTGTATGTGAAATTAAAGGCTCTAGCCTCGTGAATCTTCTTATCTTTTACAAGCTTTTGAAGAAACTCCGACTCATACGAGTATAAAAATAAATCGGCTAGAAGAGGGGCACAATTCGTACCCATTGGTATGCCGACGACCTGCAGAAACAGTGTCCCTCCAAAGGAGACAAACATGTTATCGATGAGGAACTCCAGCATACTGATCACTTGTTCCTCGGAGTAGCATGTTTTACCTTTATGAATTTTGTTTGAAAAATATGTGGAATTGTAACCTAACACAACAAATTTTGAGCCATAGTTTCTATGACTAAAAGCTTTATACATTGTCTTTAGAAAATTAATATGGGCCCTAAACGGTTTTCTAAAAGTCTTGATTTGGAATTATAATGGTATGTCTTGTCGCTAAGACAACGTGTTTTCCGAAATAGGACATAGGGCTAAGAAATTGGTGCTGCAGTGTATCAATGGTTTGAGTTCAAATCCCGTCGAGGGAAGAACACAAATTTGTCAGCTCAAAGATCTGATTATAGCAGTGCTTGATTTAATGTTCAGACGTATATGTATATATAAACGTCTGAAAAGTAGCCAACGTATGAACCTACGTAATGTCGGATCGGAAACAAGTGTTAACGATTCTGTGCAAACAAACAGAAAAGATAAATAAACGTCTAAAATGCAGCACAACGACACCAAAAAAGATGTTAAAATATAACAAAAATAACTATAAGTCTACAAAAAGACTATAATTATTATCAAATTGACGGATATATCGCTTGACCGACAAACTTCATCAGCGTCTGTAATCTGATCTGAAAGATTATCTGAGGATTAGATTGTCACGTGACCATCAGTTATCGTGACGTAAAAATTATAATCTTGAACTTAATAAAATCATAATCTTGAACTTTATATTATTCAAATATATATTTACACTAATTAATAAACAATATGAAAACAATGAGTAAATGTAATGATGAAATTACCAACTATCTAAGGATCAGGCACTGGTTAAAAATTTAAAGACAAAAGATTTAAGCCTTTGTGTTCATGCCCTCCGGATGTAATGTTCGTAACTTGCGGGTCCAAAAACTCTCTCTTTTTTGTCTTTGATTCTCTTTCCAACTTGGATTGTGGTCAATGATATAAATTTTGGATCTACCAAATGCATCCAATGAGTGCCCCGGCGACACAAAGTGTTGACGCACGGGCAAGAGCGTCTTTTGTCGTATGGTCACTTCTGTGTCCATTCATTCTTTTGTTGAATGGTTGGACACTCTCCTACGTATTGCGACCCACAGACGTGACAGTCAAGCAGGTAAACCACATTAGGTGTTTTGCAATTGACATTGCAAAATATGTTATGCTCCTTTCCTGTCGTCTTACTATGGAACGCTTGTGCGTGTTGCAATTGGAGACATCACTTGCAACGCTTGTCACCACATGGCTTATGCTGGGCGATCGTCGATGAAGGGCTACCGAGGAATACAAAGAAAAAAAAGATCAACAGACGGGTTCTCCTTGTTCTAACTTACCATTCCTGTTTAGAGAAAATTTCATGCATCGTCCGTCATCATTGGAAAGAAATTGAAAAAGTGAAACGCTGCCCAAGTTGTTCCCTGAACCACCCGTTGTAGCGTTCCGGTGATCTAAAAGCATTACGGACACACTGGTCAGAGCTGCGGTATCTAGTAATATGATTTTACACACTTTTACTTTTATATCCATATATTGTTCACATATTGAAATAAGAACAGTTTTAAAATACCAATGGGTTAATCAAAAGCCTTAAATCGAAAACGGACAGACAATACAATGGCCAAAACGAACTAGAGGCTCAGTGGACTGAACTTGTGTCGCCCTCCTTTCATTCTGCTTTGAAGAAAGGTTATGCAGAACCTTTCGTAGGTGTTTCCTAACATTTTGGTTCATTTAGCTACTCGGTTTAAGAAATCGACCAACCATAAAGAATTGCCTATGACAGCCATGTTTGTTAACGAATCGGGACGAAATTAGCAATCTGTATAGAGGATCATATATATATAAAAACGGACCTTTCATAGATGTTTCCAATAATCTTTTGGTTCATTTGGCAAAGCAGTTAAAGAGGAGAATTTTTGCTAAGAAATCGACCAACCGGAAAAAATAATTGCCTGAGGCGGCCATGTTTGTTAACTGATCGGGACAAAATTGGCGACTTTTTAGAGGACCTTCAATATATGCTTCCAACCAAGTTTCGGTTTAATTGGACAAGCGGCATCAGAGGGGAAGATATTTTTAGAAATCGACAAACCAGAAACAATAAGTGCCTTTGGCGGCCAGGTTTGTAAACGGATCGGGACAATATTAGCAGGCTGCATAGAAGACCTTCCATAGATTCTTTCAACCAAGCTTTGGTTCATTTGGCCAAGGGGTTTCAGAGGAGAAGAATTTTCAGAGATCGACCAATCATAAACAAGAATTGTCTATGACAGCCATGTTTGTTAACAATATTATAATTATGCATAGAAGACCTTCCATAGATGCTTTCAACCAAGTGTTGGTTCACTTGACCAAGCAGTTTCAGAGGAGAAGATTTTTAGAGATCGTCCAATCAGAAAAAAAAATGTCTGTGGCGGCCATGTTTGTTTGCGAATAGGGACGAAATCAGCATTCTTTATAGAGAACCTTCCAGTTTTCTGTGTAGTGTTTTTGGGGTGATTGTTTATCTTTTTTTCTTTTTGCCATTGTGTCCTGTTATTTACGGCTTCTGATTGATTACACATTTGAAATCTTCAAACTTTTCTGTAAGATAATTAACGTGAACCGTTTGGACACCACCAGCTTTGGGCAACCCCATATTTCACATCCACGATTTAAAATACTGCAAACAAATATTTCAAACTAAGAAAGCAAAGTTGTTCACCATTGGAAAGATCGTCATGTTATTTTGCTATATTGATAAATAAAAAAAAATAATAAAAAAATAAAAAAATAACGCATCCTTTCTGTGTAGGTTTTGGTTTGCTAACATCATTTCAATGGGAAAATATTCTAATATGATAAAATATAATATGATACAAGGGTCATTAAGTCAACTTGCCTGTACTTCTAGGTCCATCTGTCAATCACTTTATGATACTGTTATAGATGATTTGTGTTTCTAACATAACAATGTCATTCGATAAACTAGATTTACTCCGCCACTCCACCATAATCTTAAGATTTAAATCAATGTCATAATTATAACCACAATTAGTAAAACAATCCGTGGAAGTAACGTGGTTTAACTTTATTGCAAATGTTGATGTCATATGATAGCGTTCTTTTGTTATGTTAAACATATTCTATTGTTAAAAGAGACAAATATTTATACATATATATTTGTGTCTTTTAACAGTATATATGTATATATATATATATATTCTTTGTAGTAATATGCGTCATGTATACAGATTCAGTTTGGTACACAAATGTTTATTGGTTCTTCAACCGTGAATGTCAGCATATTTTCGTATTACATAGCTTATATGTTAAATACAAGTATAAAGTTAAGTAGTTTTTATTTACCGTCGGGAGTGTATACAAATACAACATAGAACTTAAGCTCTTTAAGCAGAACAATGGACAAACATAACAAAGCAGCACATGATTAAACGTACATAAATAGCACAAATCACAAACCAGCACATGGCTAAACGTACATAAATAGCACAAATCACAAACCAGCACATGATTAAACGTACGTAAATAGCACAAATCACAAAGCAGCACATGGTTAAACGTACATAAATAGCACAAATCACAAAGCAGCACATGGTTAAATGTACATAAATAGCACAAATCACAAAGCAGCACATGGTTAAACGTACATAAATAGCACAAATCACAAAGCAACAAATGGTTAAACGTACATAAATAGCACAAATCACAAAGCAGCACATGGTTAAACGTACATAAATAGCACAAATCACAAAGCAGCACATGGTTAAACGTACATAATAGCACAAATCACAAAGCAGCACATGGTTAAACGTACATAAATAGCACAAATCACAAAGCAGCACATGGTTAAACGTACATAAATAGCACAAATCACAAAGCAGCACATGGTTAAACGTACATAAATAGCACAAATCACAAACCAGCACATGGTTAAACGTACATAAATAGCACAAATCACAAAGCAGCACATGGTTAAACGTACATAAATAGCACAAATCACAAAGCAGCACATAGTTAAACGTACATAAATAGCACAAATCACAAAGCAGCACATGGCTAAACGTACATAAATAGCACAAATCACAAAGCAGCACATGGTTAAACGTACATGAATAGCACAAATCACAAAGCAGCACATGGTTAAATGTACATAAATAGCACAAATCACAAAGCAGCACATGGTTACACGTACATAAATAGCACAAATCAAAAAGCAGCACATGGTTAAACGTACATAAATAGCACAAATCACAAAGCAGCACATGGTTAAACGTACATAAATAGCACAAATCACAAAGCAGCACATGGTTAAACGTACATAAATAGCACAAATCACAAAGCAGCACATGGTTACACGTACATAAATAGCACAAATCACAAAGCAGCACATGGTTAAATGTACATAAATAGCACAAATCACAAAGCAGCACATGGTTAAACGTACATAAATAGCACAAATCACAAAGCAGCACATGGTTAAACGTACATAAATAGCACAAATCACAAAGCAGCACATGGTTAAACGTACATAAATAGCACAAATCACAAAGCAGCACATGGTTAAACGTACATAAATAGCACAAATCACAAAGCAGCACATGGTTAAACGTACATAAATAGCAAAAATCACAAGCAGCACATGGTTAAACGTACATAAATAGCACAAATCACAAAGCAGCACATGGTTAAACGTACATAAATAGCAGAAATCGCAAAGCAGCATACATATAATTATATATACATACATACATACATAAACCAGGGGCGGATCCAGGATTTCAAGCTAGGGGGGGCGGACTTAAAAAAATTGCGCCGAGCGGAGGGAGTTGCGAAAATTGTTGGGGTATTTCGTGTGAAAAAAAAATCATATTTTTTTCCAATTTTAGGGGAGGCGTGCGCCGGGTGCAATCCCCCCCCCCCCCCCCCCCCCGCCTTGGATCCGCCCCTGTAAACCATAGGTATACATAAAATACATGCATACATAAAAGAACAACGGCAAATGTTTCCCGTCTCCTCAAAAGGCAATAACAACATGACTCACAAAAATAAAAATGTTTACGCTTCACCGATTCAATAGGATAATACGGAATGATAAATATATTTTTGCCAAATCAAATGCTTTTTTTATACTCAAAAGGTCAACAATTTATTCCGTCACAAACACCAGATCGATTCTGCAAACTCCTATGTTTCACGCTGTACCAAAACAAATTTGAACATCAAAATAAGTAGAAATGTGTTAAACTTTGCGCCTTGAAAGCGTTCGAAGTCACGGGACCACACTATGCGTTAACATTTAAATTATTGCAATTGTTTCACAAGCCCGTTTACTTCATTAGACACCTCATACATGAAATATAACGTAACGCATATCTTGACGTCATCGTAGAAAAAAATGTCAGAGATACGGAAAGCGACATTTGAAAATACGAAAAATGAAAATAAAAAACACAAAATATTTAGGAAGTGAGTGATTTATTGTTTAGCGCCAATTCAGCAATTTTTCAGCTATGTCTTGGCGAGAACAAGTTAATTATCAATGAGATGATGATGAGGTCCGCCTTGTTGTAGACCAACACTCTCAATTGAAATTGCATAGTGCTAACTCACTGTAACAACATTCCGCGAATAGACATGTCGCTCCACTCGGACACATTATTCTGATTCCGAGCCAACCATTCTTTGCTCTTTCTCCTTAAAGCTGTGTGCCTAGCGGAGAAGCAACACATACCAATATTAAAGCCTTTGGTTTAACCCGACCGAGGCTTGAATCCACGATCTACCGCATTCGAGGCGAGCTCCCTATCAATTACGCCACCGATCCGGTGACTTCTTCAATTAATATGAACTTTCAATTATATACTTTACTTAAACCATTTCCGACATGATTCTAACATAATGCGTTTGTTTCGTAGGAGTTACTGTGATTTCATGTGAGCGAACAGGTTCTTGTTAACACAAAGTCCAATGGAAATGACATTTTCCCTCATTATCTCTATAATAGCGAGCATAGCAAGAATCGCAAGATGTGAGCTAAGCAGCAAGTGTGTAAGGAGATTAATTAATATATGATCAATACCAACCGGAAATGGAAATACGGAGTGAAGAATAAGTGGAAATAGCCTTTTCATTTGAATAAAAAATAAATATCCAGTTTAAAATAAAAAAAAAACTAAATTAGAAAGATAACCGTACAGCTTCTTTACATGAAACGATTAATTTATTTAAAAATGGACAATCGTTAGACCTTCTTGTCTCGTCCCTAAAGCTGTCGTCACACGATTTCGTTGATCATGTCGCTCATGGTTTCAAAACTAAGGAAAAAATGTCAACCAATTGTAAGAGTATAAAGATGATTTATTTAGAACAATATTGATTCAGTTACCAACCCTTTTAAATACATTTTTGTACACATGAGACAGAACAAAATTCCAATTCTTGTCGCTTGTGTGATGCAAAAATATCGTCTGCTATGATCTAGCTTTACAAGACACAATGACGAAAAGAGTATACTATGATGTAAGCAAGAAAGGTTTGAAGGTAACAAAGGAGTAACATATTTAAATTGTTTTTTTTTTAAATTGATCAAATATTTAAAATTCGCAAATACCCATAATACATTCATAAGAGAAAAGAAAAACAACAACGACAAGAATCATATTTAACAAACCAAGCGTATATGTTTGTGAATTTTTACGTTTGCTGAAAAACTAATATATTTTGCTCACTAATTAACTATAATACATATACATTCGATTGAAATGAGGTACTAAGGAAATTTTGTATGTCCCTGCCACATAAAGTTACCCATGTTTGGTATGTAGGTGTATAATGATAAGATACCGATCAAGTTTACGTTTCGCTTTGGTCCAATGATTTTTGGCCGAGTTATGGCCCTTGGACTTTGAAATTCGGCCTAATATTTAGTTGTCAACACTTTATTCCACTATAATTTGAGATATTGACTTGGATTTTGGTATGTGAGTGTATAGTGATGAGTTACTGATCAAGTTTGCAGTTCGTTCCGATTGAATGATTTTGGACTAATTTACGCACCTTGGACTTTTTAGCTCACCTTGCCAAAGGCAACGTGAGCTTTTGCCATCACTTGGCTCCCGTCGTCTATCGTCCGTTAACTTTTCACATTTTAATCTTCTCCTCTGAAACCCCTCAGCCAAATGAACTGAAACTTGGTAGGAAGCATCTATGGAAGATTCTTTATAAAGATTGCTCATTTCGTCCCGACCCGTTTCCAAGCATGGCCGCCATAGACAATTCTTGTTTCTGATTGGCCGATTTTTTAAAATCTTCTCTTCTGAAACCTCTTAGCCAAATGAACCGAAACTTGGCAGGAAGCATCTATAGAAGGTCCTCTATAAAGATTGCTCATTTCGTCCCGACCCTTTCACAAACATGGCCGCCACAGGCCATTCTTGTTTCTGATTAACCGATTTTTTAAAATCTTCTCTTCTGAAACCGCTTAGCCAAATGAAACGAAACTTGGCAGGAAGTATCTATTGAAGGTCCTCTATTAAGTGTACTCATTTCGTCCCGACCCGACTACAAACATGGCCACCACAGGCCATTCTTGTTTTTGATTGGTTGATTTCTAAAAAATCTTAACCTCTCAAACCGCGTTCCCAAATCAACTAAAATTTGGTAGGCAGCACTTATGGAACGTTCTCTATAAAGATTACTCATTTTGTCCCGATCCATTAACAAACATGGCCGCTAGAGGTAATTATTGTTTCTGATTGGCCGATGTTTTAAGCTCTTCTCCTCTGAAACCGCGTAGTCAAATGAACCGAAACTTGGTATGAAGCATCTATAGAAGGTTCTCTATAAAGATTGCTCATTTTGTCCCAATCCGTTTATAAACATGGCCGCCACAGGCCATTCTTGTTTCTGATTGGTTGATTTCTAAAACAATTATCCTCTGCAACCGCTTTCCCAAATGAACTGGAATTTGGTAGGTAGCATCTCTGGAAGATCCTCTATAAAGACTGCTCATTTTGTCGCGATCCATTAACAAACATGGCCGCCACAGGTAATTCTTGTTTCTGATTGGCCGATTTTTTAAAATCTTCTCCTCTGAAACCGCTTTGCTAAATGAACCGAAACTTGGTAGGAAACATCTATAAACATTGCTCATTTCGTCCCTATCCCTTAACAAACATGGCCGCCACAGGCCATTCTTGTTTCTGATTGGTTGATTTTAAAAAAATCGTCTCCTCTGAAATCGCTTGGCCAAATGAATCAAAAGTTGGTAGGAAGCATCCTTGGAAGCTCCTCTATAAAGAATGCTCATTTAGTTCCGATCCGTTAACAAACATGGCCGCCACAGGCCATTCTTGTTTCTGATTGGCCTATTTTTTTAAATCTTCTCCTCTGCAACTATTTGGCCAAATGAACCGAAACCTGGTAGGAAGCATCCTTGGAAGATCCTCTATAAAGTTTGCTGAATTATTTCCAATCCGTTAACAAACATGGCCGCCACAGGCCATTATTTTTTTCTGATTGGTTGATTTCTAAAAAATCTTCTCCTCTGAAACCGCTTTCCCAAATGAACCGATATTTGGTAGAAAGAATGTATGGAATATCCTCTATAAAGATTGCTCATTTTGTCCCGATTCGTTAGCAAACATGGCCGCCACAGACAATTCTTGTTTCTGATTGGTCGATTTCTAAGAATCTTCTCCGCTGAAACCACTTTACCAAATGAACCGAAACTTGGTAGGACGCATTTATGGAATGTCCTTTATAAAGATTGCTCATCTTGTCCCGATTCGTTAGCAAACATGGCTGCCATAGGCAATTCTTGATTCTGGTAGGTTGATTTCTAAGAATCTTCTTCTCTGAAACTACTTGGCCAAATGAACCGAAACTTGGTGGGAAGCACCTATGGAAGGCTCTGTATTAGGTTTCTTCAAAGCAGAATGAAAGGTGAGCGACACAGGCTCAGCCCACTGAGCCTCTAGTTTAACTTTGGCCAAATATGTAGTTGTCACCACTTTATTTCACAATGCTTTGAGATATTGACTTCATTTTTGGTATTTGGAATTACAATGATGAGTTACAGATTAAGCTTAGCTTTTGTTCCCACTGAATAATTTTGGTCAAATTACTGTCCTTGGATTTTAGAATTTTAGAATTTTACAATGACTATTAAATGGTAATGCTTTATAGGTATAGGACTTCTTATTCATATGCAAGTGTTGTAGATTCCTGATCATATCAAGATTTGTTCAGGAAATATTGTTTCCTTGAATAAGTCTTGTAAATTTAAGGAGGCTTGAGGATACAGATCATACACAATAGTTTGTTATTCTTAGCCTATTACTGAGGGAATTAAAAAAGGGTGAAACATTTGCGAGCCTCCTTAATATTCACGGCGGAGACATTCGTGTCGTTGCGACACATCTAATTCATTTTTATGAATTGTTAGATTTTTACCAATGTTAAAACTATTTATATTGATTTCAATACTGTTATTTTATCACTGCGATAATAAAGTCCTTTTAAGGTAAAATAAAGTTGTAATGTAACAAAATGGACAAGGGCATAATACTCTTCAAATTGTGAGGGCAAGATTGTGCTGGAAAGGGAAGACATCGTGGGTGACCATTCTAAGAAGAGTTAGAATACACCAAAGAGGGAATCAGAATCTGCAAATCAAAGAAGAACAGAAAACACAATGGCCAACAAAAGGACAAAAGGACAAAGAACCATCTACAAAACACTACACAGAAAACTAAAGATCAAGCAAAACGAACCGACTAAATACAGGAGATGAACTCAGATCCTCCGTAAGGATAAGCAGTTACTGCTTCACTAGTGCCACCTGTCATGTTGCTCCAGTTACAAACCTGGTGATAAGTCATAAAAAATTTGCCTTCGAAAGAATAGATTGTAGGAATGATCTATTGAAGTTCCGTACAGTAGGCTTATCAGACATAACATGGTATACAGTGGATAAGGGTAATAACAAAATTACCGTACTCCGAACAATCTTACCAAGGGAAAGTCAAAACTCATAAGTATATAAATAGACAAGATCAGTTAACAACCGGAAAACTGTGAAAACGTAATGACCCTGACTTGGTACAGGCATTTCTAAAGAAATGATGGGTTGAATCAGATTTTAAAGTGGAACCTGTCTCATCCGACACACCAAGGAACCGGGATGTCGGAATATTCATGTTTTATTTTAGTTATCAGAAATACTGTGGTACAATAAATTGTTGTCGTATGTCACAGGATGTTGGAAAACTCGGGTGTCGGAATGCACAAATTCCACTATATATGTATAATGAAGCCTTGTGTCATCTTTGCCTTTAACGCTAATGAACAACCAGCAATTAAGAGGAAGTGTCTGAACATCCAGCTGCCATAAATAATAGAGACTCTGCTTATAATTGTATATACAATCACACCTGCCCGTGCGGTCACCCCTATCAAGAAGTCACCTGTATTAAAAGGTCACATTTTTCTTGTCCTGTCATAGAAAATTTCATATGAATTGGTCACCAATCTTGCAAGGCTACTGTTGTACATAGAGGATTTACACGCACCACACACCAGTTCGATAATACACCAGATGGTAAAATGAACTATATCGGAAGAACAATTGCAGGCTGCATGGAGCCTCTGGTTCTTGCTTGGCTTGCCTGGCAATATTACATATAATCTCTTCCCATCAATTAAAATCAATGACTTGTGCTAAAATCAGGTCAATAGATATGTAACCAAATTTTAGCATAAGCATAATTCTAATAACATTTGTTTAATTGCAAACTTATATTGCTAAAAATGTGTCTACATGATCTGATTTTGACCTAAGTGTACAGTAACAAGTATCCCAGGCAACACTTTTCTCTACGCTCTGCTGATGACGGCTATGTTGTGTTAGTCGTAATAATAATCCCCTCCTTTCCTCATTATTAATGACTAATTACCAGGTTTGTGGCAAGAGTAACACGACGGTTACCAACACAAAAGGTACGAAAAAGGAAAAAAACATGATCTACAACACTACACAAAAAACTGGATGAATCTATGTACTCCGGAAGGGTTAGCAGCGAACGAAGATATTTAGATCCATGTCATCTCTTGACATCTTTCATTGTCTTCTGCTTCCATCAACTTTTCATATTTGCGATTTTTTATTCAATCACAAATACAACAATGGCTATTTTGTTTTCTGATTGGATGAAATTTAAGGTATCTTCAAAGAAGAGTTTGGAGATACCAAAGGGGTATTAAGTATCCATAAATCGAAGGACAGACAACACAATGCCCAAACAAAAATGTCAAAGGGACAAACAACGATCTACAAAACGCTACACATAAAACTAAAGATCGAGTAATACGAACCCCACTAAGAACAGGGGTTGAACTCAGCTGCTCCGGAAGGGAAAGTATTTCCTGCTCTAAGAAACCACACGTATGATGGTAATGTTACGTATTACTCTCTATAAAGTTTGTGCTTGCGGGGAAATGACTAAATTATTTCAATGAGAAACTATAGACTTGAATGAATCCAAACTGTGTATAAATAATCATTGGACTGTCTAATTGGAAATTCTGCATGACCAACATTGCATGACAAATTCAATATAAGACTTGAGATGTTTATAATTATTATTCTCTGAATAAGACTTTGAACTTACCAAAGGGGTAATCAGAATCCGTAAATCGAAGAAGGACAGACAGACCCTGAACCATTTTGAAATCAAACTTTCACAGCATGCCCTTTTAATAGTCCTCGACAATATGAAAATAATTTTGCCCCGATCGGAAAATACAAAATACAAAATTAAATAGAACTCTCCTTCACTAGGTAGGGACGAACATGGGTGCCACGTGTCTGAAGAATGCCACGCCCTTCTGTATCATTTTGCTTCTAACACCAGTGAGTGAATAAACGAAGAATATCGAAGTGGCAATCAAAAATGAACAACGAAAAACTGGCAACAGATATGGGGTACAGAAGACGAAGACAAACAAAACAGAAACACAAGCACAGAACAATGTGTTGGACACCATGGAAACAACCACAAAGAACATAAATAAGACATTATCCCTCCCTGCTACAAACAACTGGAGGTAAAGACGAACCGAACGTCGTTTTATGTTAAATTCGTAACGAACATCACAACAGGGAACTCAGAATGTAAAGACACATAATAGGACAACAACAAAACTAAGAATAATTATTGTCGTTTTGAACAACGCTAATTAAAACAATATTAAATGAGCAATATTTCAGCCATATCAGACATTTCGATGAGATGGCGATGATGTGCGCTTTATATTAGACTAATGGCTGGGTTTTTATATACAGTTGTACCTGATTCATTAAAGCAACATTCCATGAGTAGACATGTTGCTGCACTCAGACACATTACCATAATTTCTTTGTTCCTATTCCTTACTGTTGAGTGTTTAGCGAAAAAGCAGCAAATATCAATTTAATAGTCTTTGGTTTGACCTGACAGGGGCTCGAACCCACGATAAATTATAGCAGCTCCTATATTAAATGAGCAACTTATGCTTGGAGTGATTGTTGGTCATCATCTCGTTCCTTCTTTGTAGAAATCAAAACATCCGTCCATATTTAAACGCCATGATTTACCTATATGGTCTACAATGTGTTTATATGTACTCTCTTCTTTAGTCTCCTCTGCAGTGTAAAGGTGAGAGCGATCGTTTCGGGGGTGGCTAATCGTCGACTGGTCTTAGGGTTTGGTGTTTGACGCCACTTTCAACATATTTCAGCTATATGGTTAGAGGAAACTAGAATACGAGGAGAAAACCACCGACCTGTCGTATGTCACCGACGAACTTTATCACATAATGCTTTATCGAGTACACCTCGTCATGAGCGAGATTCAAACTCACAATTTTAGTGGTGATAGACACTGATTGCATAGGTAGTTGTAAACCCGACTACCATACGATCACGACATGACCGCTCCTCCTCCAACCAAATCAAACAAAAGCAGGTAAATTTCGAAAAAAAATATGTTTGTTCTTACCAATGTTCAAAGTTTGAAATACAGACAAAAGTCATTTCTTAAGCTTGAGAAATGTATAATTTTCATCAACTATCCTAACCCAAAGATTGAAAGGTCTTAATTGATTAGTTCTGTATTATAAAGTTATAAAGTGTTTAACCCCTCTTTCAACAATATTTCAGTTATATCATGCAGGTCAATTTTATTGGTGGTAGATACCGGAGAAACCGCCAATCTGTCGCAAGTCAGTGTCAAACTCTATTACATAATATTGTACCGAGTACACCTCGTCATGAGCGGTATTCGAACTCACAGCGTGAATGGTGTTAGGCATCTTCTTGCATAGGTAATTCTAAATACACATACTATACGACCATGACGACCCTTGTACTGCTATAACTTTACACGCTATATAATCACAAAAGGTTATTAATTCATATCTTTGAAATTCAATAAATTAAAAAAACAATTAGTTCTGCTAACATTAAATAATGTGTTAACTTATTATTTTATGCATTGCATGATTAATAATTCCTATCATATCAACCTTATAAATATATAATACCTATAGCGTTGGTCTAGAAAGTGGAAAGTCACAGAAAATGTGACGTATAAGAATGGATGTACAACATTAAGTGATAATGTTTGTCAGTGACTTGCAGCAGGTCTGTGGTTTTCTTCGGTTTCAAATTTCTGCCATTTTTGCCCAAAAAGAAGACATTTTTTTCTACCGATTTTTCCCCCTACAGTTTGAAAATCTTCTGCTGCAAAGATTGTTTTATATGATTTGATTTATTGTGCTTAACGCCACTTTCAGCAATATTTCAGTTATATCGTGGCGGTCAGTTTTAGTGGTGGAAGTACCCGGAGAGAACCACCGACCATGAGCAAGCAACTGATAAGCTTTTTTCACTTGCGACTGCGAGTCGAGTGCACCCTTTTTGTAATTTCCAAAGCCGGACGTAAACCCACGCCGTATTGGTGATAGGCTTGTATGAGTTGCTACCGAACTGAGCCACCCGGGCCTCGGAAATTGTTAGTGTTTTTTCCCAGTTTTCCGGTTGTTGACTGATTTTGTCTGTTTGTTGATAGATGAGTTTTGCCTTTCCCTTTGGAAGATTGCTCGGTGTTCGGTAATTTTGGTATTACCCATATTTACACGAATCAACAAATGAGTTGCTAAGCAAAGCAATGTTTAGTTTAAACATATTTTATTTGCTCAATGTGCAAAAAGGATAAGACACAAGTTAAACAAACTGATGATGTCTTCTCCTATATACAACATTATTTGATAGGGCATGCATGTATATAAATATTTCTTACAATTAATATGTGTAGATAGAACAAAAACAGAGAATGAAGAAAGGAATGAGAGAGAGGGTTAGTGGTGATGATGTGTGCGATTGTTCTTTTGGTGAACTACTAGACACCAAGAAACCTTTCCGACCTCTTTATTTATTCAAAGACATGCCTAAAAATAATTTCGTTCTGTTCATACAAGAGTGTAGGAGTACCACAGGTCAAAAGTGTAAGGGTTAAAGCACAATAATTAGGTAGCTAGTTGAGGTTTTGAAACAATGTATGTCTATTATTTGAATAATGGGGACAATCGAAGAAGAAATGCAATACATCAGCAAGAGACGTAATCTACTAAATTCTGGTTCACTCGAAAACCAGCATATTGTATCCAAGTGGTATGACATCTGTATCTGTTAAATGATGTTTCGGTGTAAGTTAGTACTATAAAAAATCCAACTGAGCGCGTTGGTCTAATACAGAACAGACACCATCATAATCTAAACAAAAGGTTCTCTTCGTGATATATCTGCAAAATTGCTCTTTTTGGCGTTAAACAACAATCACAGCGACTCGCCCATTGCTCTCGAAATTCACAATGCTGAAATACTGCTCACTTGACAATAAACAAAAACAATGAATTAATTGTCCAAACATGACAAATAAAAGTTCATTCCAAGAAACAGATTCTTTCAAAAGTAAATCAAATAGAAAAAAAGACTGTTCAATGCATTGTTTGTCGTTAAGATTCTTGTGCTGATGTCGTCAACTGGACTTGTGTGTTGTTGTAATCGACCACAGTTATAAATTGTTCATTTCATTAGAAATATGCTTGAAATTTATTAAGATCAAAATCAATGTTTCAAGGATGTTTTTCCTCTAGTGGTAATGCAACAAAGTATTGAAATTTACACTGATTGATTTCAGCATTATTCGCTTTAATTGAATGGGAAGAATAGTGTTAGAGTTATCAATGAAAAAAACTACACAATTTTCTTGGAAAGTTTTTAATTAACTTTTTGTGCAGTCTCGTCTATTTGTGTATGAACATCATAAAAAGGTAACATGAGCAGTGTCACGTATTTTAAGTTGGATTCTATTTTCGTATTTTTTGTTTCGTAAAATTCGGGAAATTAGACTGATTAAATTCACAGGTGAAAATCGTGAAAGAAGCAAAAAATGAAATATTGCATTGCTATTTCCATACTCTTAAGCAACTTTAGTGATTCAACTATATCTAATACGGAATTTTTTAAACTTTCAACACCGCAATGTTTGTCAGCCATTTCTGTTTTTGACACAAAACCAAGTAATTCCAAGCTTCAATGTGCAAGCTCATGTCTAGACAATTTAGTTGGGATGTGTGGAATGTATGTTTGGAATTCTGAAAAAAATGAATGCTTGTTTCACTCTGATAGTACATTCTTTGGAAATGTTTCCATAGAAACAGGATTTCTAATATACAGCAGAATGTATAGCGGTATGTAGTCGTATATAGTATTGTAGCACTTTAGAATAGTGGATTTGGGCTTATGGTGTTTAACACCACATTCAACAATATTTCAGTTTTCTCATGGCAGTTTTATTGATGGAGGAAACCGGAGAAAACCGCCGAACTGGCACGTCACTGGCAAACTTTATCACATAAATGTTGTATCGAGTACACCTTGCCATCAACGTGATTCGAGCTCACAACTTTAGTGGTAATAGGCACTGAATACATGGGTAGTTGTAAATCTAACGACCATACGATCACAACCATAACTGTCTCTCTTTAGAACAGAAAATACTTTATAAAGTCCGGCCTTTGAATCATCGTTTGCCTTAGTTTGTGGGTACCGATGTTACCATTTCATTTCTATAAGGCACCACTTTACTTTACTATCCTCTAATATTAATCACAATTCTACTATTTATATTCCCTATAATAACTTATTTATATTTTATCAAATAATGAATCATTTTATATAAAAAAATATTTCTTTAATATCAGAAATAATTTTTTTGTATACGAAGAAATGGATTTTGATATAAAATAATATAAGGATTTAATTCATACATTTCACCACATCATGATTTTCGGTTTCCTCCACCAATCAAACTGACCACCACGATATAACTGAAATATTGTTGAAGTGGCTGTAAGCATAAACCCATGATATACCAACCCACCATGTGTACAAGTACGCGAGCAACGTAATATCCTTAAACAGAATGGAAAGCTTAATATATCGTTGAGGAAGGGTTAGCGTTATTGGTATTTGTCTTTAAGTTGACGAGTAACACGACGGGTGCAACTAGTGGAGCAGGGATTGCTTACTTTTCCGGAGCACCTGAGTGGTTATGTATATGTGTGTTAGGAGTATTGATTTTAACTCTGTTTCTACGATTTTACGCTGGATTTTGGAGCTGTTCTTGACTGTGGCATTTGTTTGCGTTTTCCATTTTATTGTGCTAGGAGTAAAATACCGGTATATGCTTATTGTAATTTAATAATGTAACATAAATTACACATGAGTTCACCCACGGGTCTTTAGTGGGGTTCGTGTTGCTCGATCTTTAGTTTTCTGTGTAATGTGTTGTAGATCGTTGTTTGTCTTTTTTCTTTTGGCCATTGTACATAGTGTCTGTCTTTCTTCGATTTCGGTTTCTGATTACACCTTTGGTATCTTCAAACTCTTCTTATAATGGCTATTGATTGCACAATGTACGTTGTTCGTAAAAGGAAAACTCCAGTCAGTTGAAAAATTGCTATATTTCAATACATTGTAAGTTTTTATTCATAAATAACTAATTAAACAACATTACTAAGACCAAACTGGTAGAACGTGCTAAAGTGTAATCGGACGGCTGTATCGAGAAACAGACACGGTGTTGACAAAACTGTTGATACTCATGAAATATTGATAAATGCAATACTATTTTATGTTTGTCTTCAAGAAATATGATAGACAAAACCATGTGTGAAGTTTTATGACGAAATATCTCCGATTTCTATGTAAATTTACGAATTGAAGTGGGGAAACACCCACAGGTAATTTTAGCGATGTATTTTTATCTTGGACAAGAATAATGAGCGTCATGATTGGATGACCGATTTAAAACACACTGACTCCGCATGGTAAAAAGATGCATATACAAGAAATCTATGCTCTACTTTATTCATTTGTTTGATTCTGGAATATTGTTGATCATTGATTTAAACATGGAAAAAGGATAAAAAGGGGGGGATTTTATTTGTGAATTTTACAGTTAAATAAATGTTATGTTTCGACAATTTAAAGAGAAAACTAAAAAAATATTGCGACTAAAGCTTAAATCAGTGTTAAAAATTGAACAAATATCAGCAGTTTTGTAAATGAGATTTATTTTAAATAGAAAATCTGAATTTATTATTTATTAATTTATTATTTATGATACAATTTTATATCTCTTGGGAGGGTGAGGGGGTCTATGATGAAAATTTTAAATAAAAACACAGGATTAGTTTTTTGCTAAAAAAAATCCAGGACCCCTGTGTCCATGACATTTTTTTTTTTAAAGTTAATAATATGAAATATTGACATCCACACTTGCCTTTTGGTCAACACATTTCTGTGTCCACACTTGTTATTAAACAAAGAACACCTTTATTAACATTAATATATCCAATTAGAAATATGAATATTTGGAATTTCCTGTCGTAGTGTAAGCGTCCTTGACACCTCTTCATGTGACGTCACGGAGACGGATCATGTTAGTTGAATCAATAATGTATCTGACTCTTCCCAACATTGAGCCCTTTTGGTTATGCTTTAATATCAGATCAACTGCAATACAATGTTAACAATTTGTATATCGTCCTAATTTTTTCTTATTATTACCATCCCATGTTACATTTTCACAACACAAATGAGTTTATTTGTATTTGTGGTGGGGGGGGGGGGGGGGGATCTACGTATAATTCCATGTTTTACATGATTGGCCGTAGGTTAACTAACTGTTTCTTTTAACTCGTTTTATGCATACACATGCTCTTTTTCTTTTTTGTCGCCAATGCTATCGTACTTTCCCGTGTTTTTCGTGGTCACTGGTCGATGTGTTGACAAGGGTAGCCTGATCGGTAATTACAAAACAAAATCTTCTCACACTTTCCCTTTTCGTTAGTGCAATAAAATGTTTGACATGAAGTCGTAATGATTTTGTAAACATCAAAAGATAAATATATATAGAATAAAGGGCATTTTTTTTCGATACTCTCTTTATCAGGACCATTATCTGGAGACCCCGATAGGGTGATCCAGATGATTGTAAAGACAGTATCGAATACAAATAGTCCTTTATTTTGTTTATCGGTATATAATATACATACATAAATCATTAAAACTTTGGAAAAAATATTTTTTGCAGTTACTGAAAAGATTTCGGATCTAAACTCTATTTATTTCCATGCAAAAACTATTCTTTTTTGGGACTACTTTTTGTTAGCCTATTTTAGTTTGTGAAGCGTCATTCATTCAAACCACGCGCGCCACATTATCAGTTGAACTATGAATGAGACGTCACAGGGTGCAATACCTAGGCGTAGAAAAGATTGTCATTTTCCTGGTTTCTGGATAGTATTTTGTTTATGTTGAGTCTTAATACTGTTTAGTAGCTGGTTTATATGGCAAATAGAACATCAAGACATCTAGATTTTTTTTAGTTGATAATCTGCACATAGTTCATCAAAGCATGGTGTATGTATTTTTGTAGATTTTGGCTACTGTACTGTATGTATCTATTCAGACCATTGTTCATTATGAATTTATGTATACCAGTAGCAGACGATTTCCTGTTGGAAATCTCGCCAAGATGTAGTGTAATTAATTATACTATAACTAATTGACGAGTTTCATTATCAAAAATATGTCACGAATGACCAAATAACACAGTAACTCACGAATGCGCGTGGAAACAAAGTGAATTATATTAATTTATTTTTTCTTCAAATTCAATACGGTTGTTTCGAATCATTTCCATTCCGTCCACATTTTGTTATTTTCGTTCGCCAGATCACGTGATTTCGATGGACTAATCGGCATTGAACTTCTGTTGTCAATGTACACAATAAAAACTCCAATGGATATGTGCCGTTTTAACGTTCGATCCTCAACTTAAAAAAATCTTAACATTTTTTGTAAAAAAGACAGATATCAATTAAATTATTTTATTATATAGATATCGATTAAATACCGTGATTTCCGAGTTAAATAAAAACGATAATTTCACTATTGAAATTACCATTTTTATTTCACTCTCGCTATATTTCACGCAATTTCGTTGTCGACGTCATATGAAGACTTCTAGTTTGAAACGTAAAAAATAGACGTTATTTGGCTTCGTGTACGCTTCAATTTGGATCAAATTTAACTAATATAATATTTCAAGGTAAGCATTTTAATTATTTGGTTGTCGTGGGTGGGTGGCTCCATGTTTTGTGAAGCGATACACATTATAGTATATCCCTCCGCTACGCACGTAATATAGTGCAATTAAAGTCATTTTATATTAAATTCGATTCGAAACATTTTCTTTTTATCTATATAATAAATACTATAACTAAGTGACGAGTGTCATTATCAAAAATATGTCACGAATGACCAAATAACACAGTAACTCACGAATGCGCGCAGCGCATGAGTGAGTTAAAACGTTATTTGGTCATGAGTCAATTCGTTATAGTATAATTATTTGTATCAAAGACTTCAATGCAGAGACAAATACTTCTTTAAGATTAAATTTGTTTTCTTTCTTTATTTGCGACTGTCAGCATCATCAAAGGAAAACGATCTGCCTTTATGTATATATTTCTGATATCAGACAGATAGTGGGGTACCGAACACCAGTATTTATTCAGCGGTTTCCTTAGCATCTCCATATTACAAATACTTATAATCTACCGCATCTACGACTATGATATGCTGACGTTGTCACAGTAATAGCGTAAACACAAGAAGTCGCCTGCCGATTTGCTCAGACGTCAAGACAAGAAAAAGACGGAACGTGGTCGAAATTGACATGATTCGAAACAATCGTATTGCATATTTCATTGCAAACAACAGCATTTTACAATTTACTTCCCGAAACAGCGTGACATCATTGTTTTCATTAGCGACCACCGACATTGACCTAGCACGATTGTGTCACAATACATATCCTTCCGCGTTGGTCAGCGCATTTCAAATGATGAACTGACCCATTAAATTTCTGATATGGTCAAGTACGTCGACCCTACCTTTATCTATCGGCACACTTCAAAGGAATGTGGCACTAATTACCCATAAACGAAGTTATTTTACGATGTACTTATTTTTTAATAATAAAATTGCAACAGATCAATGCTGGAAGAGCTTTAATTGCAGGTATAATCCGAGAATGGATTATGTCTTTTGTCTCATCACATTGAATAGTTCTGAAAAATGACGATCCCGATTGTTTGGTGCTACATGCAACTTCAATGACCAAATTCTACCTTACAGTATACTATGCTTAATATTCATTAACGCAAATGTCTTTTATTTAATGTCATTTAAATTTTCACGCAAACTTGTTAAGACCATGGCGTTTTCCTTTAGAGAACAGAATCGATACAGATACCAAAAAAAACCCACACACATACTATGTAAATGTGTCTAAACTTATTCATATATAATATCACACATTTTCAGATAAATACGATTTAACGTTATACGGATATAATTACGTTCCATTCTGACTTGTCTCTAAAGATATGTTTGCCATGTTCACTGTTCTATGCGTATTTGTTTGTTTGATTGCCATGGTGTTGACACTGGATAACCTGGAAAACAAACCATACTTTCTTTTATCTTTACACATTCTTTGTTTTCCAGTGTAGAGTGTAAATATATAATAAAAAGGAACAAAAAGGCACAAAAAAGAATTGTTCGACCTACGTCAGCAAAGGGATTATTATCGTGGTATAACAGATACTGTGAATTTCAAAAAATATAGAAACAAATTGATATCATCCATTAGAACCAGTAAAGCTATTTATTTTTCTGAGGCTATTAAATCTGGTAATAATGTAGGTGAATTATGAAAACACTTAAAGGACATAAACTCAGTATCAAAATGTCATATAAAATGTATAAATATTGATGGTAGGAAATGTGATAATATTGAAGATATTTGTAGTAATTCTAATAACCATTTTTCGTCAGTGGCTGAACGCATCATCAAAAATTGCAACTTGAATGCGTCCACTGAAAAATTAGATAATTGGGTTAGTTCCAAGCTTTGGCTTGAAAATACATTTTCATATACTTGTATACTACCAGAAGAAGTACTTAGGGACGAACCATTTAACTTGCAAGGGGGGGGGGGGGGGGGGGTCATGTTTTTTTCTAAAAAAGATATTCTAATTCCCAATGTTGCTGAAAAAAATATTCTGATTTTGGTGGAGGTAAAAAACAATAATCTGATTCAGAGTTTTCGCTATATAGCTTAATATTAAATTCTGGAAAAAAAATTCGTGCTTTGCTCGACAAAAAAATTGTTCTAACTCCCGTGTTGTCCGAAAAAAAATTCCTGAACGAAGCAAAAAACCATAACCCCCCCTGCAAGTTAAATGGTCGGTCCCTTACTGCACTTTTGAAGTTGAATATTCAGAAATTCAGTGGATTGGATGGTATAAGTCCTAATATTTAGAAAATGTCAGCTACTGTTATTTACGAGTCATTAACCCACATTTTCAACTTAAGTCTTTGTACTGGAAACTTTTCTTCAAAACTTAAGCTGGCTAGAGTAACCCCACTTTATAAATCAGGAGATATTGTCCATATGAACAATAATAGACCCATAATCAGTACTTCTTAGCTGATCTACGTTAGGGAACGACCATTTAACTTGAAGGGGGGGGGGGGGTATGGTATTTTTCTAAAAACAATATTCTGATTCCCAATGTTGCTGAAAACAAATTCTGATTTTGGTGGAGGAAAAAAAATAATCTGATTCAGAATTTTTGTCATAAAATAGAATGTTAAAATCTGGAAAAAAAATCGCGACAAAAAAAAAAATATTCTAACTCTTGTGTTGTCCGAAAAAAAAATTTCTGAACGAAACAAAAAAACATAATCCCCCCTTCAAGTTAAATGGTTGGTCCCTTATTTGAACAAATAGCTTATGCACAGATTTATGAATAATTAATCAAATACAAACTGATTCATCCGAATCAATCTGGTTTCAGATCTAAGCATTCTTGTGTGACCGCTTTAACTAAAATTGTTGATCATATTCTAATAGAAATGGATCAAGGGAATTACACAAGGGTTTTGTTTCTTGATTTTAAAAAGGTATTTGACATGGTTAATAGCACTATTTTATTATCAAAGTTAAAAGTATATAAACTTGATGACTTATCTTTAAATTGGTTTAGATCATATTTGTCGGAAAGATCTCAAAAAGTAATTATCAATAATTATGAATCATCTGCACAAAATATTAGATATGGAATACCACAAGGAAGCATACCTGGCCCCTTGCTTTTTCTTTTGTATATAAATGATTTACCCCTTTATGTAGACCATAGTATGTCAGATTTGTATGCAGATGATACCACTATACACTTCTCTTCTAATTCCATATCTGACATTAACATTAAGTTGAATGAAGATATGGAAAAGGTACAGGGATGGTGCACTAGTAATGCTATGGTTATAAACACTATGAAATCAAAATCAATGATAATGGGTTCATCTAGAAAGATACAATATCTTGAGTCTAATTTTGATATTTTTTATGACGATGCTTTATTGAACGATGTAAAATATGAAAAATTACTTGGAATTACTATTGATAATTGTTTGTCTTGGTGTCAGCAAATGAATAATATTGATATGAATACAAATTATAATGTTTATTTAATAAGGGAACGACCATTTAACTTGAAGAGGGGGGGAGGGGGTATGTTTTTTTTCTAAAAAATTATTCTGATTCCCAATGTTGCTGAAAAAATATTCTGATTTTGGTGGAGGAAAAAAAAAATCTGATTCAGAGTTTTTGTCATATAACTTTATGTGGAATAGGGGAAAAATATAAATATTCTAACTCTCGTGTTGTCCGAAAAAAAATACTGAGCGAAGCAAAATGCCATAACCCGCACCTTCAAGTTAACTGGTCGGTCCCTAAGATCATCACAAAGGAAAATTTGTTCGTCCCTAGACCAAATTCTAATTTTATGAAACGAACTGTTCACTATTCCGGAACTATTTTATGGAATTCTTTACCTCCTAATTTAAAATTAATTCAAGACATAGATCTATTCAAAAAGAAATATACAGATTATTTAATGTCAAAGCAACATAACGAATGACTATATTCATTATACCAAGGATTTATCCTCGATTATACTCAGATTGTGATATTTCGTTGTGAATATGTATGTATTGTTTGCAATTGTATTTGCTGTATTTGATTAATATTGTTTTGAGGGTCACAGGGAAGATTAGCTTATTGTTGCTAACTGTGTTGCCCTCTTGAAATAAAGTCATTACTTACTTTAATACTTACTTACTTACTTACTATTGAATTTGACCACTATGTCGCAATGGAATATAATTATATGAAAAATAAATTTCCCTGACGTCATGCCTTTGTTCGGTTTGCTTGATGGAGAATAAGGCCACTTTCAACACTATTCCAGTTATATCGTGGCAGTGAGTTTTATTGGTGGAGGAAACCGGAGGACCCGGAGAATACCACCGACCTGCCGCAAGTCACTGAAAAACTTTATCACATAATGTTGTGCACCCCGTCTTGATCGAGATTTGAACTCACAACATCAGTGGTGATAGGCACTGATTGCATAGATAGATGTAAATCCAACTCCTATACCATCACGACCACGACGACCCCTGCCATTGTTCGTGTAATTGATCTACAGTTGTTCACTTTTGTTCTTGTGTATTTGAACTCTAATCTTTTATTACTAGCATTAAAAGGTGTAATATATATTATTATATAGTGGGTCTGTAGTCCGATTTGTATGTACTCCGAATTTCATATTGTGGGACCCGTTCCGGTTTTATATAGTGGCTCCAGATCCGGATTTTATATAGTGGGTCCCAATTTTATATTAATAGGGTCGGTTCCGGATTCTATCTAAAGTAACTACTCGGCCATATAATATATATAACCTCGTAATTAGGTGGCGAATAATAGAACTACTTTTCACATGTCAGTTACATAAAAGTTTGATAAAGTTATATTTTAAGCAATTTTCTATATTTCAATTATTTTCATGGATAAAAGTTAAAGTTTTAATTAGCTTTGCATGATTATATTTTACTTAGTATGTCTTCCATATTGGATTTTCGTGAACTATATTTGTGTGCGGCTTATCTTCCAGCAAACAATTTAAGATGAATTTCTACTATATACTTAGGAGGTTATTGGAAGGGTAGCGAGAATGGCCGAGTAGTTACAATTGGGATTTTACTGGGTCCACGTCCAGATTTTCTGCTCTTCGTCCGTTCGGGATTGTACGTACTGGTCCGTACTGGAACCAGATTATATAGATACCCTGTATCAAAATGTAATATTTTTTCTTTAAAGGGTGTTCTTTAGCTGGATACGACTATAATGTTGAAACACAAACGTGCCTCACATTATTCACCATACCTACACCTAAGACATGGACAGATGTCAGATCCTATTGTCAGAATGATGGCGGAGATCTCATTAGTATGTCAAACGCCCAAAAGAGAGATTTTGTTATAAGTTATGTAAGCTGTAAGTAAAAGTGTGTATTAAAAATTACAATTCTCATAAAAAAGCATCCCCCTGTTTAAACTGCAGGTCGGGTTTTTAATCCCTTAAATACGGTAAGCTTACACTGTGATGTACATTTTGTTGTTCTCCACGTAATCGGGTTATCTCCACTAATTAATAATTCTTGCCTCCACGACAGAACTGAAATATTTTTGGAAATTAGGATATGTAATGTCAAGTTGTAAGTTGAAGAAGGACAGACAATACATAATCCCTTTTGGGATTCGAAGCCAGATTTGTTTTCTGATATTACCTGCCTCCGAATCCCTTATCAACCATGAATAGTTCTATTCGAAAAAATATTTCAGGTACCCTCGCCTCGAACGGCGTGAATTACGCCTGCACCTCAATGTCGTGCCAACCGCCGCTGGAGTATTCAAAAGTAGACATATTTTACTGCATAGATATGTAAATAGAATCATGATCATCTACCTATGACGCCAGATACAACTCATCATTCCCAGCCGCCGCTTCAGATCCATTAAATGTCGTCATTTTGACTTGTTTTGAAAAAATGTCACGTGATCGCTTTTTCCACGAATTATCTGGCATAGTCTATTCCATACTTCTTGTTCAATCGGTATTCAACTGTCGATGTTATGTTCTACAGCCGAGTTGGTTTAATACAATATCTATATCGGTCATTTGTCAACTTGACTAACTAAACAACTATCACAAATTCTCTTACAACGTACATTCTTCTTTGTAAGATTTAAGATGGCACAGTCAAACTTGTCGTTTGTGATCTATTGAAATATGGTCACATAAGACAGGTGATCGCTAAATACAGGTTTAATTAATATGAAGTGCACTGTGAAGGTAAATATAAATCAGGGTAACATAATGCAAGTTTTTATTATTTAATAGAGGTGGACACTAATTAAGAAAAGGTAGATGTCTAATTTAGTGCTCACGGAAATAAATTAAAAGAAAAATCACGTGACCTAAACCGGAACTCTAGTCGAAATAAAAATGAAACAGTGTTCGGTAGCGGATACGAAAACTGTCCGGAGTTTGGAGTCATATTAAGAAAAAGGTAGATATCTAATTTAGTGCTCACGATGCTTTTATAGAATAACCTTCATCAGGTAGCCTCAAACCCAAAATATTTGAATACCAAATAACTTAAAAGTCTTTGGAGAAAAAAACTGAACTAAAGCAGGCTTGACTTTACCTTCAAATTTATCTTATAGGTAAAAAAAGGTATGGATTGGACTACACGAGGGTCAGTGGTTGGATGGCAACTCATTCGTAAATATATTCGGTACCAAGACTTTACTAAACAACAAAGACATTCATTACCAAACAGATACAGACCAGACTTGTGGAGCATTAGTTTTGCTGTCTTCTGATCCCTGGTTAATTGATGATAGTTGTAATATGCGAAGGAGATCTGACTTTTTATGCGAAATTATCCAATAATTAGCGAACATATTTGGTACCAAGACTTTGCTAAACCAGGCGCGTAGCAACCCGTACGCAAACACGCATTGAAAATTTTGACAAAAATGAAAACATGGTAAATCTAGGACATAAGATAGAATAAAACTAAATTAATAAACTAAATCAAATTCAAACAAATTCAAACATGTTAATACTTACTTAATGTACCTATGTTCAATTCCGGAAACTACGCTTATCACTTACGGAATCAGCATCGTGATTCAGTTGATGATACAAAATGGCTGATTCCATGGAGTCTGAGAAAACAACAGTTACTTCTATGCGTCCTTACCCTGACATCTTTTCTGAAGATTTCAAATTAACTGACGAAATAAATATGACATCTTTAGTAGAAGAAAGGAAAGGAAATGGTCCTTGATTTTTCAGGATTTAACTTTGACCAAGGATTTATATATAAATCCTTGCTTTGACAATTGAGTTGAAATAAAGACTACCAATTTACTTCCGAAATAAAAATATTTAAGGATTGATCGCAATGTTTGTTCGGTTCATGAAGAAATAACCACAATCAGGTTGCATGCACCGTGTAACCCGCGTAGCCGATTACGCAAGGATGTGTTCAACCTGATTGAGGTTAATTCGAATGAACCGAACAAATAATTTCGATCAATCCTTATAAATTAATTCAAGCTTTTTTTGCTATGATATTGAAAAATGTATTTATTTTAAATAAAAAGGCAAATAATCGGAAATAAATTAAAATAACCCCAAAGGTGCCTCATTTAAAGAAAATCGAAGACGCCTTGGGAACGACGTCTATTTTCAGATTCAGTACAGACGAATATAACCTCAACTTAGGGAACGGTCATTATTTACTAGGAGGGGGCCTGAAAAAAATTTCTGTTATGTGACGGTATAAGGAAAAGGCCCCCCCCCCCCCCCGCCCCCCCCGAGATTTAGCAAATTTAAAATTGACCCCCACACAAATTTTACAATATTTATTTTGCCCAACCCCTTCCCCAAATGGACAAATAACATAGTATTAATATATATTTGTGAGAAGACTACATCTCAAGAAAATAGTTCTATATGACCATTGCTAAGTACCCGTACATTATATTTAAATGGAAAATTATTTATATAGAGAATACATAAAAAGATCTGAGCATTTGCAGTCTTGACATGCTCTCATGCCTAGCATAATTTTCGCCTTAGTAGCATTACTTTTATTCTACGGACATCTATAGCTTGCAAGCTGTTCAGTATGACTCTCACGTATTGCTGGAGGCCACATTCTAATATGTTGCTTTATAATTTAATTGTTGGACTTCTGTAGTGTGGTCTCATTGACATTTATGCAACATTTTTTAGTTTTCATTAAGTGAAACATTGATGAAATAATTCAAACATTTATTCCTAGTGATTTAAAGATTAATATTAATATACATTTTTTGTCCAAAGAAACACATAAAAACTACATTTCCTTAAAATATCAAAGACAACATGAACAAAGTCATATTTTCCGATTTCACCCTACAGAATTCACAATTATGTAAATGAAGATACATGAGTAGTATATGAGTACGGACAAAGTCATATTTGTGGGGGAACAATAGGGAGCAACCGGAAGTTACATGACCGGAAGTGACGTCACCGAAAGTCACGTGACCGGAAGATACCATGGCCGGAACCGGAAGTATGCAATGCGCATGCGCAGCAGGAAGTCTCGCAATACCCCTAGTGGGACCTTTTCACCGGAAGTGATGTCAGTGATCGGAAGTAATCGTGTGCGCATGCGCAACCGGTACATTTTGTATTACTACTGGAGTAGTAGTACAAGTACATGGCTACCGAAGGGGTGGAAGGGTGTGCGCATGCCCAACCGGAAGTTGCACAATACCCTCTAGTGGGGCCTTTCTACCAGAAGCTGGCTACAGGAAGTGACGTCATTTCCCGCGCATTTTTCTTAGTGGTAGTGCAAAATGTTGGATGGGGTGTTCTCTACGACGCCTTAACTGTGATTTTATTTTGCCATGACATAGTTGAAATAATTCGAATCGTAGCATAGGCATTGTGGACAAAGTCGCAGATATATAATGTAGTGCGTTTTTATGACACTCTTCATCAAGCACACTCATAGACAAAAGATTGGAAAGCTAAATAATTCAAAAGTCTTGTAAAAATAGCAAATATCAGCTAAGTTAACAATGGCTGAGTGAGACTGGTATAAACATACTTTTTACTTCAGTTTTAATAAATTATATGATTTGGGAAATGTGCATTTAAAATATTAATATATCTAATAAACCATATCCGTGACGAAACACTGACTGAATGGATGGATGATACTCTCGGAGACTAATAGTCCACGTACCAAAGTGATCGACGACTAAGTGATGGTAATAAAACCGTTGATATGTAATAACCATATCAGTGCCGAAACACTGACTACTGGGGCGGATGACAACTTCGTAGACTAATAGTCCACTTACCTGCTGTGCAAAAAGTAGGTCTAAACGGTGGTAGGTTCTGTCAGGTTTAACTGTACGAAGAACAAAAGAATAATTTAATTTGATGTTAATTCTGCTATCTGATTGGCTGATCCGCCTAGAACAACATTGGTTATACTTGATTACCTGGGTTGATATTGTGACGTCTCCAACATATTCATTCTCCACCGATAAATTCAAATAGTCACAGGAAATTGTCCTGGTATTTGGTAATGCATATAAGAGATATGTTATCTGTGTCACAATTCAACATTTTTATAATTGTTACCTTTTCAAATAAATTCAAGCAGCAGAGACGATAATAAGGAATGCATTTGCATATAGTGAAAATGTATAAAGATAAGGAAGTCAACAAAAATGTCAAAAATATGTTTTAATCAATGTGTGACGTAAAATTGTCTTTGACATTTACTTCACTGAATTTGGTACTGCTTTGACAACCCTTTTACCTATTGTGTTCCAGTATTGTTATAAATACTGTTATAGTGACAGCGGGAACCTTTGAGCCGTAATGAAAGCGGGAGGTTTGGCGTTTTAAGATCTGATTCAACCCACCATTTCTTTAGAAATGCCTGTACCAAGTCAGGGTCATTACGGTTTTCACAGTTTTCCGGTTGTTGACTCTTTTTGTCTGTTTATATACTTATGAGTTTTGACTTTCCCTTTGTAAGATTGTTCGGAGTTCGGTAATTGTGTTATTACCCTTATTTACTACCCGACTGAATGATATTTTTTATTTTTACTTTTTCTCATCATGATTTAACTTTATCAAATTTTCATATTTCCCATTTGTTGGTATAGTGATCCCCAATATTTTAACTTAATCAACTGTAATTTTCGAATTTGCAAATACTTTGATAAGATTCACATTGATAAGATTCAAACATTATCTGGGAAAGAAATGAGACCAAGGTTAATAATATCCTTAAATAAATTATTTGTCTGCATACTATCATAATCAAGAACGTGCTATAAATAATTAACGCCAATTGCTTGGTTTTTTCATGTGTCAAATAGGAAGTGACGATAATCATTATAAGATTTTAAAGTTGGTAGGACGGTTTGATATTTTTGAGCACATGTATGACATTGTTTCGAAAACTTTATACACGTATCTTTCTTTGCTTTTGATGTTATAATGTATGTTCTTAATGCGATTCTACGCGAATAGTTATAATGGCAATTTGTTTTTGCAGTCTATTTGCGGATAATATGAATTATAACCAAATATGTCAAAGACACTTGAATTCACACATGGTTTTACGACCTACGGTTTTGGAATTTGTTCGCTTAAAGTTTCTGACAAACATAATATGTGTAATAACTGTCATGAAAAATATTCTCAGACTTTCGTCAAATGAGCAAAAGCTGCACAATGATAGATGTATCATGTTTCTCATATTTTATTGAGTGAGTGAGTGAGTAATTGTGTTGTTTATCGCCAAGTCAGCACTTTTACAGCTATATCAGGACCAAAGTTAATTTTCAATGAGATGATGATGAGGTCCGTTTTGTACTAGGCCAACACGCTTCGTTGATTTTTTTTGTAGTGCTAGCTGGTTGAAACAACAGTCCGCGGATAGACATGTCGCCCCCACTCGGACACATTATCCAGAATCCGAGCCAACCATTCTTTGCTCTTTCTGCTTACTGTTGCGTGCTTAGCGGAGAATCAACAAATACAAATGTTATAGTCTTTCGTTTCACGCGATCGAGGATCGAACCCACGATCTACCGCACTCAACACGAGCACATTTACCATTACATCACCGATTCTGTTATATGCTTTATTGAAATATAAGTTACGAATAAAAAGAACAAATGCTTACACCTTAAGTAAAAGTAAACACTTTCATGAACATGTCAGATACTTAAATCTGACAATATAATTAAGATTTGATGTGTGTTGTATCTTTTATTATATATTTATTTGCTGGTACACCTACATCTAACAACATCCCGTTTGCGGTCATATAACCTTTTAATCATCTTTGACCGTATACACATATGCAGACACTTAAATATAGTAACCAATCGGACAATAGCTTGCGTGCACTCAGATTCGATAAGCTTATCGCTGATTGGTTGTTTGAAAATATGAATCCTATCGTGGTCCCATACGGGATGTCGTTAGATGATAGTGTATCTTCATAAGACAAAAAAAAATAGATACAACAAAATTGATTTCGATTGATCTGACATTGTCATTAATCAATACAAAAAGAACTTTTAACATACTTTCTGTGGCTGACGAAGGCTGCTGTAACTGTTGTATCGTTGTTGATTGTATCTTAACATTATTAGAAAGTTGATGAACAGTACTAGGAAGTTGCTGAACAGTGCTTTCAAGCTGGCTCAACCTTTGTGCCACAACATCAGGATCTGTCAACAGAAGCCGTTTACCGTCAGCATTTACACTTTCAATTGTAATTAGTAGAACGATCAAATATTGAAACATGTTCTCTCAAGTAAAATACTAGTCTTGTCAGTGCCGGATATATATGTAGAATGTTAAGATAAACTTTTTGATAAGAATGACATTGCTTAACAATTCCTACGTAAAAATAAGATAGTAAATTGATTACAAATTCAATCTTAATGGTGGAATGCATATGACACATGTTTATTATTTTTATCTATCTTAAAGATCTGAAGGATCCAAAATAGTATCAAATTTGTGTATTTCATAGAAAGGTCGGGATCTTTATGAGTTGGCTAGGTATTCGTAAGGAGAATTTCGATAAAATGAGCGTCCGTATATTTTACTGTTATATACTGTTTGTTTGAGTGTATCTTTTGATTAAATTGTTGGTCTAAGAAACAATACTTTGCACAAGACAAAACTATGGAATCAACTAAATCATTTAATATGTTGATTGACGAAATTTAAAATAGTGTCACAAAGCAGACATCACCTTATTAAAAGGTAACTTATATATATTCTTGTCATGGCATAGCTGAAAACTACTCAGTTGGCGTTAAACTACAATCGTTCACTCCCTCATTATCTCTGCTCTAGACGAGTTTCTTGTAATTACTATTGTCTATGCTTCAGCGGGCAAGTTCTAGATCATTGAAAGTGGTAGAAATGTTGCTCCACTCAAACACATTAAACCGATTTTAAATCAATCAGACTTTGTTATTACTCATGGCTGGATGCAATGTATGCGTTTGTTATATAGCAGTGTAAAAGGTAAAGTGAAATGATAGTAATTATTATATTAGACTTTCCAGTGACTATGAGATGATGCACATCAATAAAAGCAGGTGCTCCAATTTCAAACAAATGAGAAGGTTTTAGAGTACTTCGACATATTAACCAAAATTAAAATTCAGATATCAAGTTATTACATGTCACAACTATTGTTCTTCTAGTTCGTGGAATGTACGATTGCTAGGTACTTTCCAAACAATAAAAATGTAGATATCAAATTTACTGCGCACGACGCTCAATATCGAAATATTGGAAAGTCAAATAATTTAGAGGTGTTTGGAAACAATAAGTCAAAGGGCCTAAACAGGATAACCAAAATCGGCGAAGGTAACCGATGCTCGAGGAAGGAGAACTTGAAATTGTAAATAATTATATTATTTAGGAACAGTAAATATAGTCAACAATCTCTTCATCTAAGAGTGCGTTCAATATAGGCCTATTCATAATTGCAGCCTTTGTGCAAACAAATATTTGAAATAAACGCAAAATATAATCGTAAACCAAGCAAACTGACGGAGACTGTGATATCTGAAAAAGATGTTATTTCTAGACATTCGTAGGTATATATATCATCATGCTAACAACTGGTAAAGCATGGGATCGCTAGCCCAAATATATATTCTGTATTAGGTCTTTCCTTTGACCGCATATTTCTAATATGCTGAAATCTAGCAAAAAATATTCCTTCATTAAGCAAGTAGATAAATCACTTTTGTACAATAATCACTATGAAGCATTGCTAAGCATTTATAGCAAAATATTTGAAATGTTTATTTATGAACCACTTTTTATAGAGAATATCCTATAATATAGAAATTCATTCTGATTTTCTACAATAAAATATGTTTAAAGTAAAGTTAAAGTATCAAATATTAATTTATACAGATGAAATATTTATTTTTTCAGTAAGTTTTAACGTTAAAGTAGTATGTATTTATCATGGTATGGGAGATAACTCTTAATGTCTAAGATGTGATCACGTAACATTTTTGGTTTTGGTTTGGTTTATTGTGTTTGACTCCTTTATCAAAACTATTTCAGTTATATTGCAGCGGTCAGTTTTATTGGTGGAGGAAACCGGAGTACCCGGAGAAAAACCACCGATATGTCATAAGTCACTGACAAACTTTATCACATAATGGTGTATCGAGTACACCTCGCCTAAGCGAGGTTCGAACTCACAACATTAGTGGTGACATGCACTGATTGCACATGTAGTTGGAAATCACGACCACGCCGACCCCTTGTAAAACTTTTGTATACTCTTTGTTTGCTGGCAAACTAATTATTTGATATTTTTACATTCAGCATTTACAAAATTTAGCAAAAGTTAAATTAATATTAATTTTTGGTTTTATCAATTCATACTCTTTATTGGGTGGATAAATGTTTGTAGTCTTGACAATGTGCAACGTAACCTGTGACCATTATGATCATGTGTAATCGTTGACTACCTTTTGTCATTGTTAGTAAACTTGTATTTCAGAAGGGTAACCATAACGTTTAAATTGAAGAATGACAGACAATATCAATGGCCAAAAGGGAAAAGACAAACAATGTTCCACAGAATAATATATTGAACACTAAATATTGTGAAACACTAACCTCACTAAAAATCCAGGGTTGAACTCAGGTACTCCAGAAGAGTACGCAGTTCTTGCTCTACTAGATTGACATCAAACTAATGTGTAAGGAACCGTAAAAAAGAATATAGATATGAACATTCAGCTTAGTTTAATGTCAAATGGTTCAGTAGTTTCAAATATTAATAATTGCAAAATGTTTTCCCCATTTGACCCCATGCTACATTTACTCTGTAGTGGCAGCCATCTTGGTTTTCTGATCGACACAAAACATTTTGTAAGAGACCGATCATTAAATGAGTTATTCATGTATCTTTGGATTCAATCAAATTTCTGGGTTTTTTTTATTTTCACTTTAGGGTTCTATAATATGAAACCGGCACGGCCATGAATGCTCGCGCATCTGAAAATTATCTGGCAATTTCACGCTCATCCAGTGCATCAAAAAGTGTCGAGATTTTTTGGGCCGAGATATATTGGGGACGACTATTTCTTACGGCAGAATATAGTCTCATTCAATCGAGCTGTCGTATCGGACGTACGAGAGAGGGTACGAGACTTCAGGATCACATTTGCGCTTTATGTTAAGAAGATCTTCATTAACTGAGTGTGTTAGTGTGTTACACGGAACCGGTGTTTACAAAGCGTCGAATTTTTTTATTCGTCAATATGTTCAGCCATGTTTGTCAAAAAATCCTAAGTACACATTTTATACCATAAAGAGCTCGCTAATGCTCGCATAATATGAAACCGGCACGGCCATGAATGCTCGCGCATCTGAAAATTATCTGGCAATTTCACGCTCATCCAGTGCATCAAAAAGTGTCGACATTTTTTGGGCCGAGATATATTGGGGACGACTTTTTCTTAGAGCCGAATCTAGTCTCATTCAATCGAGCTGTCGTTCCTTTATTTGAATTATCGTTCCTTTCGAAATCTCAAAAGTTAACTTCCGCGTAGAAAGAAAAATTATTGTCAGTATGTCAGAAGAGATTTAATGAATTAAAAACATATCAATATAAGTAAAACAAGTTAAACAAAATGACTTTTATTACACACTGATTCCGGGTTTCAGTGGTATCGGACGTACGAGAGAGGGTACGAGATTTCAGGATCACATTTGCGTTTATGTTAAGAAGATCTTCATTAATTGAGTGTGCTAGTGTGCTACACAGAAACCGGCGTTTACAAAGCGTCGAATTTTATTTTCTTCGATAGTATGTTCAGCCATGTTTGTTAAAAAATCCTAAGTACACATTTTATACCATAAAGAGCTCGCTTAAGCTCGCATATTAAAAACATTCTCTGACAGTAGCTGCTATTTTGGATTTCTGATCGTCAAAAAACATAAAGTTTTTAGAGGGTCGTATAAGGAACATTCCTATCAAGGAAAGATTCTATCACACATGCGGTTTCTGAGAATTTTGAAAATTAAGCCATGCAAAACAGAATTTGCCCTATGAGCCATGTAGAGTTACCGAATGAAAGGAAAATCACATAAAATGTTGAGGACTACCTAGGTAACACTTCTACTATATTCAATTTCAATTGAACACGTGGTTTGTGAAAAATACATTTTGTGTACATTAAAATGTTAAAGGTTTACAAACGACGACGACGACGAAGGTGGACGCTATGTGATGCCAATGCGACTCACACGGCTCTTTGGGTCATGTGAACTAAAAACGAATACTTGATAAATAAAGATTAAAATGTTATGATTTTCACGGTCCTATATAACAATTCAATGAATGAATACATTATTAGCATTTCACTATAAACCACAATGACAGATAACTCTTGGTTGGGGTCTGGACGTCAATAAAATCAACTGACTCTCTGTAATCTCTCTGATTAACATGAAATATCAATTAAGGTGTGTTGTTGTATTGGCCAGTTAATATATAAGTACATTTTCATGGTGTTTGTGGTATCTCGTTGTTTGTGCATAAAGATAGCTGCACAATTTTATGAGAAATCCACTTTCTCACGATTGCTTTAAAGGGTCATTTTGTAGAATTCTAATGATATTTAAATATTCAAATATATCAAACATTTATATGTGTTGTACACATGCACACTACAAGACACACATATAAGAGAGAACACCATATAATATATATATCGATATATTGAAATATTTAAGAGGAAAGTAAAATTGCAAAACCTAAGCTATCTCATGATTTTATATCGCGCCATTACAATATGTAATTTACCCCGGACTACTAGGTGTGAAGAGTAACGAGCCAGTTTGGACTACAACTAGACATGAAAATAAGATTTGTCTAGTTGAAAATATCAAGTTAATTTGAGAGTAAATCTATTACATCTAATGACAATTGATTTCAATCACAAAGTATCTTAAAACAGTATTTTTTTCTTTCTTTCGATTTTTGAATTGTTTTCGTTTGAGTTAGTGTTCTGTTCTTTGATGATTTTTTTTTTATTTACTCCTCGTCTTCTTTGTGTGTGAGTGTGTCTATAGGTCAAGATTACTTTCCATTCTGGTAACGTTCATTTTTTTTAATCTGACTTTCATGTGTTCTCCTGTCTTGCAATATTCCAATATAATAACGTTTTCTACAATAGGAGACAATCGACCAAATTATAATTTGAATGTAATATGCGATGGGATTGATTGATTCTATTGAAAGTCATGTGAGTAGAATTCCACCAATATAATGACAAGAACAAGTATGAAACAATATGCAGTGTAGATAAAAAGATAGCACTGGAATGGGCCAACGGGTGAAAGTTCTAAAGAGGACATTCTGGATAAGGTAAGTAATATTTGCCTGGCAACGGGCAAATAACGACCACTGCTAACCAACTGTTGTTTATTAAGAGCTGCTTCTAGTTGTGCTTTACATGCAAGGATCGTGACACTCTCTATGCAGGAGACACTAATTTGTGTCCCGTTCCAATGGAGAGTTTTGTGCTTTATTCGTGCCGCAAACAATGAATGCCCCATTACAGGTGGTTTGGGAGCACGTACATTGTAGCGGAAAACATAAGTTGTATTTCTATACATCGAGGTAGACACTAATTACCTTTTTTTACATATACAATAAGAGAATAATAGCATTAAAGTTATTGAATCTAGTCGGTAACTTTATCCTTAGATCGGAATGACTCTCCAATACCATGTGAAATTGAAATTGTTAATTTTAATCTGTCAATCATTGATTCCTGTCTGTTCTTTGATTTACGTCTTCTGATTACCCCTTTTGGTGTCTTTTGGTCATTGTATTGTCTGTTCTTTGATTTACGTCTTCTGATTATCCCTTTGGTATCTTTTGGTCATTGTCTTGTCTGTTCTTTGATTTACGTCTTCTGATTACCACTATGGTATCTTCCAAATTGTATTGCTATTGTCGTTTAACGCCACTTTTAACAACATTCCAGTCTTTTTTCTTTCTATTTTATCAGGAACATGTCCAATACGAATGTTTATTTTTCTTTATCAATAACATATCATATTATATTTAAATAAATGCTTGCAAATAAATTGTAATCGCAACCTTAAAACCACATATTTGATATAGGAAATTGTTCCGCAAAAAATTAATAATTCTCCAACACTTTAAAAGCTATCAAAGAATCTACTTGTAATCAGATGAATACCAATACATATTAAACTGAATACACTTAAAATTCTTGTTGGTGTCAATTAGAAATTTGACGTTCATTATTGTTAATTGGCATTATTTCTGTATTACTCACTGACTAAATATTGTCTCAGGATTGTGTCGCAATCTAATTTATTGATTTAAAAAAAAAAACATATCACCCACTGATACCTGTTATGAAATTTCGCGAATAGCTTTAAAGTATGGAATTTGAAACAAAAGTGGGGGGTTAGGATTGTGGTGTTTGACGCCGTTTTCACCAATAGTTCATTTATATCATGGCAGTCAGTTTTATTGTTGAGGGAAATCGGAGAAAACCACCGACCTGCCGCAAGTCACTGACAAACTTTCTCATTTATTTCATTATGTGTATTGGTTTTTAAAATAAACAAAAAAGAACTGGAGCATCGCGAATTCTTGTTATGTGTACATATTATACAAAAAACTGAATGGATGCAAAGTTTAGAGCTAAAATCTGAATGCAAAAAAGAAATGAAGCTGAACATTTTGAATTCACACAAAAAATGATTCTACATTTATTACATAAACAATCTCACAGTTGAGAAAATAATTTAGGAACTTAAGCTTTGGTTTAAATAAAGCTTCATTGTAACTGCAGAAGATTGCTTAAGTTATTTAAGAGGTTATTCTCGGCTCGTGTACATACCTCACAGGAGAAAATGGTTCATAAATAGAATTTCTTATATATGTATAAAGAAGTGTTGTTGGATTTGCATAACATTGTTTTTTCAAATATTTCGCCTTATACCTACCGGGTAATTACTTTAGGCTGGTCAATAGTTTTCGCCAAGTACTTCAAATCTCTGCCAAGCAATCATACTGACAGATACGATATCGCCAAACTATTGTTAAATGTGACATTATTCACAAAAATCTCATTATCGTTTTACATTTCATTCTCTGGTTTTTTCGATGACGTACACGTGCAAAATATCTCGAAATTTTGTATACGTGCGTGCAAATTGTGTCACGAAAGTTTCTAGTGTTTGAAGGTTTAATATATGTCAAATTGACTGATGACAAATACAAGTCGGGTCAAAGCTAAGATTATACAATGGCGTCCAGCAATAGAAAGTAAGATCAATGAGCTGTATGTTATCGCCTTCTTCCGATATTAATTTGCATAATGAACCCTGTTCTTCAAATATGATAACCCCCGATACTTATTTATATGTATTCTTATATTGAAAACATGATGCACCACGAAGAGGCCTCATCTATAGATATAGAGCATAGTTCCTCTATTGTGAGGATACAGCCCCCGAAAAGGCGAGACGAATCTAATACACACTTTGTTACATAAACGAAATAACTCAAATATTGTTGAAAGTGGCATTAATTACCATAAGCCACCTTCCATTATGACGTTAAGGACATTACCGCTGTCATAACACTCAAATGACAACTACCAGCAGCTGTTATAATAAGTAGAAACAATTAGTGGTCGTTGGTGGTCCGTGGAACGTCATATTTTCTGAGCCTATTTATTTTATCCTCCTTTTCCAGTGGCACGTTTTGTCTATGATTTAGCGTTTTAAGACTTCTTTTTGCCGTGAATATTGTTGAAATGCATCTCACTTGACTTTGAGCACAAATAAAGAATTCAATATGTGTATGGTTATAATCAAATAAGCTGTGTTCCACTCTTATGATTTGGGTTTTTTTCTTTTTGGTTGATTTTTTTTTCATTTTATTTTCTTTTTTCTTTTTTGGGGGATTTTTGTTTTTGTTTTTGTTTTTTTTCTTTTTTCTTCATAGAGAGACCGTTAAAATTACGGTTCCGCGGCTAATATTCAAATCATGGTGTTTTCCACAGTTAATACATTTCTATATATTCTTTATGTATAATACCTACTCTTATCAACAATTTGATTTTATCTGTCAAATGTTTGTACATTTTTAAAACCTCCCAGATAGGGTAAACAGATTCTAGTTATTTAAAATAGGATATAGCCAGTGTTATCTCAAATTTAGTTGGTTTGCCATTCTAAGTAATCCGAAAGTAAACTCCATTCTAAAACAACAGATGGTTTGGGTATTGTAATTTAATAATATACCCCTTTGTTGAATTATTAGAATCGAAGTAAGTACATGTATATATTTTGACATTGGACTTTATTTCTTTCTTTCTTTTAATATTTATAAGAATGTAATACAACAATTTTGCAATTCGTAAAATTTAATGGAAATATTTGTGGTGATGATAAACTATGTCCCACACGTTTTTTTTCTAAATAAATTCTCACATGAGCATGTATCGTTCGCCTGATTGTAAATGAACAGTGTAATAAAGTTCTTCCAAACGCATACATGTAGTTCCATAGTCCACACACTGATTTTTGTGGAATAAAATAGAATCCCTGTAAAAGGTCATTTACATTTAGGGTTCAATATTTTCAGTAATGTTCTAGTGCATGGCGGTGTGGCAGACATATTTGTAAATCACAAACTAATTTACTTTCCTGGCAATTTAGATTATTTCAGAAATGTTTAAAATATTCCCCATTCTCATGTGTGAAACAATATCTCAAGATCACCTATTAAAATAGAAACAACCATCCTGGATCATGAGGTAGTTATGCGTTTTTTCTGATTAATATACCGAGGAAACATTAACTCAATAAATTCTGAACCCGCATCTGCAATGGTCATTCGTATTCAAATTGGGTATTCCTTGTCATGATATATCTCATGAGCCAGCGTTGACTATTACATTATGTATGTGACAAAAATATGTTCCAGACTTTTGTGAAGAACTAATTCGAGCGACACTATGAATATTAAAGATCCTCATAGTTTACCACAAAGAACATTTAACAAAATACTGAGGAAAATCACTAAAATCTTCTCAAATTCCATAGCTTATTAAATATAATATATACAGTCCGACAAAAGTTAAGCATTACCTGACTTGTTTCAATAATATCTTTTCTAATAATGAACTTATTTCAAATCGGGTTGCTGTTTTCGCTACCTGTGAAACAGGTTATTGATCAATTTTTATTTATGTGTATATGACAGGGTGTGTAAAGTGCCACGTGTACTTTTCAATATTTGTGTTTGCGAACGAAAACTGATTTTTTTTTGTGTAGAGTTTTAAGTTTCATTTTCTATTGGTTTGGTATGGTGCGGCGAAAATTAACCATACCAGAAAAGTGGCAAGCTGTTGGCATGCATAACGGTGGTTTTAGCCATAGAAGGGAGGGAGACCACTTCAGGGTTAACCATTCTGTCATTGTACGACTGATGCAGCGTTTTCGTCAAACGGGGAATGTTACTGACCGTCCACGTGCAGGTAGACCTCGCTAAACGACGCCGAGAGGACCGGCTCATATCCAGACGGACGCGGCAACGGCCGTTCAGTACAGCTGGTGCACTTCGTGGTAATTAGCGTTTCGATGCCACATTAGCACACGCACTGTAATCAGACGCCTCCACCATCAGGGAATGTGACCGGGTCCACTGGTCTGATGAAAGTCGTTTTTTGCTACGCCCTACCGACGGTCGTGCAAGGGTTTGACGCCAACGAAACAATTAATTTCAGGACAACCACATTTTGGGCACAACTGCTTTTGGGGATGGAGGTGTAACTGTCTGGATTTGTTTTCCTTTGACTCTAAGTTGGACTTGTACATTCTTGATGGTAATCTGACAGGCCAAAAATACCGTGACAATTTGCTCGCTCCACGCGTAGTCCCCCATTTCGACAATCATCCGTTGGCTGACAGTACAATGTTTATGGTCGACAACGCTAGGCCACATAAAGCCCGAATTTTACAATACCTTTAACAGCAAGACGCTGTTCAGACAATTCCAAATTCTGCGATGTCGCCAGACATGAACCCTATAGAGCATGCATGGGACTTTATTGGCCGAAAAATTAACCAACGCAATCCAAAATGTCCAAATATTGACGAATTAAGAACTGTTTTCAGAGTGACAACAGTTCCCCCAAGAACGGTTTAGGCGTCTTGTGCGAAGCATGACGAGGCGTGTTACAGAACTTCATAATAAACGCGGTGGATATACTCGTTATTGATTGTTATGCTTTACACATACGCACAATAGATGCATTTAAAAGTTCTTAAAATCTGAAGACTCTGCATTTTAATGCAATGTTAAAAACTTCCATCAAAGACAAACTGGTTTTACGCTTTTCCAGCGCCTGTTTTGAACCCCATTGTTGTCACGTCATAGTCACGTCTTTCAGGATGATAAATACTTCGTAGATTGGTAATTTAGAACCCTTGGTGTAGTCTTTTAAGAAGTGGAAGAAAAATGGTGATATCTATTTTATTGTTTTAACAGTATTGATGTAAAAAAATATATCGATAAAAATATAGGGTGGTGCTTAACTTTTGTCGGAGTGTATATACTTAAACATTTCATAAATTATTGACATTTTTTTTATTCACGGACAAGATACTTACAACTTGTAAATGTCGAATATTACGTTGGGTAGATTATTATAGCTACGAGTACATGGAGTAGTAATTTGTATTTGAGTGAGTGAGTGAGTGAGTGAGTGAGTGAGTGAGTGAGTTATTATTGTTTAGCACCACGGGATCACCCGTTCAGCTATGACATGGCGAGATCAAGTTACATTTCGATGAGATGATGATGATGTTCTTTTTGTACTAGTGAAGCACAGTCAGATTTTGTTTGGGGTTAAATCATTAAATCTACCGCTCATACATGTCTCTTTACTCTGATATATTTTCCTGACTTCTAACGAAAACTTCTTTGTTCCTATGCCTTAATGCTGTGAAGCAATTATTACCCAACCCTTGATTGAAACCAATATCAACAGCACTAGAGAAGTCGGTTGATGAAATGAATAAACCAGAAGTGTTTACTTTTTATGCTGTTTTCGCAATTGTCAAATATATTATACATGTATATTATATATAGATACATCGTTCAGTTGTGCTTTGTTTTATGTGTAATTTTGTGTAAATCGTTGTTTGTTCTTTTGCCCTTTTCTGTTGGTGGATGTGTTGTCTGTACTTAGATTTACGTATTCTGATTACCCCTATGGTGTCTTCAATCTCTTCTTCCTTTGCAAAATATCATCTAATAAAGAAAAACATGTGTGCCCAACAATCACAATAATCGAATCGGGGTCGTGGGGGTACGTAATGGAGAATACACTCCAACCGTAGATTCTTAAAATAATCAACGAGACCTGTAAGGGTCGTATTGATTTTCAAGAATCTACAAGTTGGAGTGTATTTTCTTACATAATACATTTCCATCTGCAACAGTGTTTTCATTATATAATATTATCCTTTTAATGTTCAGAAAGCTAAATAAACCACAATTAACAAAAAATAAACAATAATATTTTATTGGTATTCGTGCTTTTGATTCTCCTTTATATTTAGATATTTCAAGGTCTTTCAAGTGTCCCAAATGTTCACCTATGGTCTGTCTGAATTTGTTTTAAAAAGCCCAGGAGTGGTTCGATAACCGAAAGTCCCAAAATATATATATCACGTTTTTTAGCCTAAAACAATGAAAGGTTAAAGTTCATATATTCAAGAACAAAAGAATAAACTGTAGATTCTTAAAAATAATCTACTGTTCGAACAATAGTGTGACGTCAGAAAAATGTATTATATTTGAATAAATAAAATGTAAATATATATCTAGTAAATAAACAGTATAGTAAAGCATGCATGTTATGTACTTCTTTAATGTAGCAAATTGCAATTTTGAGAAGACTTCATAAGTCATGCAGTATTATCAGGCAAATAATCTTGATTGCAGTCAGTGCCACTTGCAATTAAATTGTTAATTTCATTACAACCGTGACTAGTGTCACTATATAAGAAGTTGTGTGGCAACATTTACACTTTTCTTCTGCCTGATTGGTTGTTTTCAATGAATATTTCGGGTTTCCTCAACGAATAAAACAGATCCCACAATATAGCAAAGGTATCCTTCATCCTCATAACCCTCTATAATGAGTAGTTTAAAACATATTACCGTATTGTCGGGTTTGTAACAGGAGTAATACGAACGGTGTTGCTAGTGGAGTAGAAACTGTTTACTATTCCGGAGCACTTAAGATTGCCCCGTTTTTTAGTGGAGTTCTTGTTTATCATTTTGACCAATTAAATATTTTGACATAATTAGTTACTTGTTGTGATGTTCTCCACCATTTCCACGTTTAAATGTACACGATATTCGGTTTACTCCAATTTGTTTTATAGGGATTCATGTTTTATCTATGTTATTTGTATTTACCCGCCAGGAACACATGCATCTACCCCTGTTGTTAAGTTGAGTTTGCATTGCTTTATCATTAGTTTTGTGATGTAATATCGATCTTTGTTTTTGTCTTTATCTTCTTCATTTGTGACCATTATGTGTGTCCGTAGAATTACCGCCTCTGATTTCCTTTTTGTAACTTCATAATCTTATTGCACATCTTCTCATTCATCACTTATCAATGAGTTTGTACCTAGATTAACACGACGGATGCCACTAGTGGAGCAGGATCTGCTACCCTTCCGAAGCAAATTAGTTCACCCCCGGTTTTTAGTGGGGTTCGTGTTACTCGATCTTTAGTTTTATGTGTAATGTTTTGTAGATCGTTTGTCCTTTTTGTATTTTTTCTTTTGGCCATTGAGTTGTCTGGTCATCTTTGATTGACGGCTTCTGGTTACCCCTTTGGTATCTGCAAACTCTTCTCAGAACAGGCTTACCAGCCTATCTTATTGATGGGTCGTTGTGGTCACTATGATATCATATGGTAGTTTGACTTTATGCTACTGTGCACTCAGTGCCTATTTCCACTAAAGTTGTGAGTTCGAATCCCATTGATGGCGAGGTGATACAGGATATCAGTCACTTGCGGCATGTTGGTGGTTATCTGTTGGTATTCCGGATTACTCCATCAATAAAATTAACCACCGCGATATAGTTGAAATATTTTGAAAGTGGCTTTAAATATCGTATTCCTAACCCCATTCTCACTGTATATTTAGTTCAGATGATTACATTTTAATTTTGTTTCTATTTCTAATGTCTAGAAACACTTAACAAGATAAATACAGAAATGTGCATCTGGTGTCTAGAACCATTCTACAAGTTAAAGACAGAAATGTATTCGGTGTCTGAAAGACATGAACACGTTAAATTCAAATATGTACATCTGGTGTCTAGAAGCCATGAACAAGCTAATACAGAAATGTACATCTGGTGTCTAGAACCACTGAACAAGTTAAATACAGAAATGTACATCGGCTGTCTGGACGTCATGGACAAGTTGAATACAAAAATGTAATCCTGGTTTCTGGAACCACTAATACTGAACAAGTTAAACACAGAAATGTACATCTGGTGTATTAAATCGATATTGAAATCTTGGATGTTTGCTATACTGACTTATATGAATTACATGTCTAGATAAAGATGAAATACAAATCTCTCTATTTAATGGGTAATATTAATAAGTCAAAGCTATTTCTTTAAGATAAACATCAGTCTATTTAATGGTGTGAATTGTTTCTCCTACTGTCCTCTTGTAACATCAAACAGAAAAGCAGTACTGCTTGTATTTACTACTAATAACCTATTTGTAGATTTGTCATAATCAAGTACAACTGGGTGTGACAAACCATCATTGGAAGACAATAGCTGTCCATGACGTTGTCCATCAGGGGAGATAACCACGACATTGTTAGAATAGTAACCGACTACATACACATTCCCATCATTGTCTACAGAGACACCACGTGGATCCTGTAGAACACGTTTATCTTTGAATTCCCATTGTGTTGTACCATGTAAATCACAGCATGTCACAGTGTTAGTGTTAGTGTTTGTGTAGTAAAGTTTGTCTCCAGATGTATCTACGTAATCAACGTAATGCATATCACTGCTGATTATATCACTAACATATTTATCACTTAGATTTAACATTTTTAGTCCTTTATCCTTTGCAGAGTAATATATTGTTCTACCTCTAACAGCCATGCCATAAATGTACGTATCCATGGAAATAGTTGTCATGACTTTCTGACTTTCTATATCTATTATAGTTATACATCTTTTACCTGTATATCCAGATGATACAGCAACGCTATTGTTATCTTTAATATAAACTGTATCATAAGTATTGGCTCCTCTTTTATCCTCACCTATTTGGAATAATTTTACTCCTTCTTTGTTGATGAATCTTACCCTATCATTCATGTAACAGGAGAATACCATTCTACCATCTGGAAGTAAAGAACACTCTCTGATTGAACCCCCCTTGGCGTTTATCTTTTGTTTCAGATTTAGCTGTATATTTTCAACTGACATGGGTGGTGATAGTTCAGCTACCATCATCTGGGCTTGTTTATCTTTTCTTCGAACAAAAACCATCTCACAAGGCTTTGCTTCAACAACTATTTCTGCAAACTTTTGAATGCTGGTGGTAATATTCTTCAGACCGGTGTCTATCTTGTATGTTAATTTGGTTTGATTCAGACTATCGCTGTTAATTAGTGACTGCAGACATGTGTCCTGTGTTTCTACGTCTTTCTCTATTTGCTTTACTGCTATAAATGTTTGTAGGTCTGATGCATACTTTTCTATGTGGACTATATTTTTCTGGTATTCGGTGAGTTCTTTCTGTTTCCCGTCTAAAGATACAAGTAGTTCACGTGTTTCGTCGGTTACTTGTTTTTCGGATTCATCCAATTCCGTCATCAGATTTTCTTGTAACTTGTCAAGATGAGTGTTGATTTTTGTCCTCAGTTCCTGTATTTCATTCTCGATTATTCGTTTTTGTTCTTTAACAGAGCTGGAGTTGGTCCCTCTATTTTGTCTAATTTTACCAATAGTTTCAATCATTTCTTTAATCAAATGCTCGGTCTCGTGGAACATACTTGATGTCTTCACGTTCTTTATTATTTCTTCCATGATAGCTACATTCTTACACTCACTATGATTTTTCAGGATACAAATTCCACAACACGGACACTCGTGTTCTTTACAATATAAACTGAACTTTTCTTGGTGTTCGTGGCAATGTTCTTGAATTTTCAACACGTACGACGGCAACTTCTGGTATTCCGCTATAGGTACCGTGGTATGACCTCGTGACAGCTGCACTGAACTGTGGTATTCAATGCATTCTGTGCAAAGACCTTCCTCACATTCTCGACACCAAACTTCTGATGGCTTAGAAATATGGCGGCTGTCACACATTCCACATAAAGATGGAGAACTTGACATGTTGATATCCTGTAATATATTACTGGTATTAAATTAGAAATTAACATTGATTGTCTTTAGTCACTTTGATTGCTATGCACCACGTAAATATAAAGCCATAATTTGGCTATTCCAAATTATATCATACATGTACCCCATTAACAAGGGAGGGGGGTGAGGTAAAAAAAACTTTTTTTGTATGATTCTGCTATTAATATACATATCATATCATACCTATTAACAAACAACAAAAAAAGAAAGGGAAAAATCTTTTTTTGTTTTGTTTGTATGATTCTGCTATTAATATACATGTGTTTATGCTTGGTAATTAAGATGAATTAATTTGCATGTATACATGATGGGTAGATTGCTCTATGTCTTATGTAAATTGTGTTCTACTTGTTCTATCTTCTTGCTGGAGAGGATTTGCATAGGCATAGCCTGTTATCCAATCCTATTGATTTATCAATAAAATATTTGAAATGAAAAAATGAAAATGAAATTAATTAATTAATTAAGATCAGATCTACTTTATGATAACATTCTCTTTTTGTGAGTTCGAATCTCTATCAGAGCTTGGTGTAAAACATTATATGATAAAAATTGTCAGTGACTTGCGACAGGTCGGTGGTTATCTCCAGGGCGTCCGGTTTCCTCTACCAAAATAACTGAGTGCCACAATATAACTGAAATGTTCTTGAAAGTGGCGTTAAATACCATCAAGCAAATAAACAAACGACATTTAAAATTTGGACACCCTTCTAGGTCCCTTTCTAAAATAAAATATATAAATATTTGTAATGGTCCACCAATATGCCATAAAGTTGAACATTTTGTTCAAATAGGATGAAAACTGAAAAAGCTCAAATTTTGAAATATTCCCTTTCTGGCTCCTTTTATGTCAAAACAGTAATGGTTACATAGTAATGCTTTACATTTTCTCTGAAAACGATTTCCTATGAAATTATTATCATTATTATAATTATTATTTGCAATATTTATATAGACCATAATCTAATCAAAATTACCCTAAGCGCTTAGACTGATAAACATTTGACACACATGAAAAAGGGGGGAAATTATAGATATAAATACTTGACATACTTGTTTTATTTTTTAAATACGCATATTTTTAAACTATATTGATATGTAGTTGCTATCGATTACTAAATGAATTTTACCTTTTAAGATAAATGATTGCAGCTTAAATAGAGTTCTAGACAATGACTTATTTATATGAGAAAATATAACAATCAGAATATCTATTTGATATAACAACAACATAAATTACCTGAAAATATCTGAAAGTAATGTCTTCTGAAGAAATATCACCAAATCAGGAAAACTGCAAAAGAGGAAGTTAAATAGTCACGTGATTTACCTGACTGACGTGACTGACATGAGACCTGTACTGAATATATATTAAATATCTACATAAAAGAAAATGTATTTATAACTATAATGTTTTGAAAACGTTTTAAATTGTTCTATATAAAGGACAATTTGTCGAAAACTCGGTTGACTTTATTAAAACTAGAGGCTCCTAGGAGCCTGTAATCGCTCACCTGGTTTTCAATTTGACATCTAAGGTTAATAGAAAATGGAGGGTGTTACACATAATTTTGAAAGTGGGCTACCCAAAGATCATTTCAACTCAAATTTCTGAGCAAAAGATTTAAATGTGATTTTTATCTCATAATATTCCTAAACGGAATAAACTGGCTGAAAAAATTTCACACAAAAACCCAGAATATCTGTTAAACTACTCATTACCATGTAGCTGCAGTTACAATTTGAGCTCATTTTGACTTATATTAAAGCAGCAATGGACAATTGAAGAAATTTCTATTTTTAGTAACAGCAGCCATGTTGAATGGAGCGCAGGGCTGTCGGACACAATTTTTAAAGGGACCCATCCAGGGACCATCTCTGCCAGGTTTGGTTTAATTTGGTTCAGCGGTTTCAGAGAAGAAGATTTAAATGTGATCTTTTATCAAAATATGCCTAATTGCATAATTGGTATAAATCGGCTGAAAGAAAAATTTCACAGAAAAACCCGGAATATATGTTAAATTACTCCGTGCCATGTAGCTGCAGTTAAAATTTGAGTTCATTTTGACTTATACTAAAGCAGCAATGGACAATTAAAATTTCATCCCCCCTTTTTCTATTTCTAGCTTGGTGGCCATCTTAGTTGGAAATCTGGATCACCGGACACAAATTTGGAAGGGGGCCATCCAAGGACCATTACACCAACGTTTGGTTCAAATTGGCCCAGTGGCTTCAGAGGAGTTGATTAAAATGTGAAAAGTTAACGGACGGACGGACGACGGACGCACAGTAGTGACAATAGCTCACCTGACCCAGTGAGCTAAAAAACAAAAAGGATTCCCCTTTACGCTTATTACTATGAGTTATAGTTTGTGATTTAACTTTTAAGGGGAGGGAAGAAAGAGAAGAAAACAATTATTATGCCAAATTTGATAGAAAAAAAATGAAAAGATCTGAAAGATGCAAAATATAGATAATCTGGCACTCCTGGTTTCAATTAGAATTTTTATATAACTATTTTCAATGGTATCTTCTGTGAAGTAGATGAACCCGGGTGGCTCAATGTGTTAGGTAGTTGGATTACCAAACAACTCTTACAAGCCTATCACCAATACGTCGTGGGTTCGTGCCCGGCTTTGTAAATTACAAAAAGGGTGCATTCGACTAGCAGCTGCAAGTGATAAAGTTGACCACAGTGGCGTAGGTTGTGTTTTTTTTTCTAGTGAGGCAATTCACCGAGCGCAGCGAGGCGAACAAATGCTAGGGGGGGGGGGGTGCGGAAATTGAAAAAAAAATGGGCGATTGAAACGCATTTTCCCAAGTTTAAATGGATAATTTATTATTTCAATAATAACCGAAATAGCACGCAGAAAACTATTTCGATATGCGTCAAATGACTGTGTTTGTGAATTTATTTCAGAACCTTGGGAGTGGCTACATGATGCTTCTTCCCGAGTTTCAGATAGAATCTATATCTGCAATCGAAGAAAAAACGAGAAGATAAAATAAGCTTGTATCTAAGGGCTTATTTAAGCCCGGCGCATTTCCACTTTCAAACTTTGGCACACGGCAACAAACTATACTAAATTTTGAATAGAAAGAAATGAACAGATCTGAAAGATGCAAAAAATTAATAATTCTGGTACTGTTGGTTTCAATTAGAAATTTTTGATAAATTTTGAAGAAATATGACCGATTTCTCTTGTCAAAAGAATAAATGATCTGATTTTTTCGTAAAAAACAGCTTTGACTCGAGAGAAATGCATACACTCCACTAATAGTAAAATGTACAATGTCATTAAAGAAAGGTAAAAAGTTGAGGATCACTAAATGACGATGAGATTACACAATACACCAATAAACATTGTTTTGTAAATGGAATCCCGTACGTACGTGTCTTCCCTCTAAAACCATTTAAGCTTGATTTGTCACATAGGTATGTGATGACGTCATTGTTTTTGTGACGACATCATAGTGCTATGTGACGATGTCATAGTGTTATCTGACGATGTCAGAGTGTTCTGTGGTGAGGTCATATTGTGATGTGATGACGTCATAGTGCTATATAACGACGCTAAAGTGTTATGTGATGACATCACTACTTGTTGTAGAAAATGCTTTCCTAAGTTGTCACTTGTCTCAATGTGTTTCAAAATATTACATACACGTACAAATGTATGTAACCATGTAAAAAATAAGCTATCCACTTTTTTCGAAGGACTAAATTAAGATCCCAAATATATAACACCGCTCATTAAAACTTTGAAATAGAACGTGACTTTGCATATTACAAAATATTGATGATATTGAAAATGCTTCTCTACACATCTCTTGTAACTATATGCCTAAAACATTAAAACTATATATATGTTGATAACATTTTACATGTAAACAACATTTGATATATAGTTTTTTGCAGACTAATCTAATATCTCACATATAATACCACCAAGATCAGTCGACTTTTGAAGCATAGTGTTGCTGTGTCCTTTATAATATATTGACGAAAAGCACTGGAATCGTCACAAATTCCATGCGCGATATATTTAAGTACGTTCTAGTTAAATAGAAATAAAATGAGGTATTAATCTATTCTGGTCGAGTACATCAGTCATTATCAGGTCTACGGCTAGAGATTGTAGATATATATCAGGTGATCAAATGAGCATACAATGTTACTCGCCTGCCAGTTCTAGCAATACATTATTCTGGTCGGTAGCTTAAGCATGCCCTTCCTGGGAAAACCTATAATGGAGTTGAAATATCATCGCTATGATGTACCAACAATTTACCCTTTTTCATCGTATTCTACTATGCAAAAACAGCGTCCGATACGGAAACGGATATTCCTGAATGCTACAAACGACTTGAATATGTTAGAATTTTGTATGATAAAAGCTATACACCACAATATAATAGTAATCCAGGTATCTATACAGGGTATATACAAATACAATATACGTACATTGTCGGAAGAAGAGCTTGAATATATCAAAGGGGTAATCAGAATTCGTAAATAGAGGAAGGACAGACAACACAATGGCCAAACGAAAAAGGACAAACAGCGATATATAACAGATTACATATAAAACTAAAGATCTAGTAGCATAAACCAGCGGTGAAGTCGGTGATAAGCAATGAATGAGGAACGGACCGGAAACTGTTTACGACATGTCAAATATATCCATGGTCATTTTTGACATGGATGATCCGTATAGGCTAATAAAGTCATGGCGTGACGTAAAACTTTCGAAGTGTAGACTTCAACTTAACCCTTGGTTCAGTATCTTACTTTTTAGCAGCAACCCTTTATCAATGAAATCATGATAGGAACCGCATGCTGGAGTATCGGATCAAATGCGAGATACGACTTCCATATGCAGGCGCTGCTGGAATGTTGTTACCTATAAATGGAAGGTTCACAAAGGGAACATTGAAATCTTCTCTTTTGTCGTAAAGTTTCGTTCTTTATCGCCCCTCACTGTCAATTTCGAGGTGTAGGTCAAGGTATGAAGCAGATATATTATCTGCATCTGTATTATCCATTATGTCATGCTCAATGAGATAAACTTAGAATATTTAATGTTCCCAGTTCATTATCACGTCAAAGTCAAGTCAATGTTTTTCTTATGGGTTTACCTATAAAATCATGACCCCCGTAACAGAAGACAAGAACTATCCTTTTGACAGAATAAACAAATACCCAATTTCGAGTCCTAGGTTTTGTGATTAGTGTAATATTAGATATTTGTCTTATTTTCACGAACTTAGCACATTTCTGTAGTTTTCTTAAATACTTCTCGCGATGACTACATTCTTTTCTAATTTATTGGTATAAAAATCATTTATCAAACTTCTGCTAAGAAATAATGCGCTAGACAATGTTATTAACGATCAAGGGTACTGTTAGTAATCGAAGATGATGACCGTTACTAAATATAGCTAACGAATTGCTAAAGCCACAATAAATATCCATAAATCAAGTCGAATGATATTGTGAGCTATTGAAGATGGCAACCGTGACAATAAATAGCTGAATAATTGGTAGAAGTGACACACATCCAATAACCAATCCGAATGGTCATGCTATATTGAAATGGCGGCTGTTTATAGAAGCTTCATTTGGATTGAATGTTTTTTCTGTGTATAATGTTGGGCAATTTGGATTTTCAAAGGGTAATTATTTGTTGTTTTTTGTACATAATATGATGTCTAGAACTTTTGGAGAAATACAAAACCAATTTTTTTCATAAATCGTCTAGACTCACGTTTAACATATAATTGTAGACCCAGTACATAGAACCAATGCACAAGTTTGATTAAGAAATGCACATATGTTGTCAGTTGATCCGATATTCCAGAGCTTGTGATTCCTATCATGACCTCCTTGATAGACGGTTGCTGCTAACACGGAAGCTGCTGCACCAAGGATTTCTAGTGGTTCAGTTGAAGTCATCACTTCGAAAATACAGCTACGGTCACCACATCAAATTGATTAACTTTTACGTTTGTTGTAATCACATCCCGGTCTTTTCCACATTCATAGCTTAAAAGACGGGTGCCTCACGTGGAGATGTAATTGCTCACCTGTCCGGATCACCTATCTTGGCTCCTGTTATTACATGTATTAATGGGGTTTGTGTTGTCCACTTGGTTAAAATACATGTCATCACGTATTTGGTTCAGTGTTGTGATGTGCGCTACAATGTTTGCTGTCACACGATATTCGCTTTACTCCCATTTATTTTGAGGGGCCGTCTTGGTCGTATGGTAGTTGGAATTACAACTATTTGTGTAATCAGTGCCTTTCACCAATGATGTTGTGAGTTAGAACCTCGTTAATGGCGAAGTGTACTCGTTACAACATTATGTGATAAAGTTTGTAAGAGACTTGCAGCAGGACGGTGATTTTCTCTGGTTTCCTTCACAAATAAAACTGACTAACACGATATAGCTGAAATATAGTTGAAGGTGGCGCTAAACACCATAAACCGTCCGATTTATTTTGTAATAAACTCATGTTTTATTACTATTAATAGTATAAATTTACACATTCTGGTTTCCAAAATTATTTCCATATCAGATGATGTTCTTCAAACTCTTCGTCACTGGATGCCATGAACAAGTGAATACAGAAATGTACATCTAGTGGCTTGAATCACTGATCAAGCTAAATGCAGAAATGTACATCTGGTATCTAGAACTACTGAGGAAGTGAAATAGAGAAATGTGCATCTAGTGTCTAGAACCACTTAACAAATTAAACACAGAAATGAACATATGGTGTCCAGAATCCAAGAACAAGTTAAATATAGAAATGTACATCTGGTGTCTATAACTACTGAACAAGTTAAATATAGAAATGCACATCTGGTGTCTAAAAATACTGAACAAGTTAAATACAGAAATGTACATCTGGTGTCTAGAACTACTGAACAAGTTAAATATAGAAATGTACATATGGTGTCTAGAACTACTGAACAAGTTAAATATAGAAATGTACATCTGGTGTCTAGAACTACTGAACAAGTTAAATACAGAAATGTACATCTGGTGTCTAGAACTACTGAACAAGTTAAATACAGAAAGGTACAGCTGGTGTCTAGAACTACTGAACAAGTTAAATATAGAAATGTACATCTGGTGTCTAGAACTACTGAACAAGTTAAATATAGAAATGTACATCTGGTGTCTATTATTACTGAACAGGTTAAATATAGAAATGTACATCTGGGGTCTAGAACTACTGAACAAGTTAAATACAGAAATGTACATCTGGTGTCTAGAACTACTGAACAAGTTAAATACAGAAAGGTGCATTCGGTGTCTAGAACTACCGAACAAGTTAAATATAGAAATGTACATCTGATGTCTAGAACTACTGAACAAGTTAAATATAGAAATGTACATCTGGGATCTAGAACTACTGAACAAGTTAAATACAGAAATGTACATCTGGTGTCTAGAACTACTGAACAAGTTAAATACAGAAATGTACATCTGGTGTCTAGAACTACTGAACAAGTTAAATATAGAAATGTACATCTGGTGTCTAGAACTACTGAACAAGTTAAATACAGAAATGTACATCTGGTGTCTAGAACTACTGAACAAGTTAAATACAGAAATGTACATCTGGTGTCTAGAACTACTGAACAAATTAAATACAGAAATGTACATCTGGTGTCTAGAACTACTGAACAAGTTAAATATAGAAATGTTCATCTAGTGTCTAGAACTACAGACCAAGTTAAATACAAAAATGTTCATCTGGTGTCGAGAACCCCTGATCAAGCTAAACACAGATATGTGCATCTGGTATCTAGAATCACTGAACAAGTTAGATGTACATCTGGTGTCTACAACCCGTGATCAGGCTAAAAACAGAAATGTGCATCCGGTGGCTGGAATCATTGAACAAGTTAAATACAGATATGTAAATCTGGTGTATTGAATTGATATTGTAATCTTTGATGTTTATTATAATGTATTACAAGTACATTTGTATATGAATTACATAAAGTAGACTTACTAGTCAAGATGCAGGGGTAATGTTAATAAGTCAAAGTTATTTCTTTAAAATAAAAATCACTCTATTTAATGGTGTATATTGTTCTGCTTATCTCCTACTATCCTCTTGTAACATCAAACAGAAAAGCAGTACTGCTCTCATTTACAACTAATAACCTATTGATAGATTTGTCATAATCAAGTACATTTGGTTTTGACAAACACCCTTGGAAGACAATAGTTGTCTATGACGTTGTCCATCAGGGGAGATAACCACGACGTTGTTAGTACTATAACCGACGACGTACACATTCCCATCATTGTGTATAGAGATACCATATGGATAGTGTAGAACACGGTTATCTGTGAATTCCCATTGTGTTGTACCATGTAAATCACAACATGTCACGGTGTGTGTGATAGTATTTGTGTAGTAAAGTTTGTCTCCAGATGTAGCTACGTAATGAACGCCTAACATACTACTCCTGATTATATCACTAACAGATTTTTCACTCAGATTTAACATCTTTAGTCCTTCACCACTTGTACAGTAATATATTGTTCTACCTTTAACAGCCATGCAATCAATGCACGTATCCATGGGAATAGTTATCATGACTTTCTGACTTTCTATATCTATTATAGTTATACATCCTTTACCTGCATATCCAGATGACACAGCAACGCTATTGCTATCTTTAATATAAATTGTATCATAGGTATCGGATCCTGTTTTATCTGTACTTATCTGGAATAATTCTACTCCTTCTTTGTTGATAAATCTTACAGTATCAGAACTGTAACAGGAAAATACCATTCTACCATCTGGAAGTAAAGAACATCCTCTGATATCTCTCCCCTGTATATTTGCAACTGACATGGGTGGTGATAGTTCAGCTACCATCATCTGGGCTTGTTTATCTTTACTTCGGACAAAAACCATCTCACAAGGCTTTGCTTCAACAACTACTTCGGCAAACTTTTGAATGCTGGTGGCTATATTCTTCACACCGATGTCTATATCATATGATAGTTTGGTTTGATTCAGACTGTCGCTGTTAACTATTGACTGTAGACACGTGTCTAGTCTTTCTACTTCTTTCTCTATTTGCTTTACTGCTATAAATGTTTGTAGGTCTGGTGCATTCTTTTTCATGTTGACTATATTTGTCTGGTATTCGGTGAGTTCTTTCTGTTTCTCATCTAAAGATACCAGTAGTTCATGTGTTTCTGTGGTTACTTGTTTTTCAGCTTCTGTCAGTTCCTTCATCAGATCCTCTTGTAACTTGTCAAGATGAGTGTTGATTTTTGTCCTCAGTTCCTGTATTTCATTCTCAATTATTCGTTTTTGTTCTTTAACAGCACTGAAGTTGGTCTCTCTACTTTGTCTAATTTTACCAATATTTTCAATCATTTCTTTAATCTAATGTTCGGTTTCAGTGAACATAGTTGATGTCTTCACGTTCTTTATTATTTCTTCCATGATAACTACATTCTTACAATCACTATGATTTTTCACGATACAAATTCTACAACACGGACACTCATGTTCTTTACAGTATAAATTGAACTTTTCTTGGTGTTCGCTGCAAAGTTCTTTAATTTCCAATACAGACGACGGCAATTTCTGGTATACCGCTATGGGTATCATGATATGACCTCGTGACAGCTTCACTGAGCTGTGATATTCAGTGCATTCTGTACAAAGTCCTTCTTCACATTCTCGACACCAAACTTCTGATGGTTTAGAAATATGGCGGTTATCACACATTCCACAGAAAGATGGAGAAGTTGACATGATGTTGATATCCTGTAATATATTACTGGTATTAAAATAGAAATTAACATTGATTGTCTTTAATCACTTTGATTACTATGCACCACGTAAATATAAAGCCATAATTTGGCTATTCCAAATCATATCATACATGTACCCCATTAACAAGGCAAAAAAAAGGGAAAACAAATGTTTTGTATGATTCTGCTATTAATATACATATTATATCATACCTATTAACAAAAAAAAGAAAAAAAAAAAAAGAAAGTGAAAAATCTTTTTTGTTTTGTTTGTATGATTCTGCTATTAATATACATGTGTTTATGCTTGGTAATTAAGATGAATTAATTTGCATGTATACATGATGGGTAGATTGCTCTATGTCTTATGTAAATTATGTTCTAATTGTTCTATCTTGTTGTTGGAGAGGATTTGTATAGGCATAGCCTATTATCCAATCCTTTTGATTTATCAATAAAATATTTGAAATGAAAAAATGAAAATGAAATTAATTAATTAATTAATTAAAATCAGATCTACTTTTTAATAACATTCTCTTCACTTCAATCAGGAATTGTTCCAAGCAAATCAATTAAATAAATAAGAACTTAAATTAAAAACAAATGCTACCATGAAATAGTTATTTTATTTTGGCTATGTCCATCACTTTGCTAGAGAGAGCAGAAGAATTAGGTGAACTATGGTAAAAGTTACAAATTTTGAAATTGGAACTTGTTGGTGCCTTTCGGTCAATTTTATCTCTGAAACCTAAAACGATAGAGGAAATTCCTCAATGAACTACCGAAAGCTCTATAAACAATTAACTGAAGAAAAAAAAACGAATCAAAATCGGAAGAATTTTATGTATGCGAAATTCAAGGGGCCTTCGCTACGTGATAGTATGGTAGTTGGATTTATAACTACATATGCAATCAGTACCTATCACCACTGATGTTGTGAGTTCGAATCTCTATCAGAGCTTGGTGTAAAACATTATGTGATACAAATTGTCAGTGACTTGCGACAGGTCGGTGGTTATCTCCAGGGCGTCCGGTTTCCTCTACCAATATAACTGAGTGCCACAATATAACTGAAATGTTCTTGAAAGTGGCGTTAACTACCATCAAGCAAATAAACAAACGACATTTAAAATTTGGACACCCTTTTAGGTCCCTTTCTAAAATAAAATATATGAATATTTGTAATGGTTCACCAATATGCAATAAAGTTGAACATTTTGTTCAAATAGGATGAAAACTGAAAAGGCTCAAATTTTGAAATCCTTCCTTTCTTTCCCCTTTTATGTCAAAACAGTAATGGTTACATAGTAATGCTTTACATTTTTTCTGAAAGCGATTCCCTATGAAATTATTATTATTATTATAATTATTATTTGCAATATTTATATAGCCCATAATCTAATCAAAAATTACCCTAAGCGCTTAGAATGATAAAAATAGATTGTACAATTCAATCGAAAATAGAATATAACAACAAAATAACTAACTAATAGAGGTAAACATTTGACACACATGAAAAAGGAGGGGGGAAATTATAGATATAAACATAGTAATACAAGTTCTTAAAAACAAGCGAAGCTGTCGGTGTCAGAAGTTTACATTAAATCATAATAAGCAAGTATTAAAAGATGAGTTTGAACATTAATTAAAAAAATAATTTCCTGTGCCCAAAGGACAATATCCCCCTGCATTCACAAAGTATATCTACATTGAAAATACATGATAATAAGTGCCATAACTCTTACAAAAATGAATTCATAACAGTTGCATTCACAAAGTGGATTGGGTCTCTAAAACCTTTTTTATTACAACTTTTCTTATTTTTTTCATTCACTGCGGGTCGCAACCTCCCAGTTTATAACGTCTGAATGATGAAAGCTGATAACTGACCGGTGGAAAAAGGTCTGTTGTATTGTTGAGGTTCAGCAAAGGTATGTGTTTTATACATCATTTTGTGGATAGATTATCGTAGTTTCAGATGATGTAGGTCATTCCTCCATGCTGGCGTCCGTCGAGCTGACAAAACGCGAAAATCGCGATGACCTAGATTTTTTACAAATGAAAGGTTAAATACCTTGTGGTATATATAGTATCTAGGTATATTTTTGTTTACCAGAAACAAGTGCCTGTGGTTTGCCTATGCAATCCTGACCCCATTACAGGAACCACTAAAGGTGCTCCCAACTGATAAAAATGTGTAAGGAAGCCGGTGGGACCATTTAACTAACGGGCTATTTCTTTTTCAGGGGTAAAAAATAAATAACTTGTGTAACTATTTGAACATGAAATAATAATTCGGGGACTTCATTTTTCGCGCATTTAACATCCTCGCAATGTAAGCGAAAATTAAATACCCACCAAAATAACCACTTATACGGTAAAATAGGATTTTATTTTCTGGATTTCAACACTGATTTCTGTCACTGCTGAAAACTGGAGTTACACAAGTTATTTATTTTTTATCCCTGTTAGACAGATTATTGTTTTATAAAATCAGTGACATGAAATGAAAAAGAAATAGTCCCCTTAGTTAAATGGCCCCTCCAGCTCCCTTACACATTTTTATCATTTGGGCGCCCTTTTATTGAGGAAGGGGGTAAAATGCCATAGTCCCATTCTCTAACTGTTCTCAGCTTCTTCCTTTGTTTTTTTTTTATTTATTTATTTAGATAAATTTTTTTTGAACTGTATATGCATTAGTTTGGGTATGATTTTAATAATTTGAAGCAGATGCAAGCTGAATATTTCTTGTTCATTGAAATTCAGTTCTAACCATTCAATCATATCTATTTCTCAGTTTGAATTTCTCTCAGAGAAATTCTTTGTATGTGTTAACAGTTATTTACCATGCAATTGTGTAAATGTTTCCATATTCAGATGGTCGTTGTGCCATTTTTTCGATATAATCCGTCTGCTGTTATGTCTTTTCAGCGGTTTATATTTTCCGCCAAAAAATTCCGAGAAAAATATTCGGAGCGCAACTGGGCTTTTCATTGCAGGTATTCCATTCGTTTAAAAAACCCAGGGTTATCGTTCTTGCACCTCCATCTAAGATGATTTAGTTTGACATGGAAACGAAGCCTCTTCTCTATTCTCGGTGAGATTTCTTGGAAGAGATCGACGTACCGACTGATATCGAACATGGGCAATTAGGTAAGTGTCTTAGAAACAGTTTAACACGACAGTGCCATATGTAGACAAGGTAAAAATGGTACAAAACACGGCGGTTTCCCAACCGAGGTGGGCGATATGGCGCGAAATATGAAAATTGAGTTGCTTACCTTCTCTCTTATACTGTATCAGTCGAAAAACTATGGACAAAGAATACACGTATTATGCATGATGTATGACGTCTACTGATATTGTCAAATGAAGAAAAACGAATTATTATGTAGATTTTTAAAAATGAATGATTTTGAAAATTTTGAAAAAAGGGGGAGCAGGAAACGAAATCCATGCCCCATGCGCCTGTGCATTACAAGATGTAAATATTTACAATTACATGTCACCAATTTATAAATGACTTTACACTAAAATATTATACACACATGTACGAGATTCAATGAATATTGTGTTGATGAGCGTGGGAGTGTTTTGTTTACAATTTGTTTGTAATGCTATTGTCATTTCTAAGGGGCTACATTAAGGAAGGAATAACATTCTATATTTAATATATTCTGATCAGAATTAAGTTGCTTATTGAAATTATGTGGTAGCTATAATAAAACCCTGTTGTTATTATTTTTTTTAAAATTCATCGGACTGGATCACTTTGAAAAATAGTCATGTCACATACTGGTACAGAGTGATACATGCAGAGCAGTACATACATGTCACGTACTGGTACATAATGATACATTCAGGACAGGACATACATGTCACGTGCTGGTACAGAGTGATACATGCAGAACAGGACATAGTTACATGTCATGTACTGCAACAGAGTGATACATGCAGAACAGGACATACATGTGACGTACTGGTACATAGGGATACATTCAGAACAGAACATACATGTGACGTAGTGGTACAGAGTGATACATGCAGAACAGGACATACATGTAACGTACTGGTACAGAGTGATACATGCAGAACAGGACATACATGTCACGTACTGGTACAGAGTGATGCATGCAGACCAGGACATACATGTGACGTACTGGTACAGAGTGATACATGCAGAACAGGACATACATGTGACGTACTGATACCGAGAGATACATAGAGAACAGGACATACACGTCACGTACTGGTACAGAGGGATACATGCAGAACAGGACATACATGTCACGTACTGGTACAGAGTGATACATGCAGAATAGGACATACATGTGACGTACTGGAACAAAGTAATACATGCAAAACAGGACATACATGTAACGTACTGGTACAGATTGATACATGCAGAACAGGACATGCATGTCACGTACTGGTACAGAGTGATACATGTAGACCAGTACATGCATGTGACGTACTGGTACAGAGTGATACATGCTGAACAGGACATACATGTGACGTACTGATACCGAGTGATACATAGAGAACAGGACATACATGTCACGTACTGGTACAGAGTGATACATGCAGAACAGGACATACATGTCACGTACTGGTACAGAGTGATACATGCAGAATAGGACATACTTGTGACGTACTGGTACAGAGTGATACATGCAGAATAGAACATACATGTGACGTACTGGTAGAGTGATACATACAAAACAGGACATACATGTGACGTACTGGTACAGAGTGATACATGCAGAACAGGACATACATGTCACGTACTGGTACAGAGTGATACATGCAGAGCAGGACATACGTGTGACGTACTGGTACAGAGGGATACATGCAGAACAGAACATACATGTGACGTACTGATACAGAGTGATACATGCAGAACAGAACATACATGTCACGTACTGGTACAGAGTGATACATGCAAAACAGGACATACATGTGACGTACTGGTAAAGAGTGATACATGCAGAACAGGACATACATGTCACGTACTGGTACAGAGTGATGCATGCAGAACAGAACATACATGTCACGTACTGGTACAGAGTGATACATGCAGAACAGGACATAAATGTGACGTACTGGTACAAAGTAATACATGCAAAACAGGACATACATGTAACGTACTGGTACAGAGTGATACATGCAGAACAGGACATACATGTCACATACTGGTACAGAGTGATACATGCAGACCAGGACATACATGTGACGTACTGGTACAGAGTGATGCATGCAGAACAGGACATACATGTGACGTACTGGTACAGAGTGATACATGCAGAATAGGACATACTTGTGACGTACTGGTACAGAGTGATAGATGCAGAACAAAACATACATGTGACGTACTGGTAGAGTGATACAGGCAAAACAGGACATACATGTGACGTACTGGTACACAGTGATACATGCAGAACAGGACATACATGTCACGTACTGGTACAGAGTGATACATGCAGAACAGGACATACATGTCACGTACTGGTACAGAGTGATACATGCAGAGCAGGACATACGTGTGACGTACTGGTACAGAGTGATACATGCAGAACAGAACATACATGTGACGTACTGGTACAGAGTGATACATGCAGAACAGGACATACATATAACGTACTGGTACAGAGTGATACATGCAAAACAGGACATACATGTGACGTACTGGTAAAGAGTGATACATGCAGAACAGGACATACATGTCACGTACTGGTACAGAGTGATGCATGCAGAACAGAACATACATGTCACGTACTGGTACAGAGTGATACATGCAGAACAGGACATACATGTGACGTACTGGTACAAAGTAATACATGCAAAACAGGAAATACATGTAACGTACTGGTACAGAATGAATCATACAGAACAGGACATACATGTCACGTACCGGTACAGAGTGATACATGCAGACCAGGACATACATGTGACGTACTGGTACAGAGTGATGCATGCAGAACAGGACATACATGTGACGTACTGATACAGAGTGATACATAGAGAACAGGACATACATGTCACGTACTGGTAGAGAGTGATACATGCAGAACAGGACATTCATGTGACGTACTGATACCGAGTGATACATAGAGAACAGAACATACATGTCACGTACTGGTACAGAGTGATACATGCAGAACAGGACATACATGTCACGTACTGGTACAGAGTGATACATGCAGAATAGGACATACTTGTAACGTACTGGTACAGAGTGATACATGCAGAACAGGACATACATGTGACGTACTGGTACAAAGTAATACATGAAAAACAGGACATACATGTCACGTACTGGTACAGAGTGATACATGCAGAACAGGACATACATGTCACGTACTGGTACAGAGTGATACATGCAGACCAGGACATACATATGACGTACTGGTACAGAGTGATACATGCAGAACAGGACATACATGTGACGTACTGATACAGAGTGATACATAGAGAACAGGACATACATGTCACGTACTGGTAGAGAGTGATACATGCAGAACAGGACATACATGTGACGTACTGATACCGAGTGATACATAGAGAACAGGACATACATGTCACGTACTGGTACAGAGTGATACATACAGAACAGGACATACATGTCACGTACTGGTACAGAGTGATACATGCAGAACAGGACATACATGTGACGTACTGATACAGAGTGATACATGCAGAGCAGGACATACGTGTGACGTACTGGTACAGAGTGATACATGCAGAACAGAACATACATGTGACGTACTGATACAGAGTGATACATGCAGAACAGACCATACATGTCACGTACTGGTACAGAGTGATACATGCAAAACAGGACATAAATGTGACGTACTGGTAAAGAGTGATACATGCAGAACAGGACATACATGTCACGTACTGGTACAGAGTGATGCATGCAGAACAGAACATACATGTCACGTACTGGTACAGAGTGATACATGCAGAACAGGACATACATGTGACGTACTGGTACAAAGTAATACATGCAAAACAGGAAATACATGTAACGTACTGGTACAGAATGAATCATACAGAACAGGACATACATGTCACGTACCGGTACAGAGTGATACATGCAGACCAGGACATACATGTGACGTACTGGTACAGAGTGATGCATGCAGAACAGGACATACATGTGACGTACTGATACAGAGTGATACATAGAGAACAGGACATACATGTCACGTACTGGTAGAGAGTGATACATGCAGAACAGGACATACATGTGACGTACTGGTACAGAGTGATACATGCAGAATAGGACATACTTGTGACGTACTGGTACAGAGTGATAGATGCAGAACAAAACATACATGTGACGTACTGGTAGAGTGATACAGGCAAAACAGGACATACATGTGACGTACTGGTACACAGTGATACATGCAGAACAGGACATACATGTCACGTACTGGTACAGAGTGATACATGCAGAACAGGACATACATGTCACGTACTGGTACAGAGTGATACATGCAGAGCAGGACATACGTGTGACGTACTGGTACAGAGTGATACATGCAGAACAGAACATACATGTGACGTACTGGTACAGAGTGATACATGCAGAACAGGACATACATATAACGTACTGGTACAGAGTGATACATGCAAAACAGGACATACATGTGACGTACTGGTAAAGAGTGATACATGCAGAACAGGACATACATGTCACGTACTGGTACAGAGTGATGCATGCAGAACAGAACATACATGTCACGTACTGGTACAGAGTGATACATGCAGAACAGGACATACATGTGACGTACTGGTACAAAGTAATACATGCAAAACAGGAAATACATGTAACGTACTGGTACAGAATGAATCATACAGAACAGGACATACATGTCACGTACCGGTACAGAGTGATACATGCAGACCAGGACATACATGTGACGTACTGGTACAGAGTGATGCATGCAGAACAGGACATACATGTGACGTACTGATACAGAGTGATACATAGAGAACAGGACATACATGTCACGTACTGGTAGAGAGTGATACATGCAGAACAGGACATTCATGTGACGTACTGATACCGAGTGATACATAGAGAACAGAACATACATGTCACGTACTGGTACAGAGTGATACATGCAGAACAGGACATACATGTCACGTACTGGTACAGAGTGATACATGCAGAATAGGACATACTTGTAACGTACTGGTACAGAGTGATACATGCAGAACAGGACATACATGTGACGTACTGGTACAAAGTAATACATGAAAAACAGGACATACATGTCACGTACTGGTACAGAGTGATACATGCAGAACAGGACATACATGTCACGTACTGGTACAGAGTGATACATGCAGACCAGGACATACATATGACGTACTGGTACAGAGTGATACATGCAGAACAGGACATACATGTGACGTACTGATACAGAGTGATACATAGAGAACAGGACATACATGTCACGTACTGGTAGAGAGTGATACATGCAGAACAGGACATACATGTGACGTACTGATACCGAGTGATACATAGAGAACAGGACATACATGTCACGTACTGGTACAGAGTGATACATACAGAACAGGACATACATGTCACGTACTGGTACAGAGTGATACATGCAGAACAGGACATACATGTGACGTACTGATACAGAGTGATACATGCAGAGCAGGACATACGTGTGACGTACTGGTACAGAGTGATACATGCAGAACAGAACATACATGTGACGTACTGATACAGAGTGATACATGCAGAACAGACCATACATGTCACGTACTGGTACAGAGTGATACATGCAAAACAGGACATAAATGTGACGTACTGGTAAAGAGTGATACATGCAGAACAGGACATACATGTCACGTACTGGTACAGAGTGATGCATGCAGAACAGAACATACATGTCACGTACTGGTACAGAGTGATACATGCAGAACAGGACATACATGTGACGTACTGGTACAAAGTAATACATGCAAAACAGGAAATACATGTAACGTACTGGTACAGAATGAATCATACAGAACAGGACATACATGTCACGTACCGGTACAGAGTGATACATGCAGACCAGGACATACATGTGACGTACTGGTACAGAGTGATGCATGCAGAACAGGACATACATGTGACGTACTGATACAGAGTGATACATAGAGAACAGGACATACATGTCACGTACTGGTAGAGAGTGATACATGCAGAACAGGACATTCATGTGACGTACTGATACCGAGTGATACATAGAGAACAGAACATACATGTCACGTACTGGTACAGAGTGATACATGCAGAACAGGACATACATGTCACGTACTGGTACAGAGTGATACATGCAGAATAGGACATATTTGTAACGTACTGGTACAGAGTGATACATGCAGAACAGGACATACATGTGACGTACTGGTACAAAGTAATACATGAAAAACAGGACATACATGTAACGTACTGGTACAGAGTGATACATGCAGAACAGGACATACATGTCACGTACTGGTACAGAGTGATACATGCAGACCAGGACATACATGTGACGTACTGATACAGAGTGATACATAGAGAACAGGACATACATGTCACGTACTGGTAGAGAGTGATACATGCAGAACAGGACATACATGTGACGTACTGATACCGAGTGATACATAGAGAACAGGACATACATGTCACGTACTGGTACAGAGTGATACATGCAGAACAGGACATACATGTCACGTACTGGTACAGAGTGATACATGCAGAACAGGACATACATGTCACGTACTGGTACAGAGTGATACATGCAGAACAGGACATACATGTGACGTACTGATACAGAGTGATACATGCAGAACAGAACATACATGTAACGTACTGATACAGAGTGATACATGCAGAACAGGACATACATGTGACGTACTGGTACAGAGTGGTAGATGCAGAACAGGACATACATGTGACGTACTGGTACAGAGTGATACATGCAGAACAGGACATGCATATGAAGTCCGAGTACAGAGGGATACATGCAGAACAGGACATGCATGTGACGTACTGGTACAGAATGGTAGATGCAGAACAGGACATACATGTGACGTACTGGTACAGAGTGATACATGCAGAACAGGACATGCATATGAAGTCCGAGTACAGAGGGATACATGCAGAACAGGACATGCATGTGACATACTGGTACAGAGTGATACATGCAGAACATGACATGCGTGTGACGTACTAGTACATAGTGATACATGCAGAACCGGACATACATGTGGCGTACTGGTACAGGGTGATACATGCAGAACAGGACATACATGTGACGTACTGGTACAGAGTGATGCATGCAGAACAGGACATACATGTGACGTACTGGTACAGAGAGACACATGCAGAACAGGACATACATGTGACGTACTGGTACAGAGTGATGCATGCAGAACAGGACATACATGTGACGTACTGGTACAGAGTTATACATGCAGAACAGGACATGCGTGTGACATCCTGGTACAGAGTGATACATGCAGAACAGGACATGCGTGTGACGTACTGGTACAGAGTGATACTTGCAGAAAAGGACATAGATGTGACGTACTGGTACAGAGTGATACAAGCATAACAGGACATACATGTGACGTACTGGTACAGAGAGATACATGCAGAACATGACATACCTGTGACGTACTGGTACAGAGTGATACATGCAGAACAGGACATACATATAACGTACTGGTACAGAGAGATACATGCAGAACAGGACATACATGTGACGTACTGGTACAGAGAGATACATGCAGAACATAACATACATGTGACGCACTGGTACACAGAGATACATGCAGAACAGGACATACGTGTGACGTACTGGTACAGAGTGATACACGCAGAACATGACATACATGTGACGTACTGGTACAGAGAGATACATGCAAAACAGGACATACATGACCTACAGTTGAATGAAAGTCATGATATAGTTATAATCTACTGTAGTTCTATTTTGTCTCATTACATTGTGTCGACCACACTACATATGTTAAAAAGAGTAATTAAATATATACATTGTTCCACTTTTAACACCTGCTGTTGGTAAGTTTGTGTAATTGATTGATTGATTAATTGGTGCTTAACGCCAACTTTAATAGCAGTATTTCAGCTATATCGGGGTGTGAACAAATTTCATCAAACGTCATTTACCTTTTGTCAAATATTAGTAATCACTAAGCTGAACATATTGTAAGTTGAGAATAAAAGATATATAACTGTTACGTTTTAAATATCTAGATAGAAATCAATTCATTCATAATTATTATTTGGTAAATTTTGTTTTTAACTGTTCTATAGCACGGAATGTCTGGTTGGCTTGATAACAAAGGAAGAGTGATCTCCCTTTATGTGTGGTAAACATTTGTAGGATATTATTTACATTTGTTTTATATGGGGTATGATTTCTATTAAGTAGAAAAAGGGTGAGGGGGTGCTTATACGGGCGTCCCGTACTGAATACTCCCATAAACGATGTTGTATCATTTCCTCAAGTCAATTTGATATTTAATTATAGTGCTATCGTAGTGCTTTGTATCTTCACTATTTTTTGTGAACAAGAAAACGTTTTATTTTTCATCTAATGTTCCTTGTCATGATATGTCTTAGAAGCTAGCGTTAACTATTACATTATTCATGAGACAAAAATATGCTCCAGACTTTTGTGAAGAACTAATTCGGAGGACACTATGAAGACTAAAGATCTTCATAGTTTACCACAAAGAACATTTCACAAAAATACTGAGGAAAATCACTAAAATCTTCGCAAATTTCATTACTGAATTTCAATATATATACTTAAACATTTCATAAATTTTTGACATTTTTTTTATTGATGGACAAGATACTTACAACTTGGAAATGTCGAATATTACGTTGAGTAGATTATTATAGTTACGAGTACATGTAATAGTCATTTTTATTTGAGTGAGTGAGTGAGTGAGTGAGTGAGGTATCATTCTTTATCACCAAGTGAGCACCTGTTCACGTATATCATGGTGAGAACACGTTACATTTCAATGAGATGAAGACGATGATATCCATTGTACATTTCACAATCATACGTAACTTTAATATTTTAAATTCCTTTCTAAATACTACATACAAAGTATGTTGTTCGTCGGCGCAACTTTATGTGATAAATTGTGTAAGTGACTTGCTGTATGTCGGTAGGTTTTTTTCCGGGTACTCCGATTTCCTTCACGTATAAAAGCCATTGCCACGTACAATATTGCTGGAATATTGTTGAAATAGGCGTTGACAAAATTAAAAAAAAAAAATGTTGTGAAGCGGAAGTATGAGGGGTGATCAGAAGCTGTATATTGAAGGAGCACAGACACCACAATAGTTAACATATAAATGACAAGCAATGATATGCAAAACACTACACAGAAATCTAAAGATTGAGCCACAATAATCCGACAAGAAACAGGGAGCGGGTGTGTGACTCGGACATTAATGTAAAAAGTATTGGAAATATGCCCCCAATATAAAAGATAAAAACTTGATTCTCTACATACGAAACTCAATATATACTATATATGCAATTGGGGCTCCGGTGACTCAATGAGTTAGGTCGTTGGATCTAACAGCTCATACAACCCTATCACTAATACGGCGTAGGTTCGCGGCCATCTTTGTAAATTACTCGCAGCTGCAAGTGATAAAGCTTACCAGTTGCTTGACCAGGGTCGGTGGTTCCCTCCGGGTACTCCGAATTCCTCCACCACTAAAAATGGTCGCAATGCTATAGCTGAAATACTGCTGAAAGTGGCGTTAAAACACCAAAAATCAATCATATATATATACAATTAAATAGTAGATTATCGACCCTATATCTCAATGAATAAGATTTCTAACAATTATAATATTCTAAAAGTTGATGACTTTCTGGAAAGTATGCAAATATATGCTAATATACTGATATCAACGTTAACCTCATTGGAGGAAAAATGTACACCCTCCCCTACCCTCTAAGCAAGCATAATAAAGGAGTAGATATCAAATGTAGTGCTAATATACTGATGTCAACGTAAAACTTATTGGAGGATATCTATCTCCCCCCCCCCACCCCCCCCCCCCACCCCAATAACACAATGAAGAACGTAGATATCCAATTTAGTGTGCACGACACGTTGCTGGAATAACCTTCATCAAGTACACTCAAAATCGTCTGACTGGAAGTTGAAATAATGATAAAGTGTTTGGTAGCAATAAAACACAATGACCTAAGTAAAAGACTACACAATAATATATAGATATAATCTTGATTCGCCACAAATACGTTAAAGTTTTATCATCAAAGATTAACATAGATTTTTGAGATCAGAACTCGTTGAAAATATTTTAAAAATCACTAAATATTACACAAGATAAAAGATAATAATATTAATTCATGCTTGAAATAAAAAGCAAACAGGATAAATATCTGAGAATACTTGAAACAAATGTCTTTTGACGAAATATCACCCCCAAAAAATCAGGACCATTGTGGAATAGGGAGTTAATGCCACGTCATTAACCCTTTGTCATGTATTAGGGATCACTAAGCTGAACATATTGTAACTTGAGAATAAAATATATATAACTGTTACGTGTTAAATATCTAGATAGAAATCAATTCATTCATAATTATTATTTAGTAAATTAGTTTTTGATTGTTCTATCTAAAGGATCATTTCTGTGGAATCTCGGTTGACTTGATGACAACAGAACAGTGCTCTCCCTTTATGTGAGGTAAACATGCGTGTGATATTATTTACATTTATTGTATATTAAGTAAATTGGCTTTTGAAAATGAATTACTTAAAAAAGGGGGGTTTTAGATGGGCCTTAAGCGGTTTTCTAAAGGTCTTGATTTGCAATTATAGTAGGGTAAACATGTGCATGATATTATTTACATTTGTTTTATATGGGGTATGGTTTCTATTAAGTACATTGTATTTTGAAAATGCACATTATTTATAAAAAAAAGGGGGGGGGGGCAATACGGGCGTGCAGTACTGAATACGTCCCTAAGCGGTTTTCTAAATCTCTTAATCAATACGTATCATTTTCGTCAATCATTTAAAATTGTAATTATAGTGCTATATCTCCTCACTATTTTTTATGTAGAAGAAAAAAGTTTCTCCAATTGATATTTAACCACATCAGTGGTGTAATGGTTAACATACTCGTCTCGAGTGCGGTAGTTCGTGGGTTCTAGCCGCGATAATGTTAAACCAAAGACTTTAAAATTGATATGTGTTCTTATTAAGGAGAAAGGACGAAGACTGGTTGGATCGGAATGAGGATAATGTGTTCGAGTAGGGTGACATCTCTATTCGGGACTGTTGTTTCAGTGAGCTATCACTTATAAAATTACAACTAAGATTGTTGGTCTTGTACAAAGCATCATATCATTGAAAATTAATTTGTTCTCGCAATGACATAGCTGAAAAATTGCTGAGTTGGCGTTAAACAATGATTACTCAATCACCCACTCCAATTAATAGCCCTTGCTATAATGTGTCTCAGAGACTAGCATTAACTATTTACATACAACATTGTGTATGTAAACAAATATGCTCCATACGTGTGTATGTAAACAAATATGCTCCATACTTTTGTGAAGAACTGATTCAAGCCAAAATATGTTAGTTGGTTTATGGTTATTAACGCCATTTTCACCAATATTTCAGCTATTTCGTTGCGGTCAGGAGGAGGAAACCGGAGAACTTGGTGAAAACCACCGACCAGTCGCAGGTCACTGACAAGCTTTATCACATAATGTTGTATCGAGTACACCTTGCAATGAAAGGGGTTCAAACTTTAATGGTGATAGGCACTGATTGCACAAATAGTTGTAATTCCAAATACCATGTGGTCACGACCACGACCACCCTTCAAGTGACAATATGAAAGGTATACATCCTCATAGTTTACCACAAAGAACATTTAAAGGAGAACGAAAATAACTGATGATTTGGGGTTTTACAGAATTTAGAACTAATACAAAAAAGAAAATTAAATTTGTTTAAAGAAACTTTTATAAGAATTGATGTAATCATATAATTTTTGAAATTCCGTCATAATGGATAGAAATTCTAAATTTTTAACCATTATGACGGAATTCCAAAAATGATATTATTGTTTTGATGCAGATGAGCGGAACATTTAAATCGAATAGATGGAGTTAAGTCCCTGATAAGGGAAAACTGGCAGCCTGCATGTTTAGTGGGAAATTTAAACGTGCTTTAACATCAGTCCTTGTAAAATTTTCATTAAAAAAGTCATAATTTTATTTTTTTATAACATTTCACAACTTATACGTTATTATAGGTCTTGTTTCTAGTAGAGTGATTTTCTGGACAGATATCAGTTGCTGACACAACAAAAAACTATTCAAACAGGTATACGTACTCCCTAAGTTGAGGCCATCACCACAAACATTCTACAGTCATCATCACCACCTGGTAAACCGCTATGAAATAGCTATATCTCAAATGACACCGGATGTTTTACTTCCTACGTATATTTTGTTATTTCCTCTATCACCTACAAGATTTTTACCTGTGATGTTTTACTTCCTACGTATATTTTGTTATTTCATCTATCACCTACAAGATTTATACCTGGCTGTTGTGTTGTTTCCTCTGTATATATTTGTTTTGTGTCTTGTACCTAATGTTATTAATGTCTCTTGTGTTCACACACAGATTTATTTAGTGGTGTTTGTATTGTACATTTTGTCTTATTATTATCTTTACGTTCTTAGTCCGTGTTATGGTGTCCTATACGATTTCCGTAAACAAAACTATGTTAGGTTCGTCGTTATCTCAGATGTTTTATTCATTTGTTTGCTTACTGTGTTGAACGACACTTTCAACAATGTTTCAGTTCTATTGGTGGAGGAAACGGCGGAGTACCCGGAGAAACCACCGACCTATCGAAAGTCAATGACCAACTTTATCACATAATAATTACATTACTTCCGTTTTTCATTGAAATGTGACAATATGATTGGCTATGAAGAGGTCACATGATTATACACGAGATGTTTCACATCCTAATGAAGCTCAGATCCGAACTTGCACGTGCTTCCATGACGACGTCAGATATAAACAATCAATGGCATAGTAATTTCCAACAGCAAATAATCTAACACAAATAAAATTCACAACGAAAAATTCAACTATATTAAATTGTGGTATGATTTAAATATAATTATAAGAATTGAATGCATTCTTTTGAAGTTTCATTGGGATATGAAAGCGTTGATCGAACTACATTTTCAACATGAAGCGCGGTATGTTGTATCGAGTACACCTCGACATGAACGTTAGTTGTGATAGGCACTGATTGCACAGGTAGTTGTAAATCCAACTACCATGCAATCACGACCACGACGGGTTCTCAGTTGTTTTGTAGTATGGTTCATGTCTTATTGTAGTTTTTGTGTTTGCATGTGTATACTGGTGACCACCATTATGCCTTATCATATATTTTTACGTTTTTTTCAGTTTTGTGATGTCCGCTACGTTTTCAGGATAAAACGATTTTCGGTTCATTCTTACCTCCAGTTGTTTGTAGGAGGGTTCATGTGTTATTTATGCTATTTGTGTTTATTTGTGCATAGTGGTATTCTACACGTATTGACTATGAGTAGCATGGCTGATGTCTTATCTATAAGAGACAGGAGCTGTTTACTTTTCGCAAGTACCTGCATGTTTCACCCCCTGTTTGTCTGAGGTCAGTGCTGCTAATTTTTTAAAAGCTGTTTGCTTTGTTTGTGTTCGTATTGTGGCTTGTGTACTCAACGATGCCAGTGTCTCTGGATTGCTCATTCTTGATTAGTCCCTCAGTTTCACTCTAAAAGACGTCATGTGATAACCTTTGTACATTTTTTTGTGCCAGGGTGGTTGTTTTGACTGAATATTTCGGTTTCCTACACCTATAAGAGCAGATCCCTACGAAATAACATAGTTATCATTAATAATAGTGTTAATTCCCTGATCACAACAACCCTCTATAATGAGTAGTTTAAAACATATTAACTTTGTGCCGGGTTTGCAACAGGAGTAACACGAACGGTGTTACTAGTGCAGTGGGAACTGCTTATTATCCCGGAAAACTTGAGATTGCCCCGTTTTCCGTAGAGTTCCTTTTTATCATTTTGACCAATAATATATTATGATATTTGTAGCCACTTGTTGTGATGTCCCCTACGATTTCTGCATTTAAATGTACACAATATTCGTTTACTCCGATTTGTGTTGTAGGGGTTCATGCTTTATCTATGTTATTTGTAATTACTCATCGTGAACAAAATGTACATCTGGTGTGTTAAATTGATATTGAAATATTTGATGTTTATAATGATGAATTATATGAATAGTATATTTACTAGTGAAGATGAAGGGGTAATATTCTACAGTCAAAGTTAATTATTTAAAATAAAAGTCAATCTATTTAATGGTGTATATTGTTCTGCTTTTCTCCTACTGTCTTCTTGTAACATCAAACAGAAAGGCAGTATTGCTCTGATTTACAACTAATAACCTACTGGTAGATTTTTTCATAATCAAGCATGCCTGTGTTTGACAAACCATTATTGGAAGACAGTAGTTGTCTATGACGTTGTCCATCAGGGGAAATGACCACAATATTCCTAGAGACATGATCGACGACATACACGTTACCATCATTGTCTACAGAGATACCAAGTGGACCATGTAGAACACGGTTATCTTTGAATTCCCATTGTGTTGTACCATGTAAATCACAACATGTCACGGCATGTGTATTAACGTTTGTGTAGTAAAGTATGTCACCAGATGTAGTTACGTAATCAACGTAAGACATATCACTATTGATGATATCACTAACATATTGATCATTAAGGTGTAGCATCCTTAGTCCTTTATCCCATGCACAATAATATATTGTTCTACCTCTAACAGCCATGCCATAAATTGTCGTATCCATGGGAATTGTTGTCATGACTTCCTTACTTTCTAGATCTATTATATTTATACATCTATAATCTCTCCTACCCCCCAGGTGATACAGCAACAGTATTGCTATCTGTAATAGGTATCGGATCCTGTTTTATCTTTACCTGTCTGGAATAATTCTACTCTTTCTGTGTTGATAAAGCTGACAGTATTAGCCCTGCAAAAGGAATCTACCCCTCTACCAACTGGAAGTAAACAACACCCTCTGATAACAACCCCTTGATGTTTATTTTTTGTGTCAATTTCAGGTGTATATTTTCAACTGACATAGGTGGTGATAGGTCAGCTACCATCATCTGGGCTTGTTTATCCTTTTTTCTGACAAAGATCATCTCACAAGAAATTGATTCAACAACTACTTCGCCAAACGTTTGAATGCTGGTAATTATAGTTTTCAGACCGTTGTCTATCTTGTATCATAGCTTGGTTAATGACTGCAAACACGTGTCTTGTGTTTCTACTTCTTTCTCTATTTGCTCTACGGCTACACATGTTTGCAGGTCTGATGCATACTTTTTATGTTGACGATATTTGTCTGATGTTCGGTCATTTGATCTGTTTCTCGTCTGAAGATAACAGTACCTCACGTGAGTGCTCGGTTACTTGTTTTTTCTGCTTCTTTCAATTCCTTCATAAAATTTTCATGTAACCTGTGTGTTGATTTTTGTCCTCAGTTCATGTATTTTAATCTCAATTATTCCTTTCTGTTCTTTAACAGCACTGGAGTTGGTCTCTCTATTTTGTCTAATGTTGCCAATATTTTCAATCATTTCTTTAATCAAATCCTCGACCTTGTTGAACATAGTTGATATTTTCACATCCTTTGTTATATTTTCAAGAACAATTACCTCCTTACAATTTTATTCTATACCGTTGTTACACTCCAAATATCAAAAACTGAAACCAAATATATACTATATATACAATCAAAAGGGGTTTTATTGTTCCTATCTATCAGTAAATATGGTTTCTTACTACATTTGTGTTATACAATTCTACTTCTTATTGAATTTCAGAAAAGCATGTAAAAAACATAATAAAAACGTAAATATCACTAAAACATATGAAAAATGTGGAATAACATGCGAACGTGATGTCATTTACCTTTTGTCAAATATTAGTGATCACTGAATTCTACACATTTTAACTTATACGTTTTAGATAAAACAAACTATTCTAAAACATAGTAATAATAATTCATGTTTGACAGAAAAACAACATAAATACCTGAAAATACTCGAAAAAAATTATTTTGACGAAATATCAACACAAAATCAGAAAAATTATGAAATAGCGAGTTAACATCATGTCATTAACCTTTTGTCTAATATTAGTGATCGCTAAATTGAACATATTGTAACTTATACGTTTTAAATACGTAGATAGAAATCAATTCATTCATAATTATTATTTGGTGAATTAGTTTTTAATTGTTCTATATAAATAAAGGTAATAACAAAATTACCGAACTCCGAACAATCTTACAAAGGGAAAGTCAAAACTCATAATTATATAAACAGACAAGATCAGTCAACAACAGGAAAACTGTGAAATCCGTAATGGCCCTGACTTGGTACAGGCATTTCTAAAGAAATGGTGGGTTGAATCAAATTTTAAGGCGCCAAACCTCCCGCTCTCATTACGGTTCAAAGGTTCCGGCTGTCACTGTAACAGTATTTAAATACAGGAACAAAGGATCATCACTGTGGAATCTCGTTGACTTGATAACAACAGAGCGGTGCTCTCCCTTTAAGTAGGGTGAACATATATATGATATTATTTACATTTGTTTTCTATGGACTATAGTTTCTCTATTTACTACATTGTCTTTAGAAAATTATTAAAAAAAAGGGGAGCTTAAATAGAAGTCCAGTACTGAAAACACTCATAACCGTTTTTCTAAACGTCTTAGCCATTACTTGATATCAGTTCCTGCAATCATTAGGATTTGTATTTATAGTGCTACATTGTATGTGTCGTGACAATTCTTTGAGAACAAGAACACTTTTTTTTCAATTAATATACCTTGTCAAAATATGTCTCAGAGACTAGCATTAACTATTATCATACAACATTATGTAGGTGACAAAAATATGCTTCAGACTTTTGTGAAGAACTAATTCAAGAGACACTATAAAGATTAAAGATCCTCATAGTTTACCACAAAGAACATTTAACAAAATACTGAGGAAAATCACTAAAATTTCGTATTTAGTTTGCTACAAAAATGTTTTTTTGTTCTTCAATAATGAATGTCAGCATATATTTGGAATACAGACGAGGTATAAATTCAGTATCTTCCAAAAACAATAACAACATGGCCGACGATAAGACATATTTACGCTTCACTGATTCAATAGCATAACACGGAATAATAAATATATGTTTGTCAAATTAAATGCTGTTTTTATACTCAAAACGGTGGTATGAACCAAAAGAAATATTACAACAGTTAATTCATTCCGTCACAAACACCAGATTGATTCAACAAACTTATATGTTCCACGACTGTACCATAACAAACCTGAACAAAACAATAAACAAGTAAAAGTTCGGGGAAAGTCACGCAGCCACACCAATCAATATTTAAGACCTACTCGGAAAACAAACATCCCTTTCTGCATACTTTTACCTATCCGATCGAAGAACCACACTCTTGGCTATGCACAGTTAATGATTTTATAGATTATTTACCTTTTTTATTGATGGACATGTAGTCATAGATAATTACAACTTGGAAAATACGAATATTACGCAGAATAGGTTATCATAGCAGCGAGCACATGAAGAAGCAATATTTACATGTGAGTTAGTGAGTAAGTAAATGAATGAGAGAGTGAGAGAGCGAGTGTGTGAGTGATTGAATGAGTTACCGAATGAGTGAGTGATCATTGTGATCAGTGAGCACTTGTTCAGCTATATATATCATGCCGAGAACACGTTACATTTCAATGACATGATGATGATTGTGATATCCTTTTGTACTAAATAATCATCCCCGGAATTCTTTAGGGATTATATAATTAAATCGACTGCTCATTCATAGACATATGGCTATGCTCCACCATAACGAACATATTTGCCTGAATTCCAAGCGATCTGTCTTTGTTCCTGGCCTTTAATGTTCCGTGTTTAGCAGTGAAGTAAATGAAAGCGAAGTTCCCTTTTAACCCAAGTCTTCATCGAAACCAATATCCACCGCACCTGAAGTAACACATATATCTATATATATGTAAGTTCTATTATGTCACTCGATCTTTTGTTTTTATGTTTAATGTTTTGTAAATCGTTGCTTGGCCTTTTGTCCTTATCGTTTGGTCATTTACGGATTCCGATTACCCCTTTGGTATCTTCAAACTCGTCTGCTTTTACAAAAATCATATAATTTATAAAAAAAACCAAAAAAAAAACCAACAACATTTGTGCCTAACAATCCCAATAATCAAATGGGGGGATTATATTTGAATGAATAAATGAAAATATAGGTCTAGTAAATAAATTGATAAATCCAACAGATAGTATTGTTTGAACAACACAAGATACCCTATTTTTATATGGAGTACATGTAAACTAATACATTGATAGCATCATTGATTCGTTATTAGTGCTATATATAGTAATGCATTTCTTTTATGTACTTCTTTAATGTAGCAAATTGTAATTGTGAGAAAACTTCATAAGCTATCTTAACTTGTGTCTAATCCAATTTGTCCATTGCATTGGTAAATAAAATATCCTTATATTAAACTAAATCATGCAGTGACGTGTATATTATATATAAAATATAAATACTACCGTCATCAATAAAGACAACATGCACTCTATTGGTAGTTTGCATTTGAGTTGAAGGCAATCTGAGCAAATTGTTTTTTTATTTGTTTGGTCGATGGAGATTCATATGCCAAGAGTGAGGATTTGCATCACATTAAACGCTTTAATCCTGGAAATGTATATGTCAAGAGAGGGTTAGCCTCACATTAACAGGTTTGACCATGGATAGTTATATACCAAGAGAGGGTTGAGATCCCGTTAACTGTGTTAACCATGGAGATGCATATGTCAAGAGAGAGTTGGTATCACATTAACCGACTTCACCATGGATAGTTATATACCAAGAAAGGGTTGGGATCCCGTCAACCAGTTTACCCACCACCCTTATAATGTTGCACATATTATAGTTCGGAACCTAGATTTCTCTCTGTTTAAATCCTTGCTATTTCCATTATTGTTATTGTCTATGATGTTCCCCATTAGTCTCTATGGTTTGACAAGAACAGTTCCGCAGATGTTCATGTGCAACGTTTTATTTGCACTTAAAAAAAAGTAGATATCATCACAATCATGAATTTAGCTGGACCACGGGTAGGATTTTCAGTATTATATATAAGGTGACATTCTCGCATAAAGTATCCTTTACTTAGAGTGGCCTTTGTGGTCGTGATCGTATATTAGTTGAATTTACTACATATGCAATCAGTACCTATTACCACTGAAGTTGTCCGTTCGAATCCATCAAGGCTAGGTTTCTCGGCACAACGTTTATGTGATAATGTTAGTAAGTGACTTGCAGCAGGTCGTTGGTTTTATCGGGTTTCTCCAATTTCCTCCACCAATAAAAAGGACAGCCGCGATATAGCTGAAATATTGTTGAAAGTGGCGTTATGCAGCATAATACATAATCCCCTTCCTTCACGTAGCGACGTGCTGGAGGTCTCTGTAGGCTGGTTCCTGGTAACCGTCATTAATATCCAAACGTGATGACTTCACAGCTCATACGCTATGCTAAAGATTGTGCCCAGTCCAGTGATTTTCTGGACAGACCACAGTGGCGGACACAAAAGTTACTAAACCAAGGGTATGTTTCTCCTGTGTAATTATTGTAGATCGATGTTTGTACTTTTTCACCTTTTCTTTTGGCCAGTGTACATGTTTTGTCTGTACTTCTTTGATTTTCCGATTCTGATTACCCCTTTGGTATCTTCAAACTCTTCTTGAGATCATCGATGCAAAAATTACAAGTCTCGATCTGGTTGACCGTTACAAATTTCCATATCTCAAATGTCAATAAATATATTCCTTCTTACCTAGATTCTTTCTTTGTTCTATCAAGACAAGACTTTTACCAGAATTTATTAACCAGTAGGTTAATTATGAATACTATTGAGTGGTTTGTATTTATACAGCAAGAACATTATTTTGCTCCAAAATGCTTTGGCGGTCTATTATTGCTTTTACTGGTCCATTATGGCCATAATGGACCGACAGAAGGCCATAATGGTTCGGTAAAAGCCATAATAGACCGGTCCATTATGGCTTTCTTAAAAAAGAATGAAGATTACCTAAAATTTAAATTGACTGGTTAATGAAAGTATTAAGAAATGGGTGTTTTCATAATGTCGCAAGTCACTGACACACTTTATCACATAATGTTGCATCGTGTACACCTCGCCACGAACGAGGTTCAAACTCACAACGTTAGTGGTGATTGGCACTTATTGTACAGATAGTTGTAAATCCACCTACAATACAATCAATTTTGTGTAGTAGGGTTGATGTCTTATTGTGGTGTTTGTGATTGAATGTTTATACTGGTGTCCAACATTTTGCCTTATCATGTAATTTTACGTTTGTATTTCAGTGTTGTGATCTCCGCTACGTTTTCAGCATAAAAGGATTTTCGATTTGTTCTTACCTCCTGTTGTTTGTAGGAGGGCTCATGTCTTATTTATGCTATTTGTGTTTATTTGTGCATAGTGGTATTCAACACGTCTTGACTATGAGTAGCATTGCTGGTGTCTTATCTATACGAGACATGATCTGCTTAATTTTCGCGAGCACCTGCATGGTTCACCCCCTGTTTGCTTGGGGTTTGTGTTGCTAATTTAAAAAAAAAAAAATTTGCTTTGTTTGTCTTCGTCTTGTTACTTGTGTGCTCAAATATGCCAATATCTCTGTATTGCCTATTCTTGCTTCAGTCTTCCGTTTTCTTTCAACTTGTGTTTTGTTTTATTCTGTTTTGTTTCTGCTTTTTTTCATGTATAATTTTGTATTTTGTTTTACTTTTAATTTTTAAGGACATCTATTTTGTGATTTTTTTCAAAACATACTACAACTAAGCGAATCAAAATCTTTTAATAATGACCAGGTATTATATATGTTATGGTGTATACGCAAATATTCGGCAATCATTGCTTCAACATTCTATATAACATCAATCTGACAAAATAAATGTAAAAATCCACATATATTTCATAATAGAACATGGTTTTTGGTTTGGTTTCAGTGCCTGTATCCCATTAGTGGTACGTGTTCGGGAAGTGTTACGCTCCTTGGACGCTAAAGACCGCATTTGTTGATTTCGAAACAGAGGAGGTGCATTGTGGCTGTTACACAAGATTCAATCTTTCATCCCTACTTTTTCAGTGACGGTCAACAGTTATTGACCCGGATTAGCCACCCCTTCCTTCATTTCCTTTTAGCTTTGTGTCTATTAATGAACTTGTTCTCTTCCTAAATATAGCTAAAATATAAGAATATACTTGCAATCATTAATGTACTCACTGCCTTGCAACATTGTACCTCCTATGAGACATTGTACTTCCTATAAGACATTGTACTTCCTACGAGACATTGTATTTCCTACGAGACAGTGTATATCCTATGAGACATTATATTTCCTATGAGACATTGTATTTCCTATGAGACATTGTATTTTTTTATGAGACATTGCATTTCCTACGAAACAGTGTATTTTCTATGAGACATTGTATTTCCTATGAGACATTTTACTTCCTATGAGACATCGTACTTCCTATAAGACATTGTACTTCCTACGAGATATTGTATTTCCTACGAGACATTGTATTTCATATTAGACATTGTACTTCCTATGAGACATTGTACTTCCCATGAGATTTTTCCTGAAATCATTAATGTACTCACTACCTTCAAACGTTTTACATTCTATGATATTTTACCTGCAATCAGTAATGTACTCTATGCTATCCACAACTGCATTTTCTAAGAATCCTTCCCAACATACAGTCACTTCGTTTCTAAATTCCCTGTTGTTGTTAATACATGGTATAAAAGCAGCCTGGTCTAGAATTAGAACAATTTTATATTGTATTTACATGTATAAGAAATCAAAGCTTAATAAAAACATAGATATCTAATTCAGTGCATACAACATGTTTCTGTCATAACCTTAAGTTATCAGGTACGCACAAAGTGGAAAGATTGAAAAGTCGAACAATTCTTAAAGTATTTGGGTCCATGATAACTAAAATGTTACAATACGATAGCCTTAAACTATTTGCTTATCTTATTAGATTTAAGTACATTCATGCACACACTAATAATGCCGTAGATATATACAATAGTGAGCACGGAGCATTTCTGGAATAACCTGCATGAGCTACGCTTCTAGTCTAACACAGGAAAGTCAAATAACTTAAAGGTCTTTGGGAGCAAGTAAACTAGTAGGCCTATACCAGATATTAAACCTAGATATCAAACTTAGTGCGCACGACGCGCTTTTTAATAAATAAAAGATTGAAAAGCCCAAAATATTTAACGTTTTGAGAGCATGAATAGCTAGGGCCTAAACATAATAGACAAAATCGGCTAAGGTCACCTATGTCCGAGGGAGGAGAATCTAGTTTTAATTATAATTACATTATTTAGGAACTGTTAATTCCAACTAAATATATCTACAATAAATGTAATAACCCATGCCAGTGTCAAAACGCTGACTACTGGACTACTGGATAGACGATCGACTGAATTAACCTATGCCTGGGGGGGGGGGGGGGGGGGGGGGGGGGGAGGATCTTTTAATAAAGTAAGTATTGTATCGATGAGGTAATATAGGTCAACCTCCTTATCTTGAATTGGAACGTCGTTCCTCTGATGAAAAGTTAAAAATAGGTAAATTCGTGGTGTCTTTTATCTTATATACTTAGTATTCAGTGGGTTTTATCAAGAGGGTGACCATTGTCGATTTATGCTCTCCTAATGAGGCGGAGGGTGACCATAGACGATTTATGTTCTCCTAATAAGACCCTATAGTGTTCTTGCTCCCAAAGACATTTAAATTTCTTACCCATCCATTTTTTTTGGCTATGACCGTACCTGATGAAGGTTTCTCTAGAAATGCGTTATGCGCGCTACAGTAGATATCAACGTCTTACTACATCAATGATGTTCACCCATTTATACATCAGGGTTGGCATTTTACTCACATGTGGAAAACACTTGCATGCTCATCATGTCATTCAGCTGGAAGGCTTGAGCACATATAACTAGTTTACCCCTTTACTTTTTATTGACAAAGTGATCAAGACTGTGAAGAATATCCTGCTCTATAAAATGTACCCCTCGTGGTGTACCAATTGCATCGTCTCGTTTCAAGGGCAGATTCCAACGTTTATCTTGGTAACATGTTTGCCATGTATTTCTTCAGATAATAAAAACAATGTGAAAAGGTTGAGTTTTCTTTATTTAGATAGTAAAACCATTCATACTTACACTCCCATACAAATAGATATACAAGAAGAGACATCAATCATACCTTCTTTGTACGTCTTACAAGCTGGTGTTTAATATCTGATGAGAGCATCAGCAAAGGTCACGAACCTTGATGGACAGTTATTTTCCACGTACGTGTAATCCCCTTCAATGCACTTCCGGTATTCTCCAAATATTCTATGGAAAATATGATGAAATATTACATATACTAAATATATCTATCACTGAGAAACTATATCACATAATGTTGTATCGAGTAGACTTCGCCATGAGCGAGATTCATACTCACAACAATAGTGGTGATAGGCGCTGATTGCACAGGTAGTTATAAATCCAACTATTCTACGATCACGATCCCGACTCCTACAAACAATCAATGACGTATAGGTAAAACGTGGGGCTGAAATTGTCCATACTATATGAATCTGTTTACGTCCCCTTGTCAGGGGTAGTTGTGAATTTGAACTTCGATGGGAGTATGCATGTATTCCCTCGTCGTAGATATCAAACGATTTAAGCGAAAGAAAGGTATTGAGAAAGAATGTGGGAAAATATAATCAAATTGAATCAGATGGCGTAAGAGGGTTTGTAGGTTAACAAATACATGTATTGTGACAACAACACGGGCAAGCCGATGGTTAGAAAATGGTGGATCTGCTATATGCAGGCGACGCCAAAAACATGTACCTTTAAGATAAAAAAAACAATATCCTACCTCCAATGAAAAAACATGACATCATCGATACAACAAGCATTGTGTTGTGTTTATCGTCCCTCAATCTGTGACACACATATACCTCTGTTAGAAAAGTCTTTGTATACCTACCTACCTCAATGATAGAGTATTAAACAGCCAACTAATATTGTGCAATTTTATTGTGAATTACATCTATTATACACATTATGTGTTATTTCATTCATATCAAATAAGTTTGACATTTTGCTTATTGCACTATTACTGAGAAATATGTCAATGTCATTAAATTTAAACAACAGATTGTTTCCATCTGCAAGATATGTTCCCCTTAACATGACATTGGTTGACACATATTTCAGTCACATTTCTATCACTTTGAGTTGTGTTTCTAATCTAACAGGATATGTATTTTAGAAAATGAAAATATTCTAAAATTTTGGGAATTCATATCTGATGTACACTATGCGTTGAATAAGTTGTATATAAACACCCATTACATACATAGTGAGTTGGTACAAGACTTTGTATCAATTTAAGCCAGTAGCGTGAACCAATATCACTACGAGTCTAGATAGCGACAAGTAGTGATGCGGTCAATTTCACTCGACAGGCGAGATCTGATACCTAGTCCTGTACATTCACACTATGTATGTAATAAGTTTATTTAGCATTTCAATAAATAAAATTACAAATGAATAAACAAATAAATAGGGCTGAATCAACATTAGCAAATGTGTTGCAATTCTTTTAGAGAAACTGCAATTTTGTGAAAGGCGTCACGTTATTTATTGGGTTAAGTGTTAGGGTTTATGGTGTTTAACGCCACTTTAGCAATATTTCAGCTATATCGTGGCGGTCAGTTTTATTGGTGGAGGAAACCGGAGTATGCGGTGAAAACGCCGATCTTCCGCAAGTCACTGACAAACTGAATCACATAATGTTGCATCGAATACACCCCGCATGAGCCGTTCATTCATATTACCACGTTCACCGTTTAACGACTTTCGGTGTCACTAAGTAGTCGTCAGATTACACTTCTTGTTGAGAAATGTGAAATACAAGTTTATGTACTACACGCTATAGTTGCTGAAATATTGAAACAGAAAATAAAAAGTGAAACTATTTCCTTGGAAATATCATATTCATGATCTTAATTTACAAAGAAACAAAATAATGTTTTTCTCCGAAAGTGTTCGAACAATAGACAATAACAATATTATGAGGTTTGTGACGGGTTATTTGTGTTTAACGTCACCTTCAGCAATGTTTCGGCTCTATCGTGACCACCAGACCTAATGGGGGAATGAAAGCGTGGACAATCATAGCGAACTCTCAGGTGAAACACTCGGCCATTGTTGGGTGTATGCTAACCGCTGAGATGATATCGGGTGCACGAACGCAGGTTTGTGGTCAAATGAGAACGACTTTTGACTACTCAGCCCCATGCCTCCGCATTTCTTAGCAAAATCGAATGAATAACTAATAAAAGCTTACTGTACCGATTATATATTGTCAGAGATTTGCAGCAGATAGGAAGTTTTCTCTGGTTACTCCGGTTTCCCCCACCAATAAAGCTGACCATCACGATATATCTGAAATATTGTTGAAAGTTACATAACCTTAACCTTATAAATGTAGCACACATTTTCCGACGTCATTTCATTTAAATTGTTTTTATCCCAACAACTAACAAGCGGTAATTAGCTCGTAAAATACATGATAAACTGCTATTTATATAATTTAATATTAATTTAATTGGTTGTTACATATTATGTTAGATAACGTGTGCTGTAATACAACGCGATTAAACCGGAAATAACAATTTTAATGTAAATGCTGACTTTCTTCACGATATGTATTCAGCTACATTAATGTTATGCAAAGATTGATTGAATGTAGTCCAACATCATGGCCGGGGGGGGGGGGGTGTAACATGACAGCTATTGTCATGACGGGAGGGGGGTAACATTACACCTATTGTCATGACGAGGGGGGTAACATTACAACTATTGTCAAGACGAGAACAATTTTACAAACAATAAATCTTGTAGGTAAAAGGTGGCGTTGTGGTGATCCTATGACCGGATGTTTTGAAAGATTTAATTTAGTATTTGATTCATTCATCACAAGCAGGGTACGCTCATTCCGGAGGGAGGGGTGCAACCAGCGGTGGGGAAATTGTGTTCTGTTTCATCGCAGCAAAATTTCTACACGTCATTTATGAAAGGGGGTAGATTAATACAGGTGTACAGACACTGAAATGTTCAGGATTGCAGACAATACAATGGTATAAGTGGATAAAATGCACGTATTCGTTCTCGAAACTTAAAGAATTTGAATGCGAGCATCTTTTCGTTTTGTGTTTTTTCATACAATTCGGAGCTTCCGTACGAGTGAAATAACAAACATCATCTGTCAGGTTTGATTGCATAATGGTCGACGATGTGATCAATGGCAACATCACGAACAACTCATTAGTCACATAACAAAGTACCCTTTTCTTTGGGGGAGGGGGTGACTCTTCTGACTCTTTTGGACAGGTTACAGCCACACCAAGCAGGAACGTTTCCACATCTTTATTCTTATTGTAATTTAAACCTCCATTGATCCGGTTTACCCATCCCCCATTTCTATATAGTTTTTATGTATTATTGAACTTTATTCTTGTCCTCAATATAGTTGAAATACTAATCGCCGGACGTTAAGCAATAATCAGTCAATCAACCTACATTTTCCTTGATAACTGAAATAATATGGATATAATTCTATTCTTACTAGAATATATCAATAACTCGCAATCCGATTGGATATCGTCACTTATTCTACGTCATTCGAAAGGAATGTATAAATCAATATTTCCGTTTGCAGGACTACTTTGTTCCCCGGTATCCAATGTAAGCAAATATGGCGGCCGCTAACTCATCGTAGATTTAAATGAATGAAAACACAACAAACAAACAATGTATTAGCAATGAATCAACAGTCTAATCAGATGTCTTCTTTCGCTACATACCCGACATTCAACAACTGCCATCTTCACATGTACACTGGTCCCGCCAACGGAAATCCCGGAAGTTGACAGTTAAATTTCAAATCGTTCCTGTTATCCATTCTCTTGTTCACATTTTTTTTTCATTTTTTTATTAATTAAAATAAAACTTATTTGCTGTCAAAAGTTTATATTAATATCACATTAACATGAATAGAAAGAACATTCTTGGTGGATTATTTTTTTCATATTCCTACGCCGTAACAATTGTTTGAGGCTCTCCTTGGGTATTTCTTTAATAGTATTTAGCGTTGAAAACAAACACGATGTTCAAGAATAAGAATAATAAGGATTACACACAGTGCTTTTAGGAAATTATGTATGCATAAACTCTGGCAGCTAACTCACAAACTTTACATAAAGTTCCTCGGACCTTATTCAGTTTGTGAGTGAGCTGCCGGAGTTTATACATAGATAATGTCCTAAAAAACAGTGTTTAATCCTTTAATCAACAAGAAACAATGGCATATGCTTTTAATGATAATCGTCCATTTCATCCACCAGTTATTTAGAACAAATAACACATGTTATCTCGTATTCATTCTTGTAAGGAGGACGTTTAGCAATCCACATTTCCCAACGACTGTATGTAAAAGCTTGCCATTTTGATCTGCAGCGCCACCATCCACAATTACCGGTTTTTCATCTAAAGAAATGTATATATACGCTGCTTTATGTTCATAGTCTCTAGACACCTACACACCACGATATTCCAAATTCCATTCATTATAGCATCCATTTCTACCAGGAATCATTGTACTGCTATAATCATTTTTATTCAGACAAACAGAACAAGGCACATCTTGATCTGTTATTCCATCAAAGCCATGTTCATATTCGCCACCATACATTAATGCGTAGGCACCTGGTTTATGGATGTCTAGATGCGTAAGACACACATAATCAGCGGCTGATCGATATTAATCATATAACCCGCCACCAACATAACCTGAAGCATATTTAGAACATACATGATTGTATTTAGCAAAAAAAAAAAATTGATATTTACAAAAAACATGAACCCAGTCCATCATTTCTAAATTCACATAGAGCAACTCTATGGTATTAACATTTCTGAACTCGTGCCGGTACACCTAGTATCATGATGATGGGTTTTTTTTTTTTTTGGAGTTAACTGGGCAGTATCGACTGATGTCATCAACTGTTGTTTGTGTGATAAGGTCAGCAATTTGCAACAATTATGTATCTTACACCCGCCCCGCTATAAATGCCAAGTGTTAAAATCAAATCAGACTTCCGTCAAACTTGAAGTGCCAGTCTATCATATTTTCCCTTTTTTCCCTTACTGTCTGTAACCGAGCCAACTGGCGTTTTCATTGGTTAATTGATATAGTTCCTCTAGACGTAATATTAAATCCAATTGTGTCAAATGTTAATGATCCGCACCATTTAGCACATGATGTTAAGCATATTGGTAAAGGCATGTGGATTTTTGCATGGATATCCGATCTACTGTCTGTCAATATATCCAATACAGCATGTTAAATTTGTGTGGTTAGTGTTGTTTTTTAGCATCTGTGTGTCATAGTTTCACCATGTCTGATTAATTGGTCTGTCTCATATAAAAATACGCCATTTTATAGTTAAATACGGTTTGTTGATCATTTAAATATAGCAACTTAGCAACATTCACCTCACAACGATGTCCAAGCACAGACAAGAAAAACTTTTTTCGGGTACGTCACATATGTATGAAATCAACAATACCGCATGCATTGTACAAATGAGAATAAAAATATGTCATGATATTTTGACAGATATTAAAATATAGGGATATAATACCACTGTGTTGAACGATATTATGCAAACATTCCATGTGATGGTGGTCAATATACAAGAATATTTTCCCGAGGTACCTTGAATTGCATCGATGTGTTATATTCCCCGATGCCAACGGCGGAAGGCAATATAAGACATCCATGCAAATCGTTGTTTTGTATGCGCAGCTTGTCTCCCAGCATCATTTATTATGCATGTCCCAATTTCCGAACTACATGCGCAATGGCACTGATGTTGACACTTCAGCATAAGCTTGAACTCTCAATGCTGTCTTCAATTTCACCCAACGGTCATGTTGGTGGCCCATAGTAATTCCTGTTTTTTTATAATTCGCAAAAACCTCTTTCCTGATTCTTAGTCTAGCAGAATCAGTTCAAATTCTCGTACGACCGCGTAGACATATTTTTTCAACAACAACCGACATTGCACATGCGTAGTAAAAAGTCACTTAACGTCATATGAATATGGGCGTATATTGTCGTTCTCTCTGGAATTTATGTTCGAGACGTGTTTTCATGAAAATAAAAGAGAATGGATGGATTATTTACTTTAAAACTCGATAATTAGCGTTACTTTATTTTTAAATATACTCCTTGCAAAAAATATCTGGACAAAAGAAATCAACAAAATCAACGACATTATCCCTATATACATTTGTGTTCACATACAATTTATATGCTTTTTTTTATTCTTTCTATAATTCAACACTTACCACTATATACGAGCTCAGTGTTGTTTGGGCATGACTTTCTTCCCCAACGTACGTATGTTGACCCCATTGTATCTAATAATAAAGGTAACAAATATGATCACAACACAGTTGAAGTGACAGTAAGGAACGATTTCTATGACAAAGATTGGTCTACGCCATTTTTCATACGTGTTATGCTATTAGTGTATTAAATATCAGTTTTAATGGTGGTGCTATACATAGTACCCAATCAATACAACCGAATTTCAAGTATAGTTATAAATAATTAACGTCACTTGCTGGGGTTTTTGCATGTGTCAGTTAGACATTATGTATGTGTAGTCTATTTGAGGATAGTATGAATTAAAATCAAATGCTTCAAAATGCTTCTACGGTTTGGGAATTTGTTCGTTAAGTGTTTATGGCAAATGAAATATGAGTAACAACCGTCATGAAATATAGTCTCAGACTTTCGACAAATGAACAAAAGTTGATTAACGATAAATATATTATGCTTATTCTGTTTTATTGAGTGAGTAGTTGTTGTTTAACGCCAGCTCAGTAATTGTTTGCTTATGTCATGGCGAGAACAAATTAGTTTTCAATGAAATGATGATGATGTCCGATTTGTACAAGATCAACACGCTGAGTTCGATTTCTATAATGCTAACTCACTGAAACAACAGTCCGCCCACTCGGTCATATTATTTTGATTCCGATCCAACAAGTCTTTGCTCTTTCTCCTTAATGATGCGTGCTTAGCGGAGAAGCAACAATTATCAATTGCATAGTCTTTGGTTTGACTCGATTTGGGCTCGAACCCACATATTCGGTTAAATGTATTATTGAAATAGAGGTTACGATTAAAAAGTTAAAAAGAACAAATGCTTACAGCTTAAGTAAAAGTAAACACTTTCATGAACATGTCAGATACTTTGATCTGACAACAATCTAATTAGAAGTACATGTTTGTTGTATCTTTTATTATAATTTTATCTGATGGTACACCTACATTTAACAACATCCCGTTTAGGATCTTATAACCGTTTAATCATCTTTACCCTCTAAACATATGCAAGACAGTTTAATATATTACCAATCGGGCAACAGCTCGTGGTATGTACTCAGAATTGATACCTTAAGATTTAATATGCCCATCGCTGATTGGTCGGTTGAAAATATGAAACCTGACGTGTCCCCATACGGGATGTCATTAGATGATAGTGTATCTTCAGAAAAAAAAAATTAATAAGATACAATAAAATGTAATTCGATTGATCTGACATAATCATTAACCAAAAAAAATAATTAAAAAACTTTCAACCTACTTTCTTTGGCCGATAAACTTTATCACATGATTTTGTATCGATTACACCTCGCCTGAGCAGGATTCAAACTCACAATGTTAATGGTGATAGGATGTGATTGCATAGATAGTAATAAATCTAACTACCATACGATCATGACCACGACGGCCCCTATGACTAAGGAGGTGTGTGATTGTTGTTTAATGCCAAATGAGAAATCAATCTGTGCTCTTACTCCTTAATGATGTGTGCTTAGGAGAGAAGCAGCAAATACCATTCGAGGTGAGAACGCTCACCATTACATCATCGATTAACAATGAAATGAAGCAAGGTCCAAAGGTAATGGTGCTCTATGTAAACATAAAAGTAATCTTGTGGACTGGACAGGTATAGTGACGGGGAATGAGTGACTGAATGATGAATCTTGCTAAACGCCTAGTGATCAATTATTTCAGCTGTATCTTGTTGAGAACAAGCTATTTTTAGATAGGATATATAAGGATGCTCATTTTGTTCTAGACCAAACCCCTAATTTGGCTATTTTTCTAATTTCTAGCTCACTAATGTAGATATGACGCTCCACTCTGACACATTATATTTACTCTGAGCCAACCAGTTCTGTATTTACTCCTTAATACCACATGCTCTGCAGAGAAGCATAAAATGCCAATTGCATAATCTTTGGGACCAAACTCAAATGATGATGAAGATGATGTCATTTTGCTACTAGATAAGCATACTCGGAATTCTCTGGGGATTAGATAATTAAATCGACCGCTCATTCATAGACATGTGGCTATGCTCCACCATAGCGAACATATTTTCCTGAATTCCAACCGATCTGTCTTTGTTCCTGCCCTTTAATGTTCCCTGTTTAGCTGTGAAGCAAATGAAACGAAGCTCCCTTTTAACCCAAGCCTTCATCGAAACCAAGATCGACCGCACCTGAAGAGAATAAGTTAATGATCGCACCACAAAAGTGGTTTGATCAAATTAATAAAACTGGAGTGTTTACTTTCTAAGTTGTTGTCAAATATATCTATATATATAACTTAACCTTAGGCATTGCACCACAAAAAATGTTTGAATATATATATATATATATATATATATATATATATATATATATATAGCGATTGCGAAAACACTATGTGATTAAGTTTGTCAGTCTACTATTAACTTATATATGCTACTCGATCTTTTGTTTTTATGTATTGTAGATCGTTGCATGTCCGCTTGCTCTTTTCGTTTGGTCATATACGAATTCTGATATCTTCCAACTCGTCTCCCTTTCCAAAATTTATCTAATTTATAAACAAAACACACACCAATATGTGTGCGCCTAACAATCTCAATAATCAAATGGGATGAGGGTGGTTTTTCACATTTGAATAAGCAAAATGAAAATATAGGTCTAGTAAATAAACAGATAAATGCATCAGCTATATTACTGTTTAACAATACAAGATAACATATGTTTATATGGGTTGCATATGAGCTAAAACATTGATAACATTATTGATTTGTTGTAAGTGTTATATATGGTAAAATATTTTGTCTACTTCTTTAATGTAGCAAATTGTAATTAGGAGAGCTCTTCCTAAGTTTTCTAAATCATGCAGTGAAGTGTAAATTATATGTAATATATAATAATTACAGTTATCAATAAAAACCGCAGACCCTGCGCTACTTTGAGTTGAAGGGAATCTGAGCAAGTTGATGTTTTTTTGTTTTGTCGATGGAGATTCATATGCCAAGTGTGAGGATTTGGATCACATTAACCGGTATAACAATGGATATTAATATGTCAATAGAGGGTTGGGATCACATTAACCGGTTTATCCATGGAGAGTGCTATGCCAAGAGGTGTGGTATCCCCTTACTGGAATAACCATTGATAGTTAAATACAAAGAGAGGGTTGATATCCAATTACTGCCTCTACAGGCCACGTTGAGTATTTTCAGTATTATATACAAGGTGACATCCTCTCTCTAGATAACACCAACTATCTCTTACTTAGCGACATGCTGAAGGTGTCTGTGGGTTGGTCTGTCATCAGTACCCAAACGTGATGACTTCGCTTTTCCAATAGTCAACTTCCCTTTCATTAGTAGCAATATTCCGGCACCATCAGCTATCGTCTGGGGAGTTTACATTTCACAACTTATACGTTATTCTAGGTCTTGTGCCTAGTACAGTGATTTTCTGGACAGATCTCAGTTGCTGACACAAACAAACTGTTCAAACAAGTATACGCACCCCTTAAGTTGAGGTCATCACCTCAAACATTCTACAGTCATCATCACCACCTGATAAACCGCTATGAAATAGCTATATCTCAAATGACACCGGATGTTTTACTTCCTACGTATATTTTGGTTTTCCTCTATCACCTACACTCTTTTTACCTGACTGTTGTGTTGTTTACTTTGTTAGTCTTTGTTCTGTGTCTAGTACCTATTGTCATTAGTGTATATTTTGCTATTTCCTCTATCACCTACAATCTTTTTACCTGACTGTTGTGTTGTTTACTTTGTTAGTCTTTGTTCTGTGTCTAGTACCTATTGTCATTAGTGTATATTTTGGTTTTCCTCTATCACCTACACTCTTTTTACCTGACTGTTGTGTTGTTTACTTTGTTAGTCTTTGTTCTGTGTCTAGTACCTATTGTCATTAGTGTATATTTTGGTTTTCCTCTATCACCTACAATCTTTTTACCTGACTGTTGTGTTGTTTACTTTGTTAGTCTTTGTTCTGTGTCTAGTACCTATTGTCATTAGTGTATATTTTGCTATTTCCTCTATCACCTACACTCTTTTTACCTGACTGTTGTGTTGTTTACTTTGTTAGTCTTTGTTCTGTGTCTAGTACCTATTGTCATTAGTGTATATTTTGCTATTTCCTCTATCACCTACACTCTTTTTACCTGACTGTTGTGTTGTTTACTTTGTTAGTCTTTGTTCTGTGTCTAGTACCTATTGTCATTAGTGTATATTTTGCTATTTCCTCTATCACCTACACTCTTTTTACCTGACTGTTGTGTTGTTTACTTTGTTAGTCTTTGTTCTGTGTCTAGTACCTATTGTCATTAGTGTATATTTTGGTTTTCCTCTATCACCTACACTCTTTTTACCTGACTGTTGTGTTGTTTACTTTGTTAGTCTTTGTTCTGTGTCTAGTACCTATTGTCATTAGTGTATATTTTGGTTTTCCTCTATCACCTACACTCTTTTTACCTGACTGTTGTGTTGTTTACTTTGTTAGTCTTTGTTCTGTGTCTAGTACCTATTGTCATTAGTGTATATTTTGGTTTTCCTCTATCACCTACACTCTTTTTACCTGACTGTTGTGTTGTTTACTTTGTTAGTCTTTGTTCTGTGTCTAGTACCTATTGTCATTAGTGTATATTTTGCTATTTCCTCTATCACCTACAATCTTTTTACCTGACTGTTGTGTTGTTTACTTTGTTAGTCTTTGTTCTGTGTCTAGTACCTATTGTCATTAGTGTATATTTTGCTATTTCCTCTATCACCTACACTCTTTTTACCTGACTGTTGTGTTGTTTACTTTGTTAGTCTTTGTTCTGTGTCTAGTACCTATTGTCATTAGTGTATATTTTGCTATTTCCTCTATCACCTACACTCTTTTTACCTGACTGTTGTGTTGTTTACTTTGTTAGTCTTTGTTCTGTGTCTAGTACCTATTGTCATTAGTGTATATTTTGGTTTTCCTCTATCACCTACACTCTTTTTACCTGACTGTTGTGTTGTTTACTTTGTTAGTCTTTGTTCTGTGTCTAGTACCTATTGTCATTAGTGTATATTTTGCTATTTCCTCTATCACCTACAATCTTTTTACCTGACTGTTGTGTTGTTTATTTTGTTAGTCTTTGTTCTGTGTCTAGTACCTATTGTCATTAGTGTATATTTTGGTTTTCCTCTATCACCTACACTCTTTTTACCTGACTGTTGTGTTGTTTACTTTGTTAGTCTTTGTTCTGTGTCTAGTACCTATTGTCATTAGTGTATATTTTGCTATTTCCTCTATCACCTACAATCTTTTTACCTGACTGTTGTGTTGTTTACTTTGTTAGTCTTTGTTCTGTGTCTAGTACCTATTGTCATTAGTGTATATTTTGCTATTTCCTCTATCACCTACACTCTTTTTACCTGACTGTTGTGTTGTTTACTTTGTTAGTCTTTGTTCTGTGTCTAGTACCTATTGTCATTAGTGTATATTTTGGTTTTCCTCTATCACCTACACTCTTTTTACCTGACTGTTGTGTTGTTTACTTTGTTAGTCTTTGTTCTGTGTCTAGTACCTATTGTCATTAGTGTATATTTTGGTTTTCCTCTATCACCTACAATCTTTTTACCTGACTGTTGTGTTGTTTACTTTGTTAGTCTTTGTTCTGTGTCTAGTACCTATTGTCATTAGTGTATATTTTGCTATTTCCTCTATCACCTACACTCTTTTTACCTGACTGTTGTGTTGTTTACTTTGTTAGTCTTTGTTCTGTGTCTAGTACCTATTGTCATTAGTGTATATTTTGGTTTTCCTCTATCACCTACACTCTTTTTACCTGACTGTTGTGTTGTTTACTTTGTTAGTCTTTGTTCTGTGTCTAGTACCTATTGTCATTAGTGTATATTTTGGTTTTCCTCTATCACCTACAATCTTTTTACCTGACTGTTGTGTTGTTTACTTTGTTAGTCTTTGTTCTGTGTCTAGTACCTATTGTCATTAGTGTATATTTTGCTATTTCCTCTATCACCTACACTCTTTTTACCTGACTGTTGTGTTGTTTACTTTGTTAGTCTTTGTTCTGTGTCTAGTACCTATTGTCATTAGTGTATATTTTGGTTTTCCTCTATCACCTACAATCTTTTTACCTGACTGTTGTGTTGTTTACTTTGTTAGTCTTTGTTCTGTGTCTAGTACCTATTGTCATTAGTGTATATTTTGCTATTTCCTCTATCACCTACACTCTTTTTACCTGACTGTTGTGTTGTTTACTTTGTTAGTCTTTGTTCTGTGTCTAGTACCTATTGTCATTAGTGTATATTTTGCTATTTCCTCTATCACCTACAATCTTTTTACCTGACTGTTGTGTTGTTTACTTTGTTAGTCTTTGTTCTGTGTCTAGTACCTATTGTCATTAGTGTATATTTTGCTATTTCCTCTATCACCTACACTCTTTTTACCTGACTGTTGTGTTGTTTACTTTGTTAGTCTTTGTTCTGTGTCTAGTACCTATTGTCATTAGTGTATATTTTGCTATTTCCTCTATCACCTACACTCTTTTTACCTGACTGTTGTGTTGTTTACTTTGTTAGTCTTTGTTCTGTGTCTAGTACCTATTGTCATTAGTGTATATTTTGCTATTTCCTCTATCACCTACAATCTTTTTACCTGACTGTTGTGTTGTTTACTTTGTTAGTCTTTGTTCTGTGTCTAGTACCTATTGTCATTAGTGTATATTTTGCTATTTCCTCTATCACCTACAATCTTTTTACCTGACTGTTGTGTTGTTTACTTTGTTAGTCTTTGTTCTGTGTCTAGTACCTATTGTCATTAGTGTATATTTTGCTATTTCCTCTATCACCTACACTCTTTTTACCTGACTGTTGTGTTGTTTACTTTGTTAGTCTTTGTTCTGTGTCTAGTACCTATTGTCATTAGTGTATATTTTTTTATTTCCTCTATCACCTACAAGACTTTTACCTGACTGTTGTGTTGTTTACTTTGTTAGTCTTTGTTCTGTGTCTAGTACCTATTGTCATTAGTGTATATTTTGCTATTTCCTCTATCACCTACACTCTTTTTACCTGACTGTTGTGTTGTTTACTTTGTTAGTCTTTGTTCTGTGTCTAGTACCTATTGTCATTAGTGTATATTTTGCTATTTCCTCTATCACCTACAATCTTTTTACCTGACTGTTGTGTTGTTTACTTTGTTAGTCTTTGTTCTGTGTCTAGTACCTAATGTCATTAGTGTATATTTTTTTATTTCCTCTATCACCTACAAGACTTTTACCTGACTGTTGTGTTGTTTACTTTGTTAGTCTTTGTTCTGTGTCTTCTACCTAATGTTATTAATGTCCCTTGTGTTCACACCCGGTTTTACTTAGTGGTGTCTGTATTGTACATTTTGTCCTATTATTGTCTTTACTTTCTTAGTCCGTGTTATGGTGTCCGTTGCGCTTTCCGTAAACAAAACAATTTTAGGTTCGTCATTATCTCAGTTATTTGTAGTAGAGTGCATGTCTTATTGTGGTGTTTGTGTTAGTTTGCGTATACTGTTGTCCAACATTATGCCTTATCATATGCCTTTACGTACTATTTCCGTGTTATGATAATCGCGACGTCTTTACGTGTTAATTGCAGTATTGTGATGTCCACTACGTTTTCCGCATAAAAACGATTTTCTGTTCATTATTACCTCTAGTTGTGTGTAGGGGTCTCATGTCCTATTCATGCTATTTGTGTGTTTAACACTTCCCAATTATGAGCAACATGTCATATAAACGACAGGAGTTGCTTACCATTCGCGAACACCTGCATGGGTTTTTGGGGTCCGTGTTGCTTATTATTTTTTAAGTTTTTTGTTCTGTTTGTCTTCGTTTTGTGGCTTGTGTGCTCAAAGATTCCAGCATCTCTGTATTGTCTATGCTTGGTTTGTCTTTATCTCAGTTGATTGTAGTAGGGTTCATGTTTTATTGGTGTGTTTGTGTTTGTTTGTATTTACTGGTGTCCAACATTATGCCGTATCATATGTATTTACGTGCTATATCCGTGTTGTGATGTTCGCGTCGTTTTCCACATAAAAACGATCTTGGGTTTGTCCTTACCCCCAGTAGTTTTGTAGGAGGCCCCATGTCTTATTTATGTTATTTCTGTTTCTTTGCATATTGTGGTGTTCAACACGTCTTGACTCTTTAAATACCATGGCGGGTGTATCATAAGAGGTAGGAGCTGCTTACCCTTCGCGAGCACATGGTTTCATGGTTGTTTGGTGGAGTCAATGTTGCTCATTTGTTAGGTTTGTGGTTTGCGTTTTTATTGTTTTTCTTGTCTTCGTCTTGATTCTTTTGTGCTCAATGTTGCCAGTGACTGTTGATTTTCATTCTTGATTAACCCTTCGGTTTTCTCTAACGTTAATTGCAAAAGGTATGAACGGTAGGGGTCGTCGTTGTAGCGATGGCAACAAATCTTGATTGACATCTACATTTGTAGTCAGTGCCCCTAGCAATTAAAGTTGTTAATTTCATCACAACCGTGACTGGTTTCACTCTATTTCAATTTATATGCTACCATTTTTGTGGCAGCTCGGTTGTTTTCACGCAATTCTGCGGGGATTTCTCCATCAATAATTGAGAGTAGTGTAAATCCCCATAACCATAGCCTATGGTTTTGCCGGATTTGTAGCAGGAGAAACAGGAACGGTGTTACGAGTGGAGTGGGAACTGCTTACCCTTCTGGAACACTTGAGATCGCCCCGTGTTTTAGTGGAGTTCTTGTTTGTCATTGTGATCAATTACATATTTTGATATTTTAAGTTACTTGTTGTGATGTCCTCTATGATTTCCGCGTTTAAGTTCTAAATTTAAATTTTCGGTTCACTCTAATTTGTTTGGTCGTGGTTTGTGTTTTATCTATTATATTTGTATTTAATCGTCGGGAACAAAATGTAAATCTGGTGTCTAGTAGCCACGAACAAGCTAAATACAGATATGTACATCTGGTGTATTAAATTGATATTGAAATCGTTAAGGTTTATAATGATGACATATATTAATTACATGAAGAAGACGTAGAAGTCAGGATGAAGGAGTAATATTAATAAGTCAAAATTATTTCTTTAAAATAAAAATCACTCTATTTAATGGTGTATATTGTTCTGCTTTTCTCCTACTGTCCTCTTGTAACATCAAATAGAAAAGCAGTACTGCGGTCATTTACAACTAATAACCTATTGGTAGATTTCTCATTATCAAATACACTCGGGAAGCCGTCCTTGGAAGATAGCAGTTTTCTATGACGTTGTCCATCAGGGGATATAACCACGACGTTAATAGAACAATAACCGACGACATACACGTTCCCATCATTGTCTACAGAGATACCAATTGGACCATGTGAAACACGGTTATCTTTGAATTCCCATTGGGTTGTTCCATGTAAATCACAACATGTAACGGTATGTGTGTCATAGTTTATGTAGTAAAGTTTGCCTCCAGATGAGGCTACGCAATAAACCCCTGACATATTACTGTTGATGATGTCACTTACAGATTTACCTTTAAGATTTAACACTTCTTTAATCAAATGCTCGGTCTCATTGAACATAGTTTATATTTTCACGTTCTTTGTTATATTTTCAAGAACAGCTACCTCCTTACAATCTTTATAATTTTCCACCTAAAAAAATTATGTAACAAGGATACTCATGTTCTTTACAATATAAAATGAACTTTTCGTGGTGTTCGTTGCAATGTTCTGTAATTTGCAACACGTACGACGGCAAATTCTGGTATTCCGCTATGGATATCGTGGTATGACTTCGTGATAGCTTCACTGAACTGTGGTATTCAGTGCATTCTGTGCAAAGTCCTTCCTCACATTCCCGACACCTAACTTCTGATGGTTTAGACATATGGCGGTTATCACACATTCCACAGAAAGCTGGAGAACTTGACATGATGTTGATATCCTGTAATATATTACTGGTATTAAAATGTCAATTAGCATTAATTAATTATCGTTAGTTACTTCGATTTCTGTACACCACTAAGCTTAATTAATTAAGATCAGATTGACTTTCCAATTAACACTCTCTTTGCTAGCCTTCCTTCCTCTGTATCTTTACCCCCTTCAAAGGAGAACCATACTGTGCCGTATGTTGAACGTGTGTTGGGTAGCAGTGCGCTGTACAGTGTGGTGTAAGTGAAAATCCCATCACCTTCGTATCCATGAATAGAATATGTGTACACTAAGAATCTGGCTTATTCACACAGGATATAAAAGTTTACCAAATCAGGTTAGAACAATCCACAACGAATGAACCGATATTACGTATAAAATATGCATGTTGCACGTATTGTTTGGAAAAATTTAAGAAGACTCATGACTGTTTAAAATCTAAGAGTCTCTGTTCGTATGGTAAACTCTAAAATATATTTGCTACCGTTTGGTTCGAAGAAAACGAGATTTTTGAAAAGTAATTTTCACACCTTAAAATGTAATGCGAATCGTATTTACAGTTTAAGATCTTAAACGTCAGCTTTCAAAGTCTAAAATCCAATACAATTATCACAGTTTATTGTAATGGATTATTGGGCAATCCCAGGACGACTCTCCCTTTTCGCAATGTTAGAACCGTTTCTTCATTGTTGTCTGTATTTTGTCTCTATCACTCTCCAGAAGCTTCGTTCTCTTAATATGCAATTTGAACATTAATCTCCTTGACAGACCTTCGAATCTGGCTGCGCTGGCTGCGTTTTTCTTGGTAGGTCTCATCTTGATCGTATTGTCCATTAGCAGTTGTAGATGGTCAACTTCGCTCAAGTCCGTAAAATTTTCGTTATTTTGGAACTCAATGTGCCATATAGCGGTGATCTCGGACAGTAAAGTTATTCTCTCCGACTGTAGTTTTTCACATTGAAGAATGAAGTGTAGTACATTCTCTTCAGCTGCTCCGCATAGCAGGCATGCTGGGTCAGTTTCATTTCTGTAGTACTTAATGCGTTTTGTTTGCAGCACGTATGTCCCGGTGACGAGTCTTAATTTTACTGGAATTCTACTGATGTCTAATGATGAGTAGCATCTGTGTTTCAAAATATGATGTATTTTGCACTTGCTCAGGTTGTGGTTACTAAGATATTGAAGCCCTTTGTAGAATTGTGCTAGAGTTGTTAGCTGGGTACACCAGTTGTCATTCACTCTTGTTTTCACCAACGAGATCCATCGTGATTTTTTGATAGGATTGTCCAAATAGTTGTACGCCTCTTTCAGATCGTATTTTCGTAGTATTTTGTTAACACATATAAACCAGCTGTTACTAGATTTCTCCTTCACGGTTAGTTGTCTTCTTGCAAGCTTATTCTCATTGTTTTTTTGACCTAATGACAGACGTTGTTGAAGAATGTGAGGGCTTTTATATGAATTTGTGCTTCTATTGGTAGAATTCCAGTTAGTATATAAATGGCTGTGTCCGGACAGCTCATCGGTAATGACAGGATTTGTTTTAATATCCTTTCCTGGAAAAGGTCTAATTGTTCAAGAGGCTTTGAAGACGGTACTAATAGCTCAATACCGTAAAGCAATACTGGTTTTATGTAGGTTTTGTTGATGTGTAGAAGGCATTCGGGATCCAGACCGTTGTTTCCAGGAAATCCACATCCGAATAGACTGTATGTTTTAGTTGCTTAAGTTATATTTTCATCAACATTGGTTTGGATATTGTGTTTCATCGTTGTTGTTCTGATGATACCTAAATGAGTAGCTTACTCCACCTCGGGCATGGTGATATTCCCCATATTAAGTTTCTCTTTGGTTGTTTCACACTGTTTGTTGTTTCCTCTAATGTGGATTGCTACACTTTTGTTTGATTTTAATTCATATCCCTCGAGGTTCGCAAAATCAAGAGCCATGTTGACCATGATCTGTGCATCACTGAGCTGAGTACGGAGTAGTGCGACGTCGTCGGCACATCCTGTGTTGTTAACGTTGATATTTCCTATTCTCAGTCCTATACCTACATCTTGCAAACGGTCTAATAGTGGGTTGATATATAGTTTATAGAGATTAGTGCTAAGGATACCCCATTTCCGGGATCCCATACCGACCTTAAAACAATAGGACGTGCTACCTGCCCATTTTATGCAGCTTTCCGCATTGTGTTGTAAGCTCTTAATAATAGTCCACGTTTTTTCCTGAATTCCCACATGGTACATACGACGGAACAGATGTGAATGTACAACTTTGTCAAATGCAGCTTTCGCATCGAGAAGTACAAGATGTCCATTTTGCTTTTCGTCGGTTAATATTCTGTATGCTTCTTCGACAGGTAGAGCAGCATTCATGGGAGGCGATCCTTTCGTAAACCCTCTTTGCGTTGGATTTTGCATATTATGGATCAATAGTTGTATTCTATCTCTGATCACTGCTTCGACGATCTTACTAATTACAGACAGAACTGTTATTCCCCGATAGTTGATGGGATCGTTTTTGCTTCCTTTGTTTTTGAATATTGGAGATAATAGTCCAATTTTTAGCACCTCTGGTATATCTCCTTCTAAGAATATACTCTTTAAGATATGCATTAGGACAGTAATTATATTTTCATCTGCATGTAATATATGTTCTATTGCTACGTTGTGAAAGTTAGCCGATTTTCTCTTATTAATGGATGCTATTGCAATTGTTATTTCTTCTTCGATTACAGGTAAGATTAGTTCCTCTTTTGACATTTCTGTAATGTATTTATTCTCCATTTCGACTTGTTGGTGATATCTGATCTCCTTATGTACGAATTTATAAAAGGTTGACAAACTACGAAAATGTTCTTGGAATCCTAGTATTACCTCATCCTGAATATGTTTTGCCATTCACATTTATGTCCTGAATATGTTAAAGGCCTTTTATACGATTTTTCTGAATCAACTTGTGAAATAGTTCCATGTTGTTTGATCGTGCCGCCATTATATTTACTTTTTCGATCTCTTTTTGACGCACTACCTCTATTCTGACAGCTCTACGGAATTCCTTTTTGGTATGTTTTGTTTCTGTGACAGTATGTGGTTGGTAGGATCATTCGGTTTTTCGTTCTTTAACCAGATATTTTACGAGTTGCGTTTTTCCTTCAGTGCAACCTTTATATCAGCATTCCGTACCTTTAGTTTGGGTTTTGCTTTATAGGTAGCTTTGCTTCCTGAGCATATTTGGGCGGCGGATGTGAGCAGTGTATTTACTTGAGTTATTGCTTCCTGTGAACTGATTGTTGTTATTCGCATTTTTTCATATAATGCTGTTGACTTTTCTGTCACCATAGCTCTGTATAGATCTTTATCTGTTTTTTTCCCATTTCATTTTTCCCTTTGGGTTTGGTATCTTCAAGTTGTAATCCTTGTTATGTTCCCATTTAAAGGACATGCTAATCGGGTAGTGATCTGAAGTGTTGGTATCGATTCGGATTATCGATTTCTCTGCTATTATTTGTTGTTGTGGAATATTATGTATGAAATAATCGATTTCTGAGCACGCACATCCCTTGGAGTTGGTAAATGTGTTTCCTACATTTTCGTATTGCAACCCAAACTCATAGATTAATTTGTTTAGATAAGCCTTTCTTGTGTTGTTCGGTTTATTTTGTTGAGGTCTTCGTTAACATCACCTCCTATAATGATGTCATGGGAATGATCGTATTTCAAGTATATTTCATGAAGCTCATCTATGCACTCCTGATATTCGACTTGATGGTTCTTGCTTCCATTAGCTGGCATATACACGCATATGATAATTATACTTCTCTTTGCACCTTCAAGTTCAATAGATTGGATTTTTTCAGAGCCGTCTGGTAAGATTCTGACAAGGTGATCAATGGGTTTTTTCCATAAAAGTGCGACTCTTCCATACCCTCTAGGCAATGATACCGGTAGGAGTGGGTCATTTATATCCACCCCCTTCGCTACGAAGTTGATGTCACTATTAATGTCCGAAATAATACTGGTTTGTGAATGAAAAAGCCAATGTTCTTGTATCAAAATAATGTCATTGTCCTTCAAAATTTGCCATTTGAAATACCACAGGTTTTAATATTTCTACAGTTGTATGAAGTCAATTTAATCCTATTCTCACGGTGTTCTTTGTTTAATATTGATGTCTATTCATTCGAAGTAGATCGCTGTTCACTAAAAAAAAGCACACTTGTTGCAGTCCTTGGGATTAGGGGATATACCCGTTGCCACTTTGTTTTTCTCTAGGTACTATTCTAGTAGTTTGACCTGGATGAAGTGGCGGACTCTGGACATATTGGGCTGGTGGGGGTCGAGTTATAGTACGTTGGATGGGTTGGTTACTTTGTTGCGAGGCCGTTACCCTTGTTGCTTGAGGGTATGGTTTTCCATAGAACAACGGTTGCCCTGCCACATAGGCTTCACTGTCCTTAGATTTGGCCACATTGTCGTTGTACATTCTACCGGAAGAGTCTGGTTCTGTCTGAGAACAGGGTTTTACTTCATTATTATGACCTTGTGTTTGCGCGTCTTTATCACTGTTTTGGTTACTTATGATTATTTCTCCACTGATCATACAGTCTATATGCTTTTCGATATTGTCAAACACTACGTCTGTTAGCTTCTGGTGCATACCCATAAACCTGTGGTTGAAGTAGTCTGCCATGCCGTCATTATTGCGAGAGACGTTTGCATCGTTTGTTGTCCCACTATTGCCGTTGTTGGTTTCAGAGCGGTTGTCATGTATGTTTGTTAGTTCTAGGCTTTTTATTCTTTCCATTAGAGTGTTCACTGTTTGTTCTAGCTCGTGGTTCCTCGATTCTATCACTTGACATCTTGATTAAAGTTTTGTTCTGTTGTTGTTTAGCTCCTGAGCTGCCTTTTCTTTTTGTTTTATTAGTTCTTCCATTTTCTTTAATTCGTCTCTGCTGTTCTTAGTTCGTTATACTTCTCTATGATGTGCTGTGCTGTCAGTGTCATCAGACTTGTTTGCCACTGCATTCTCATCTGTTCGTACTGAGGTTTGTGATGGGACTTGCTTTTGTTGTGCTGTAGAATATTTTCGGATAGTTTGCTGTGCGATATTCTGATATGGTAACTGTTCATGCAGCTTGGCACTTTCAGTTGTAGATATGGTTTTGCAGCTAGTTTGTTGTTCTTCTTGTGTGCTCATGGCCTTACATACATACCACATGGGTTCTCCATTGATATATTCCATAAAATGAATATGGCATTGATTATCACATGCTATACATATATCGCTTTCGATTCGTTTCATTGTTTTATCACATTTGATGCACTGCCGCTGTTGTTCCTAGCGCTATCTAATGGTGCACAGTACACATAGAAATAAGGTAGAAAACGAATCACGCCGTCAGATCAGTTTCTAAATCCAATGAGAAAAATCGTAGAATTATAGCTATTATACCTATGTAATCAGTGCCTATCACTACTAAAGTTTTGTGGTTGAATCCCGCTCATGGCAAAGTGTACTCAATGCAACTTTATGGGATAAATTTGTTCAGTGACTTGCTGTAGGTGGTGGTTTTCTCCGGGTGTACCGGTTTCCTTTACGTATAAAGACGACTGTCACGATATTGCTGAAATATTGTTGAAAGAGGCGTTGAGAAATTATCATATTCTAAAAGTTGTTGACTTTCAGGAAAGTATGTAAATATATACTTATATACTGACATCAACGTTAACCTTACTGGAGGAAAAATGTACCCCCTCCCAAAAAAAAACCATAATAAAAGAGTAGATATCAAATGATGTCAACGTAAAACTTAGTCGAGGAAAAATGTACACCTCCACCCCCCCCCCCCCCCCCCCAAATAACACAACAAAAACGTAGATATCAAATTTAGTGTACACGACACGTTACTGGAATAACCTTCATCAGGTACACTCAAAATACCAATACTGAATGTCGAAATAATTTGAAAATGTTTGGAGGCAATAAAACATAATGTCCAAAGTAAAGGCCTCCAAAATAATATATAAATATAAATTTGATTCGCCACAAATACGCTAAAGTTTTATCATCAAGGATTAACATAGATTTTTGAGATATGGACTCGTTGAAAATATTTTGAAAATCACAAAATATTACACAAGATAAATGATAATAATAATACGTCATGTGTGACGTAAAACGAAAAAAAAGACCAGCATAAGTACTTGAGAATACTTGCAAAAATGTCTTTTGACCAAATATCACAACAAAAATCAGGAAAAAGTGCGGAATAGGCAGCTAGCGCCACTTTATTAACCTTTTGTCAATTATTAGTGATCACTAAGCAGAACATAATGTAACTTGAGATTAAAAGATATATAACTGTTATGTTTTATATATCTGGATAGAAATCAATTCATTCATAATTATTATTTGGTAAATTAGTTTTTAATTGTTTTATAGAACGGATCATTTATTTGGAATCTCGGTTGGCTTGAAAACTTCAAGTGGGGTAAACATGTGTATGATATTATTTAATGTATTGTATATAAGGTACATTGTCTTTAGAAAATGAAATACTTCAAAAAAAGGCAGCGAGGGGGTCTTAAATGGACCTTAAACTGCTAAATGTCTTGATTTGCAATTATAGTGTTTTGTCTTGTCGCTAAGAAAACGTATTTTCCCCCAAAAAATAGCACCTGTCGTATATGTGGATGTGGTCGAGTGGTCTAGGGCGCTGGACGTAATGCTAAGCGAATGGTGCTGCAGTGTATCAATGGTGCGAGTTCAAATCCTGTCGAGGGAAGAACAAAAAATTGACAGCCCAAAAATCTAATTCTAACACTGTTTGGTTTAATTTTCAGACGTATATATATATATATATATATATATATATATATATATATATATATATATATATATATATGCCTATCATCACTGATGACGTGAGTTCGAATCCCACCAAGGGCAAGAAAGTGTTGCTTTTTTTACATTTTCTTTTGTTGGATGTGTTGTCTGTACTTCCATTTACGGATTCTGATTACCCTAAATAATAATAACTAATACGGTTGTTTCGAATCATTTCCTTTCCGTCAAAATTTTCGTCCGCCAGATCAGGTGATTTCGATGGAACTCCTGGCACTGAACTTCCGCTGTCAATGTACACAAGAAAAAACTCCAATCGATATGTGTCGTTTTAACGTTCGAACCTGAACTTAAGAAAATCTTAACATTTTCTATCAAAGACAGAAATCAATTAGATTATTTTATTTGTATCAAAGACTTCAATGCAGAGACAAATACTTCTTTAAAATTAAATTTGTTTTCTTTCTTTATTTGCAGCTGTCAGCATCATCAAAGGAAAACGATCTGCCTTTATGTATATATTTCTAATATCAGACAGATAGTGGGGTACCGAATACCAGTATTCATTCAGCGGTTTCCTTGGCATCTCCATATTACAATTACTTATAATCTACCGCATCTACGACTATGATATGGTGACGTTGTCACAGTAATAGTGTTAACACCAGAAGTCGCCTGCCGATTTGTTCAGACGTCAAGACAAGAAAAAGACGGAACGTGGTCGGAATTGACATTGAGGATCGTTGTTTGTTTTTTGCCCTTTTCTTTTGGTGGATGTGTTGTCTGTTCTTCTATTTACGTATTATGATTACCCCTATGGTATCTTCAATCTCTTCTTCCTTTAAAACACGTCATGTACAGTCAATCGACAACAGTGAAAAGTGGTCACATAAGACAGATGGTCGCTAAATACAGGTTTATTTCATATGAAATGCACTGTAAAAGGAATCTAAAATTAAGATCACGCAATACAAGTTATTGCTTACTAGAGGTGGTCACTAAAGCAGGTTTGACAGTAATTAGAAAAAAAACAACAACTTATGTGCCCTTGTGCCCACCAATCTCAATACTCAAATGGGAGTGGGGTGTTTTGTTGGAGGTCTCTGTGGGTTGGTCCATCATGAGTATCCAAACGTGATGACTTCACCTTTCCAATAGTCAACTTCCCTTTCATTAGTAGCAATATTCCAGCATGACCAGCATATGGCGTTCACATTTCACAATTCATACGTTATTCTACAGCTTGTACTCAATCAAGGCTATGTTCTAGGTGAAGTCATCTCTACAAAATGTGTACTGTCGTCATGACGATCTGGTTGATTGCTACGAAATATCAATATCTTAAATGACAATGGATCTTTTCCTGTCTACGTAGATTTTTTTCTTTCCTCTATCACGGACAATTATTTCACTGGAATGTGTTGTGTTTTTGTTTTCTGTGTCTTGTACCCAATGGCGTCTGTTTCTTCTGTGTTCGCAACCGGTCTTAAATAGTCGGGATTGCGTTGAACTTTTCTCCTATTATGTATTGTAGTCCATGTTATGGTGTTCGATACGATTTCCGCAAACAAAGTATCTTTGGTTCATCCTTTCCCACAACTGTTTGTATAACAGCTTATGTCTTATTTATGTTATGTGTGCTTGATTGAGCATAGTGGTGCCCAACCCGTCTTGACTATGTGAGAAAAACGGTGTGTGTCTTATAAGAGGCTGGAACTTCTTATCCTTAGTCAGCACCTTGATTCCCATTCGGTGGGATCCGTGTTGGTTATTTTGTGATTTGTGTTTTTGTTTTATTTGTCTTTGTCCAGTGCCTCTGTTTTCTCTAATGTTTATTTCAAAAGGGATCGTCGAAGCAGCAGTCACCAAAAATCTTGGTTACAGTCATTGCCCCTCGCAATCAAATTTGTTAATTGCCTTCCAACTGTGACTGATTTCACTCTAGACAAATTTATGTGATAACATTTGTCCAGTTTTGTGGCAGGTCTGTTGTTTTTACCGAATACTGCGGTTTTTTCCACCAATACACCAGATCACCACGTTAGAGCTAAAGTATTGTTGATAGCACGCAATAAACTTCTATAATGAGTAATTCAAAACATATTACCACTTTGCCAGGTTTGTATCAGGGGTAATGTGACATGTGTCACTAGTGGAGTAGGAACTATCTACCCCTTAGGAGTACTTGAGATCGATCCGGTATTAAGTGGAGTTCGTGTTTTTGACATTTTTAACAATTACATGTTTTATTAATTTTAGGTACGTATTGTAATGTTCATTACATTTCTGTGTTTATGCTTACATGATATTCGATTTGTTTTTACCCTGGTTTGTTTTGTAGGGGCTCATGTTTTTATTATGTTATTTGTTTTATCTACGTGTACCGGTGTCAAACACGATTTCCCTATCAAACGTATGTGTCGTTTACCTTTGCCAAGATATGGGCCACTAAAGGAACTGGAACAGACTACCGGTCCGAAACACATACGTTTACCACCGTTGTTTTGTAGAGTTTGTATTACTCTATCAATAGTTTCATTCAGTGTTATATCTATCATTGTTTTTGTCTTTGTGTGTTTTTTTCTATTGCCATTATGTGCCTCCTTCGAATTGTGGTCTCTGATTATCCCTTTTGTATATTCATAATGTATTGCCAATTGAGCATACCCTGCTCCCCAATGGAAACAAAATAATTTGCCAACTTCTTCATCAAAGTAAAATAAGTTTCCATTTAGGTAATAATGCTTTAAGCAGGCTTTGCCAACCTATCTTTTTGAAGGACCGTCGTGGTTGTGATCGTATGGAAGTTGAATCTAAGACTACCCGTACAATCAGTGCCTATCACCACTTAAGTTGAGAGTTCGAATCATGCAAGGGGTGCTCGATAAAAATGTATCAAGTTTGTCATTGATTTGCGGCAGCCAGGTAGTTTTCTGTGGTTACTCTGGTTTCCGCCATCAATAAATCTGATCGCCGTGATATAGCTGAAATATTTTGACAGTGGCGTTAATCACCTTATTCTTAACCCCTATCACACTTTGTATTTAGTACAAATGATTAAATTTTATCATCGTTTCTGTTTCTGATATCTAGAACCTCTGAACAAGTTAAATAAAAATATGTACATCTGGTGTCTAGAACCATGGATGATGCTAAGCACAGAAAGGTACATCTTGTGTCTGGAAGCCATGAACAAGTTAAACACAGTGATTTACATCTTGTATCTGGAAGTCATGAATAAATTAAATAAAATATATGTAAATCTGATATCTACTACCACTGTGCAAGTTAAATACAGAAATGTACACCTGGTGTATTAAATTGATATTGAAATGTTTCATGTTTATTATAATGATATATGAATTACATGAAGTAGACTTACTAGTAAAGATGGTGGGGTTCTATTAATAAGTCAAAGTTATTTCTTTAAAATAAAAATCACTCTATTTAATGGTGTATATTGTTCTGCCTTTCTCCTACTGTCCTCTTGTAACATCGAACAGAAAAGCAGTACTGCACGCATTTACAACTAATAACATATTGGTAGATTTTTTATAATCAAGCACACCTGGGTTTACTAGACCATCCTTTGAAGACAATAGTTGTCTATGACGTTGTCCATCAGGGGAGATAACCACTATATTGTTAGAACTAAAACCGACGACATACACATTTACATCATTGTCTACAGTGATACCAAATGGACCCTGTAGTACACGTTCATCTTTGAATTCCCACTGAGTTATACCATGTAAATCACAGCATGTCACGGTGTGTGTGCCATAGTTTGTGTAGTAAAGTTTGTCACCAGATGTAGCTACGTATACAACGCTAGACATATTACTGTTGATGATATCGCTTACAGATTTATCACAAAGATCTAACATCTTTAGTCCTTTATCCCTTGCACAGTAATATATTGTTCTACCTCTAACCGCCATTCCATAAATGTCCGTATCCATGGGAATAGCTGTCATGACTTTCTTTCTTTCTATATCTATCATAGATATGCATCTGTTATCTCCACTTCCAGATGATACAGCAACGATATTGTCATCTTTAATATAAACTGTATCATAAGTATTGGATCCTGTTTTATCTTTATCTATCTGGAATGATTCTATTCCTTCTTTGTTGATGAATCTTACAGTATCAGAAATGTAACAGGAGAATACCATTCTACCATCTGGAAGTAAAGAACACCCTGTGATATTAGTCTCATTGGTGTTTATCTTTTGTTTCAGATTTAGCTGTATATTTTCAACTGACATGGGTGGTGATAGTTCAGCTACCATCATCTGGGCTTGTTTATCTTTTCTTCGAACAAAAATCATCTCACAAGGCTTTGATTCAGCAACTACTTCGGCAAGCGTTTGAATGTTGGTTGTAATATTCTTCAGACCGATGTCTATTTTGTATGTTAGTTTGGTTTGATTTAGACTATCGCTGTTGATTAATAACTGCAAACACGTGTCGTGGGTTTCTACATCTTTCTCTATTTGCTTTACTGCTATAAATGTTTGTAGGTCTGATGCATACATTTTTATGTTGACTATATTTGTCTGGTATTCGTTGAGTTCTTTCTGTTTCTGGTCTAAAGATACAAGTAGTTCACGTGTTTCGTTGGTTACTTGTATTTCTGCTGCATCCAATTCCGTCATCAGATTTTCCTGTAACCTGTCAAGATGATTGTTGATTTTGTCCTCAGTTTCTGTATTTCATTCTCAATTATTCGTTTTTGTTCTTTAAGAACACTGGAGTTGGTCTCACTATTTTGTCTAATTTTACCAATATTTTCAATCATTTCTTTAATCAAATGCTCAGTTTCATCGAACATGCCTGATGTCGTCACGTTCTTTATTATTTCTTCTATGATAGCTACATTCTTACAATCACTATGATTTTTCACGATGCATATTCCACAACACGGACACTCATGGTCTTTACAGTATACAGTGAACTTTTCCTGATGTTCGCTGCAATGTTCTTTAATTTTCAACACATACGACGGCAACTTCTGGTATTCCGCTATGGGTATCGTGGTATGACCACGTGACAGCTTCCATGAACTGTGATATTCAATGCATTCTGTACAAAATCCTTCTTCACAATCTCGACACCAAACTTCTGATGGTTTAGAAATATGGCGGTTATCACACATTCCACAGAAAGATGGAGAAGTTGACATGATGTTGATATGCTGTAATATATTATTGATATTAAAATAGAAATTATCATTCATTAATTGTCAGTAGTCACTTTGATTTCTGTACACAACTAAAATTAATTAATTAAAATCAGAATGACTTTTCAATTAACCCTGTCTTTCCTAGTGCTCTCTTATAGTACACTGTAGATACATATGGAATAAAAGAGAGAAAACAAAATTTGCACTGTCGGAACAGTTCTCAAATTCAATGAGAAAATCGTAGTATCATTGCAAATTTAGTCTCCCATGATTAATATATAGGCCCATTTAGTCTCCCATGATTAAGATAGAGGCCCATTTAGTCTTCCATGATTAAGATAGAGGCCCATTTAGTCTTCCATGATTAAGATAGAGGCTCATTTAGTCACCCAAATTATTAAAATATATTTTGTGTTCAATCAAGTCTAGATTCTGAGAGAAACAATATCCTACGTTTTAATGTAGGGTTCTATGTTAAACTTTGGCTCACTTAAATGAGACTTTAAAACGTGGATGTTGTTTCCTTTTAATTCCTTCATATCTCCGAAACAGTAAAAGCTACGACATAGGTTTTGGAACACTGTAGACAGAAATATATTGGATGAAATTTTAAAAGTTCAAATTTTGAAATCCTCATTAATATAATAATGCTTTACATAGTTCTGAAAGAATTTCACCAAAACAATAATTTACTGTGTCCAAGGGGCACAGTGTCCCGCCACTATGCGGTAACACATATTGTAAATGCATGAACATGTAAAAGTCCCATAACTCCAAGACGAACAGACAAACGAATGGACCACGGGTAGGTATGTCGCTCCACTCGGATGCTTTCTTATTATGATTCCGATCCATCAATCCAAAATTTGGGTCCATTTGTATGTCATTGTTTATTTGTGTACCACGTAATCAATTTTATAACGTTTTTGGTTATAGTCTGTTTCTCGGTGTCAATAATTAGAATATTTATTCAACACTTTTCTAATATCTCACATTGAGTAACGGACTATAGCTGAAGACGTCACGATAAAAATGGCGTACAATTCGACCTAAATTTTGAATTTGTGGATCTTATAGATCTTTACTACTTAAAACAGTAAGAGATTATCATTATCGTTGCATATTTGAACTAGAAATTATGTTTTATATATGAAATCTTATCTGCACTTGATCTGACACAAATTCTTGAAATTGTCCATGCCAAAATATGCATCGGAATGCATCGGGGGTACAATTTGAAATTTCCAGAATATCTTTCACAGGAGTTGTGACGAGATTAGGCTGGATATACAGAGCAGAAAATGTCTTCGGAAGTCTAATCTCAACGAAATTGATACTTTATAATGCAAGTGAGGTGCTGAAAAGGTGCCCTTCTTCATTCCGTAAATGTCTGGTGGGTTGCAAATTAGAAAATTAAGAGATTGAAACATTTAAGCTTTGTAAGTACAACTGTACTTGATAGGTGTACTAAGCTTCAAGGTCTTAATAACTGATCAAGATAAGAACAGTGTAGCCGTGACATACTTGTTTTACTTACTTTTTTAAATACACATATTTTAAACCACATTTATATGTAGTTGCTATCGATTACTAAATGAACTTTACCTTTTAAGATAAATTAATGCAGTTTAAATAGATTTCTAGACAATTGACTTATTTATATGAAAAAATATAGCAATCAGAATATCTATTTGATATAACAACAACATAAATTAACCTGAAAATATCTGAAAGTAATGTCTTCTGACGAAATATCACCAAATCAGGAAAACTGCAAAAGAGGAAGTTAAATAGTCACGTGATTTACCTGTTGGTACGACTGACATGAGACCTGTACTGAATATATATTGAATATCTACATAAAAGAAAATGTATTTATAACTATTATGTTTTTAAAATGTTTTAAATTGTTCAAAAACTCGGTTGACTTAATTAAAAAAACCAAAATGGATTCCCCTTTACGCTGATTACTATGGGTTGTAGTTTGTGATTTAACTTTTAGGGGGAGGGAAGAAAGAGAAGAAAAGAATTATTTTGCCAAATTTTATAAAAAAAAAATGAAATGATCTGAAAGATGCAAAATATAGATAATCTGGCACTCCTGGTTTCAATTAGAATATTTTTTTTGTAAATATTTTCAATGGTATCTTCTGTGAACTAGAAGGACCCGGGTGGCTCAATGAGCTTGGTAGTTGGATTACCTAACAACTCTTGCAAGCCTATCACCAATACGTCGTGGGTTCGTGCCCGGCTTTGTATATTACAAAATGGGTGCACTCGACTCGCAGCTGCAAGTGATAAAGTTTACCAGTTGCTTGACCATGATCTGTGGTTCTCTCCAGGTACTCCGACTTCCCCAACCACTAAAACTGGTCGCCATGGTATAGCTGAAATATTGCTGAAAGTGGCGTTAAGCAACAATCGCACACTCACTCATACAATTACAGAATAATATCATGTACAATATTCCCAGTTCAGTATCTAGTCAATGTTGTTCTTATTATTGTATCTATACAATACTGACCCCGTAACATGAACCACTAACTACCCCGATTATAGAAGAAATAAATATCATTGTTTTAGTCTTAGGTTTTAACCGACCGGGAATCTGGAATCGAGCCCACGTTCTACCCAGACTGAGGTGAACACGTTGACCATTACAACGCTGAGGCTGTTTGACAAATAAGTGTGTATACATTGTTTGCTTTTTCTTTGCATATCAGTTTTGAAAGCTTACCAGTCCCGCCCTATTTATTTTTTTGTTGGCAATTGAAACATCCGACCAACTGACACTTTGTACCCCTATTTCATTGAGCATGAGCTTGGCATAAATATATTTTAAATACAGCTCACTTGACGTTAGGGACAAAGCATTACACTTTTAGTATATTGTACCGCCACGATATAAATGGTATACTGTTGAAAGTGGCGTTAAAAACCATAACCAACCACTATATATTGTGCTTATTATCGGTCATTGTATCAACATTTCTTATTGCAGGTTCAAAATACATTTTAGGTCATGATATTTTTTCTATAAAATTTGGCAACAGTAAAAAAAAACACAGCCCCTACACCTCCCTCCCGAAAGGTTAAATTGTTGTTCCGTCCATTAAACAACAATCAATCGACTAATAATGAATTTAAAAAAGTTGATGAAAAATGAGGATAGTCCATTTAAAGGCTAAATATAGTTGAAACTAATTCTTTCGACTGCTAAATATAACACATTACTAGAATGTGTGTTTCATTTCAGCTTTTAATGGCATGCAATATATATACATCTTCAAAACCCCTTAGCATAGCCTCTTTTTAACTCATTGGCCTTACTCGACGTGTACAGAAATACAGTTTTACATCAGGTATATATTTACAATTATATTATGACGTCTATAAAACGGCACACACGATAATACTCAATATCTCTATATTTAGCGTAAGTGCGGTACACAGCAAATCTGGCTGTTCCATGTGACTCCCGCTGTGAAATTACCTTGACGACCGAGTCTAAGCAAACAAAACACCGGCATATAGCGTATTTGTAAAGTCCTTAAAAAAAATTCCCCCTCAGTTATAAATAAATATTCTGTAAATAAGTATATTTTTATCATTTGTTTTGAAAATTTACATTTGGGGATCCCCAGTACGCACACATATCAAATAAATTCCATTGATATATGTCGGCCATGAAAAACAAAATGCACAAGCCTTGTTTTCCTACGTATACATTTATAACTAGACGATGATGTAATTAAGTTACTGATATTTTCCAATTTTATGGCATTTGGAATTTTGCTACTCAAGCAAGTAAAATGCTCACCAAATCGTAAAATAAATCAGTAACCAGCTTGTAGCAACCAGCGTCCCTTGAAAACAACGTCACATGATGACGATATATTACAAAAGTCAAAGTCGATAGATGGTTGTCTTAAGTATTTTTTCCAGATTTTTTTATGTCAACAATATAATACAAGCTTTTTTTTCATTGGCATTTATTTTGCTTTATTTCATATCTAACAATAATTGTCGATTATTAACAACTGTTCAAGTGTTCGATATTATATTTGACAACTCCGCTCCGCCATCTTGTTAGTGCTCAAAATGATGAACGATTGAACTCCGACTTTTTTTTGAATATTTTTACGCAGAAATTGTTCAATCGAATCTATGTTGGAAAATACACAATAATTATGTTTTTCATGTTAACATCCATATCTTTGTTTTAAAATATCTCGTTCAAAAACAAATAATTCAAAATCAATTCAAAATTTCCGAAGGAGGTAAATTGAAGAGCCACCAAATGCCGTGTACATACAGTTCACGAAAGGTTAAAAATTACCGTATTTTTCCTATTAGAATCGAAATAATGCATGGCAGGCATAGTGTTGTGCAAATTTGCACATGGGCTGGACCTTAATATTCTTAAATTTTACCCTTCGCTTACGCTCGGGGTAAAATTCGAATATAAAGGCCCAGCCCATGTGTAAATTTGCACAACTCTATGCCTGCTTTGATTTATTTCTAAATTACATGTCACCAATTTATAAATAACTTTACACTAAAATATTCTACACACATGTATGAGATTCAATGTATATTTGTTGATGAACGTGGGAGTATTTTGTTTACAATTTGTTTGTAATGCTATTTTCATTTGTAATGGGCTACATTAAGGAAGTAAGAATTGTGCAAAAACAAGAAGGATCTACTGAAGATATCTTTATTCATCGGACAAACCTCCGGGGATGGTACAAAGCTGAAAAAACAAATACATGTACAAAACATACTGACAAAAAATGCAAAAGTTACCAGAAAATATGTAAAAGTTTAACAATAATATAATTTTGGTGTTTCATACATTTACTAACATGTTGTTCGGTGAAAGATGCACAATAATGTCTTAAATGTACAATCACACACGCTTTTGAAAAGAATCTGATATAGCACTAAAAGCGTTTCGTACATACATTTGATTTTGCAAATATAGTACCCTTAAATGATGACACTAATGGCTTCTTCTTCTTCTTCTTCTTCTTCTTCTTTCGGTATACAGCTATGCATTCACTGGATGATTACTAGCTGTTGCGCATGCGTGGGAATAAACTTCATAAAGAAATCATAATAAATTCAGTCAATTTATAGCATATTTACAAGTGGTGCAAACAGAAATAAAGTTTGTGGTTAAAACTATTTTTAATTTCATTTTTATTTAAATTTTTGATTGTAGATGGCTGAGAACAGTTGGTGTTAGCTGTTCTCTAATCGTGTTGACTGTTGGGCATAGAACTATAGTTTGAAGTAGTAAATTCCAGTGAATGATTGTGTTCGGAAAGAATGAGTACTTGTACGGATCTTTGTATGCATGAAGATGTCTGTATGTAAATGGATGCAATTATCTGATTCTTGGGTCTGTTGGTATTAATATTATTGTAGGAACTGCAACACTATGGTGAACAATCTTGTAAAACATAAAGAAATAAATGATTACAATCGGAAATAAGATGTAAGCAATATTAAACAATACCTATTTAAATAGACCGAAAGGGGTAGAAAATTCCATAACCATTAACGGGAATTGCAAATATAGCTGTATTATTGACTAGAATAGTCATAATTCAATTGCACTTGCATATGACATTGGAACGATAATAAACCCAGATGTAAATGAACAAAACTTACAAATCTAACTTGCGCATCAACTCCTTAAAGTGACTAAGGAAATGAAAAGGTAATATAGTTAAAACACTTACTCTGTGGCGTCGTGCACCGAAAATAAATGTTCCAAAACATGTCCACAACATGTTCAGAGGAGTACATCAAGAATACAGGAAAGAAACCAAATATCAATACCGGACAAGATTCCGGAAAACACTACAAGAACTTTCTATCTTTAATATATTTTGACCAGAATTAAGTTGTTTAATGAAATTATGTGGATATTATAAGAAAACCCTGTTGTTATTATATTATTTTTAATTCATCGGACTGGTACACTTTGAAAAAATAGTCACGTCACGTACTGGTACAGAGAGATACATGCAGAACAGGACATACATGTGACGAACTGGTACAGAGAGATACATGCAGAACAGGATATGCATGTGACGTATTGGTACAGAGAGATACATGCAGAAGAGGACATACATGTGACCTACTGGCACAGAGTGATACATGCAGAACAGGACATACATGTGACATACTGGTACAGAGAGATACATGCAGAGCAGGACATACATGTGACGTACTGGTACAGAGTGATACATGCATAATAGGACATACATGTGACGTACTGGTAGAGAGTGATACATGCAGTACATGACATACATGTCACGTACTGGTACAGAGTGATGCATGCAGAACAGGACATACATGTCACGTACTGGTACAGAGTGATACATACAGATCAGGACATACATGTCACGTACTGGTACAGAGTGATACATGCAAAACAGGACATACGTGTGACGTACTGGTGCAGAGTGATACATGCATAACAGGACATACATTTTACGTACTGGTACAGAGTGATACATGCAGAATAGGACATAAGTGTGACGTACTGGTACAGAGTGATACATGCATAACATGACATACGTGTGACGTACTGGTACAACGTAATACATGCAGAGCAGGACATACATGTCACGTACTGGTACAGAGTGATACATGCAGAACAGGACATACGTGTGACGTACTGGTACAGAGTGATACATGCAGAACATGACATACATGTCACGTACCTGTACAGAGTGATACATGCAGAACAAGACATACGTGTGACGTACTTGTACAGAGTGATACATGCAGACGAGGACACACATGACCTACAGTTAAATGAAAGTCATGAAATAGTTATATTTTGTCTCAGTACATTGTGCCGACCACAGTATATATGTTAAAAAGAGTAATTAAATATATACATTGTTCCACTTTTAACACCTGTTTTTTGGTAAGTTTGTGTAATTGATTGATTGATTAATTGGTGTTTAACGCCAACTTTAATAGCAGTATTTCAGCTGTATCGGGGTATGAGCAAATTTCATCAAACGTCATTTACCTTTTGTCAAATATTAGTGATCACTAAGCTGAACATATTGTAACTTGAGAATAAAAGATATATAACTGTTACGTTTTAAATATCGAGATAGAAATCAATTCATTCATAATTATATTTGGTAAATTAGTTTTAATTGTTCTATAGCACGGATCATTCATATGGAATCTCTGGTTGGCTTGAAAACAAAAGAGCAGCGATCTCCCTTTATGTATGGTAAACATCTGTAGGATATTATTTACATTTGTTTCATACGGGGTATGATTTATATTAAGTAGAAAAAAAAGGGGGGGTGCTTATACGGGCGTGCCGTACTGAATACTCCCATAAACGGTTTTGTATCATTTCGTCAAATCAATTTGATTTGTAATTATAGTGCTATCGTAGTGCTTTGTATCTTCACTATTTTTTGTGAACAAGAAGCCGTTTGTTTTTCATTTACTTTTCCTTGTCATGATATGTCTCAGAAGCTAGCGTTAACTATTACATTCTGTATGTGACAAACATATGCTCCAAAATGTGAAGGACTAATTCAAGCGACACTATAAAGACTAAAGATCCTCATAGGTTACCACAAAGAACATAACACAAAATACTGAGGAAAATCACTAAAATCTTCTCAAATTTCATTGCTGATTCAATATATATAGTTAAATATTTCTTTAAATTATTGACATTTTATTTATTGATGGACAAGATACTTACAACTTGGAAATTTCGAAAATTACGTTGAGTAGATTCTTTTAGCTACGAGTACATGGAGTAGTAATTTTTATTTGAGTGAATGAGTGAATGAGTGAGTGAGTGAGTGAGTGAGTGAGTGAGTGAGTGAGTGAGTGAGTGAGTGAGTGAGTGAGTGAGTGAGTGAGTGAGTGAGTGAGTGAGTGAGTGAGTGAGTGAGTGAGTGAGTGAGTGAGTGAGTGAGTGAGTGAGTGAGTGAGTGAGTGAGTGAGTGAGGTATCATTATTTATCACCAAGTGAGCACCCGTTCAGCTATATCATGGTGAGATCACGTTACATTTCAATGAGATGAAGACGATGATACCCATTGTGCATTTCACAATCATACGTTACTTGAATATTTAAAATTCCTTGCTAGATACTACATACAAAGTATGTTGTTCGTCGGCAATTTACTAATTATAAATGTTATTGAAACTACAAATCATTGTTTTTTTAAGAAAAAATAAATATAATGATATGTCCGGAATTGTACAGTTAAAAGTTAAAAGTTTAAAACTACAGGGTGATCTAATTTATTAATATTTTTCATCTTTGAGAACAAGTTTATTCTATAAATTTTGACGACAGGAAATAATGAAAAAAAAAACATACTGTCCCGTCCCTCGCCCCTATCCCTGCCTATAATAGTTTAATGATTTCTCAATGTTTTGCAGTACACAACATTACTAGGCATTCATGTCTTATAACATACAACTTGTACTATCATAGTGTATGTAATTCTTACTTTTATGGATTTAATAATAGGAATACATTTATTTACGTTCTTCCTTCTAACATTTCTGAAGGGGTCACCGTGGTCGTGATCGTATGGTAGTTGGAACTACCGATACAATCAGTGCCTATCAGCACAAAAGTTTTGCGTTTGAATCCCGCTCATGGCGAAGTGTACTCAATACAACTTTATGTGATTAATTGTGTAAGTGACTTGCTGTATGTCGGTGGTTTTTTCCGGGTACTCCGATTTCCATCACGTATAAAAGAGACTTACACGTACGATATTGCTGGAATATTGTTGAAAGAGGCGTTGACAAAATGTAAAAACATGTTGTGAATCAAAGGTATGAGGGGTAATCAGAAGCTGTGTATTGAAGGGGACACACAACACAATGGTCAACATATAAAGGACAAGCAGGGGGCAGATAACACAATGTTCAACATATAAAGGGCAAGCAGGGGACAGACAACACAATGGTCAACATATAAAGGACAAGCAGGGGACAGACAACGCAATGGTCAACATGTAAAGGACAAGCAGGGGACAGACAACGCAATGGTCAACATATAATGGACAAGCAGGGGACAGACAACACAATGGTCAACATATAAAGGACAAGTAGGGGACAGACAACAAAATGGTTAACATATAAAGGGCAAGCAGGGGACAGACGACACAATGGTCAACATATAAAGGGCAAGCAGGGAACAGACAACACAATGGTCAACATATAGCGGACAAGCAGGGGACAGACAACACAATGGTCAACATATAACGGGAAAGCAGGGAACAGACAATACAATGGTCAACATATAAAGGACAGGTAGGGGACAGACATCACAATGGTCAACATATAAAGGACAAGTAGGGGACAGACAACACAATGGTTAACATATAAAGGGCAAGCAGGGAACAGACAATACAATGGTCAACATATAGCGCAAAGCAGGGGACAGACAATACAATGATCAACATATAAAGGGCAAGCAGGGAACAGACAATACAATGGTCAACATATAAAGGACAGGTAGGGGACAGACATCACAATGGTCAACATATAAAGGACAAGTAGGGGACAGACAACACAATGGTTAACATATAAAGGGCAAGCAGGGGACAGACAACACAATGGTCAACATATGAAGGGCAAGCAGGGAACAGACAACACAATGGTCAACATATAGCGGACAAGCAGGGGACAGACAACACAATGGTCAACATATAACGGGAAAGCAGGGAACAGACAATACAATGGTCAACATATAAAGGACAGGTAGGAGACAGACATCACAATGATCAACATATAAAGGACAAGTAGGGGACAGACAACACAATGGTTAACATATAAAGGGCAAGCAGGGGACAGACAATACAATGGTCAACATATAACGCAAAGCAGGGGACAAACAACACAATGGTCAGCATATAGCGGACAAGCAGGGGACAGAAAATACAATGGTCAACATATAGCGCAAAGCAGGGGACAGACAATACAATGGTCAACATATAACGCTAAGCAGGGGACAGACAACACAATGGTCAACATATAAAGCAAAGCAGGGGACAGACAACACAATGGTCAACATATAACGCAAAGCAGGGGACAGACAACACAATGGTCAACATATAACGCAAAGCAGGGGACAGACAATACAATGGTCAACATATAACGCAAAGCAGGGGACAGACAATACAATGGTCAACATATAACGGGAAAGCAGGGAACAGACAACACAATGGTCAACATATAACGCAAAGCAGGGGACAGACAATACAATGGTCAACATATAAAGGACAAGTAGGGGACAAACAACACAATGGTGTACATATAAAGGGCAAGCAGGGGACAGACAATACAATGGTCAACATATAAAGGACAAGTAGGGGACAGACAACACAATGGTTAACATATAAAGGGCAAGCAGGGGACAGACAATACAATGGTCAACATATAACGCAAAGCAGGGGACAGACAATACAATGGTCAACATATAACGGGAAAGCAGGGAACAGACAACACAATGGTCAACATATAACGCAAAGCAGGGGACAGACAATACAAGGGTCAACATATAACGCAAAGCAGGGGACAGACAACACAATGGTCAACATATAACGCAAAGCAGGGGACAGACAACACAATGGTCAACATAAAACGCAAAGCAGGGGACAGACAACATAATGGTCAACATATAACGCAAAGCAGGGGACAGACAACACAATGGTCAACATATAACGGGAAAGCAGGGAACAGACAACACAATGGTCAACATATAACGCAAAGCAGGGGACAGACAATACAATGGTCAACATATAACGCAAAGCAGGGGACTGACAACACAATGGTCAACATATAAAGGACAAGCAATGATATACAAAGCACTACACAGGAAAATAAAGATTGAGCCACAATAATCCCACAAGAAACAGGGGGTGGAGTGTGACTCGGAAATTAATGTAAAAAGTATTGGATATATGCCCCCAATATAAAAGATAAGAAAATAATATATACGCATAACACTTGATTCTCTACATACAAAACTAAATATATACTATATATACAATTAAAAGGGAGATAATCGGCTCTATATCTCAATGAATAAGGTTTCTAACAATTATATGATTCTAAAAGTTGTTGAATTTCAGGAACGTATGTAAATATATGCTAATATACTGATATCAACTTTAACCTTATTGGAGGGAAAATGTACCCCCTCACCCTCCTCCTAAGAAAACGTAATAAAAGAGTAGATATCAAATGTAATGCTAACATAATGATGTCAACGTAAAACTTATTGGAGGATATTTATCCCCCCCCCCCCCCCCCAAATAACACAATGAAAAACGTAGATATCAAATGCAGTACTAATATTCTGATGTCATTTGTTTGGTACAATAAAATACAAAAGACTACAAAATAATATATAGATATAATTCGCCACAAATTCGTTAGAGTTTTATCATCAAAAATTAAAATATATTTTGAGATAAGGACTCGTTGAAAATATTCAAAAAATCACGAAATATTACATAGAATAAAAGATAATAATAGTAATTCATGCTTGAAATAAAAAAAACAAACAGCGTAAATACCTGAGAATACTTGAAACAAATGTCTTTTGCTGAAATATCACCCCCAAAAAAAATCAGGACCAATATGGAATAGGGAGTTAACGCCACGTCATTAATCCTTTGTCAAATATTCGCAATCACTAAGCTGAACATATTGTAACTTGAGAATAAAAGATATATAACTGTTACGTGTTAAATATCTAGATAGAAATCAATTCATTCATCATTATTAGTTTGTAAATTAGTTTTTAATTGTTCTATATAAAGGATAATTACTGTGGAATCTCGGTTGCCTTGATAGCAAAATATATCTTCCTTTAAGTGGGGTAAAAATGTGCATGATATAATCTAAATTTATTGTATAATATTAAGTACATTGTCTTTAGAAAATTAATATGAGCCCTAAACGGTTTTCTAAAAGTCTTGATTTGGAATTATAATGGCATGTCATGTCGCTAAGACAACGTGTTTTCCGAAATAGGACATAGGGCTAAGAAATTGATGCTGCAGTGTATCAATGGTTTGAGTTCAAATCCCGTCGAGGGAAGAACACAAATTTGTCAGCTCAAAGATCTAATTCTAACACTGCTTGATTTAATGTTCAGACGTATATGTATATATAAACGTCTGAAAAAGTAGCCAACGTATGAACCTACGTAATGTCGGATCGGAAACAAGTGTTAACGATCCTGTGCAAACAAACAAAAATGATAAATAAACGTCTAAAATGCAGCCCAACGACACCAAAAAAGATGTTAAAATATAACAAAAATAACTATAAGTCTACAAAAAGAATATAATTATTATCAAATTGACGGATATATCGCTTGACCGACAAACTTCATCAGCGTCTGTAATCTGATCTGAAAGATTATCTGAGGATTAGATTGCTACGTGACCATCAGTTATCGTGACGTAAAAATTATAATCTTGAGGTTAATAAAATCATAATCTTGAACTTTATATTATTCAAATATATATGTACACTAATCAATAAACAATATGAAAACAATGAGAAAATGTAATGATGAAATTATCAACTATCTAAGGACCAGGCACTGGTTAAAAAATTAAAAGACAAAAGATTTAGGCCTTTGTGTTCATGCCTTCCGGATGTAATGTTCGTAACTTGCGGGTCCAAAAACTCTCTCTTTTTTGTCTTTGATTCTCTTTCCAACTTGGATTGTGGTCAATGATATCAATTTTGGATCTACCAAATTCATCCAATGAGTGCCCCGGCGACACAAAGTGTTGACCCACGGGCAAGAGCGTCTTTTGTCGTATGGTCACTTCTGTGTCCATTCATTTTTTTGTTGAATGGTTGAACACTTTCTCCTACGTATTGCGACCCACTGACGTGACAGTCAAGCAGGTAAACCACATTAGGTGTTTTGCAATTGACATTGCAAAATATCTTATGCTCCTTTCCTGTCGTCTTACTATGGAACACTTGTGCGTGTTGCAATTGGAGACATCACTTGCAACGCTTGTCACCACATGGTTTACGCTGGGCGACCATCGATTAAGGTCTACCGAGGAATACAAAGAAAAAAAATCAACAAACGGGCTCCCCTTGTTCTAACTTACCATTCCTCTTTAGAGAAAATTGCATGCATCGTCCGTCATCATTGGAAAGAAATTGAAAAAAGTGAAACGCTGGCCAAGTTGTTCCCTGAACCACCCGTTGTAGCGTTCCGGTGATCTAAAAGCATTACGGACACACTGGTCAGAGCTGCGGTATCTATTAATATGATTTTACCCACTTTTACTTTTATATCCATATATTGTTCACATATTGAAATAAAAACAGTTTTAAAATACCAATGGGTTAATCAAAAGCGTAAATCGAAGACGGACAGGCAGTACAATGGCCAAAGCGAACTAGAGGCTCAGCGGACTGAACTTGTGTCGCCCTCCTTTCATTCTGCTTTGAAGAAACGTTATGCAGAACCTTTCGTAGGTGTTTCCTACCACATTTTGGTTCATTTGGCCACTCGGTTTCAGAGGAGAAGATTTTTTAAGAAATCGACCAACCATAAAGAATTGCCTATGACAGCCATGTTTGTTCAAGGATCGGGACGAAATTAGCAATCTGTATAGAGGATCATATATATATATAAACGGACCTTTCATAGATGTTTCCAATAATCTGTTGGTTCATTTGACAAAGCGGTTAAAGAGGAGAATTGTTTTTTTTAAAAATCGACCAACCGGAAAAAATAATTGCCTGGGGCGGCCATGTTTGTTAACTGATCGGGACAAAATTACCGATTTGCATAGAGGACCTTCAATAGATGCTTCCAACCAAGTTTCGGTTCATTTGGACAAGCGGAATCAGAAGAGAAGATATTTTTAGAAATCGACCAACCAGAAACAATAAGTGCCTTTGGCGGCCAAATTGTAAACGGATCGGGACAATATTAGCAGTCTGTATAGAAGACCTTCCATATATGCTGTCAACCAAGCTTTGGTTCATTTGGCCAAGGGGTTTCAGAGGAGAAGATTGTTTAGAGATCAACCAATCATAAACAAGAATTGTCTATGACAGCCATGTTTGTTAGCAGATCGGACCAATATTAGAATTATGCATAGAAGACCTTCCATAGATGCTTTCAACCAAGTTTTGGTTCACTTGACCAAGCAGTTTCAGAGGAGAAGATTTTTAGAGATCGGCCAATCAGAAAAAAAAAGCCTGTGGCGGCCATGTTTGTTTGCGAATAGGGACGAAATCAGCATTCTTCATAGAGAACCTTCCAGTTTTCTGTGTAGTGTTTTTGGTTGATTGTTTATCTTTTTTTCTTTTTGCCATTGTGTCCTGTTATTTACGGTTTCTGATTGATTACACATTTGAAATCTTCACACTTTTCTGTAAGATAATTAACGTGAACCGTTTGGACACCACCAGCTTTGGGCAGCCCTATATTTCACATCCACGATTTAAAATACTGCAAACAAATATTTCAAACTAAGAAAACAAAGTTGTTCACCATTGGAAAGATCGTCATGCTATTTTGCTATATTGATAAATAAAAAAAACAAAGAAAAAAACCAAAACAAAGCACATCCTTTCTGACTAGGCTTTGATTTGCTAACATCATTTGAATGGGAAAATATTCGAATATAATCAAATATAATATAATACAAGGTTCATAAAGTCAACTTCCCTGTACGTCTAGGGTCATTGTACAAATCACGTGTTGTTTAAAAATAAAAACAAAAATAGTTATAATTAAAGAAAATAACAATGCATAAAGTCACGAGATATAAAAAAATCGTTACAACTTTTATCAGCTCTCCATCTATCAATCACTTTATGATATTGTTATACTTTATTTTTCTTTCTAACATAACAATCTGATTCGATAAAACTAGATTTACTCCGCCACTCCACCATAATCTTAAGATTTAAATCAAGATTATTGGAATAATTGTACAATCATATAACTTGCTGCAAATCAGAAAATAAAAACTGGATTAAAACTAAAAAAAAAAATTATCTACCTAAAACTATTGTTTATACGAAACTCACCTGCTTCAGATTAATAAAACCCCAACAAATATGACATCAAAAATATGTTTCACTGCTTCGTGTCATAGAATACGTCCATCCGTCCTTTAATTAAATTTTAAAATGTCATAATTATAACAACAATTAGTAAAACATCCTGTTCAATCCGTGGAAGTAACGTGGTTTAAATTTATTGCAAATGCTGATGTCATATGATAGCGTTCTTTCGTTATGTTAAACATATTCTATTGTTAAAAGAGACATATATTTATACATATATATTACGAATTTAGTTTGTTACACATATTTTCATTGGTTCTTCAACCCTGAATGTCAGCATATATTCGGAAAACAGATGGGGTATATATAAAAACGATTAAAACACGGAAGACAAAACATTACGCTTCACTGAATCAACGGTATAATACGGAATAATAAATGTATTTTTACCAAATTAAATGCTGTTTTTATACTCAAAACGGCTGCATGAACAAACAAATATTACAACGGTTAATTCCGTCACAAATACCTGATCGATTCAGCAAACTCCTATGTTCCACGGCTGTACCATAATAAATAAACAAAACGTTGAGCCTTGAAAACTTTCGACGTCATGGGGCCACACCAAGGTTTTATTTTTACCAAATCAAATGCTTTGTTTATACCCAAAAGGTCAACAGTTAATTCCGTCACAAACACCAGACAGATTCTGCAAACTCCTATTTTCCACGGCTGTACCAAAACAAACTTCAACATCAAAATAAGTAGAAATGTGTTAAATTTGCCTTTGAAAGCGTTCGAAGTCACGGGACCACACTAAGTGTTAACATTTAAATTATTGCAATTGTTTCACAAACCCGTTTACTTCATTAGACACCTCATACATGAAATATAACGTAACGCATATCTTGACGTCATCGTAGAAAAAAATGTCAGAGATACGGAGAGCGACATTTAAAAATACCAAAAATGAAAATAAAAAGCACAAATATTTAGGGAGTGAGTGATTTGTTGTTTAGCGTCAATTCAGCAATTTTTCAGCTATGTCTTGGCGAGAACAAGTTAATTATCAATGAGATGATGATGAGGTCCGCCTTGTTGTAGACCAACATTCTCAATTGGAATTGCATAGTGCTAACTCACTGTAACAACATTCCGCCGATAGACATGTCGCTCCACTCGGACACATTATTCTGATTCCGAGCCAACCAGTCTTTGCTTTTTCTCCTTAAAGCTGTGTGCCTAGCGGAGAAGCAACACATACCAATATTAAAGCCTTTGGTTTAACCCGACAGGGGCTTGAATCCACGATCTACCGCATTCGAGGCGAGCTCGCTATCAATTACGCCACCGATCCGGTGACTTCGTCAATTAATATGAACGGATCATATACTTTACTTAAACCATTTCCGACATGATTCTAACATAATGCGTTTGTTTCGTACGAGTTACTGTGATTTCATGTGAACGAACAGGTTCTTGTTAACGCAAAGTCCAATGGAAATGACATTTTCCCTCATTATCTCTATAATAGCGAGCATAGCAAGAATCGCAAGATGTGAGCTAAGCAGCAAGTGTGTAAGGAGATTAATTAATATATGATCAATACCAACCGGAAATGGAAATACGGAGTGAAGAATAAGTGGAAATAGCCTTTTCATTTGAATAAAAAATAAATATCCAGTTTAAAAAAAAAAAAAAAACTAAATTAGAAAGATAACCGTACAGCTTCTTTACATGAAACGATTAATTTATTTAAAAATGGACAATCGTTAGACCTTCTTGTCTCGCCCCTAAAGCTGTCGTCACACGATTTCGTTGATCATGTCGCTCATGGTTTCAAAACTAAGGAAAAAATGTCAACCAATTGTAAGAGTATAAAGATGATTTATTTAGAACAATATTGATTCAGTTACCAACCCTTTTAAATACATTTTTGTACACATGAGACAGAAACAAATTCCAATTCTTGTCGCTTGTGTGATGCAAAAATATCGTCTGCTATGATCTAGGTTTACAAGACACAATGACGAAAAGAGTATACTATAATGTAAGCAAGAAAGGTTTGAAGGTAATTAGGAGTAACATATTTAAATTGTTTTTTTTTTTAAATTGATCAAATATTTAAAATTCACAAATACCGATAATACATTCATAAGAGAAAAAAAAAACAACAACGACAAGAATCATATGTAACAAGCCAGGTGTATATGTTTGTGAATTTTTACGTTTGCTGAAAAACTAATATATTTTGCTTACTAATTAACTATAATACATATACATTCAATTGAAATGAGGTACTAAGGAAATTTTGTATGTCCCTGCCACATAAAGTTACCCATGTTTGGTATGTAGGTGTATAATGATAAGATACAGATCAAGTTTACGTTTCGCTTTGGTCCAATGATTTTTGGCCGAGTTATGGCCCTTGGACTCTGAAATTCGGCCTAATATTTAGTTGTCAACACTTTATTTCACTATAATTTGAGATATTGACTTGGATTTTGGTATGTGAGTGTATAGTGATGAGTTACTGATCAAGTTTGCAGTTCGTTCCGATTGAATGATTTTGGACTAATTTACGCACCTTGGACTTTTTAGCTCACCTTGCCAAAGGCAACGTGAGCTTTTGCCATCACTTGGCTCCCGTCGTCTATCGTCCGTTAACTTTTCACATTTTAATCATCTCCTCTAAATCCCCTCAACCAAATGAACTGAAACTTGGTAGGAAGCATCTATGGAAGGTTCTTTTTAAAGATTGCTCATTTCGTCCCGACCCGTTTCCAAACATGGCCGCCATAGACAATTCTTGTTTCTGATTGGCCGATTTTTTAAAATCTTCTCTTCTGAAACCTCTTAGCCAAATGAACCGAAACTTGGCAGGAAGCATCTATAGAAGGTCCTCTATAAAGATTGCTCATTTCGTCCCGACCGTTTCACAAACATGGCCGCCATAGACAATTCTTGTTTCTGATTGGCCGATTTTTTTAAATCTTCTCTTCTGAAACCGCTTAGCCAAATGAAAAGAAACTTGGCAGGAAGTATCTATTGAAGGTCCTCTATTAAGTGTACTGATTTCGTCCCAACCCGATTACAAACATGGCCGCCACAGGCCATTCTTGTTTTTGATTGGTTGATTTCTTAAAAATCTTAACCTCTGAAACCGCGTTCCCAAATCAACTGATATTTGGTAGGCAGCACTTATGGAACGTCCTCTATAAAGATTACTCATTTTGTCCCGATCCATTAGCAAACATGGCCGCCAGAGGTAATTATTGTTTCTGATTGGCAGATTTTTTAAACTCTTCTCCTCTGAAACCGCGTAGTCAAATGAACCGAAACTTGGAATGAAGCATCTATAGAAGGTCCTCTATAAAGATTGTTCATTTCGTCCCAATCCGTTTATAAAAATGGCCGCCACAGGCCATTCTTGTTTCTGATTGGTTGATTTCTAAAAATATTATCCTATGCAACCGCTTTCCCAAATGAACTGGAATTTGGTAGGTAGCATCTATGGAAGATCCTCTATAAAGACTGCTCATTTTGTCGCGATCCATTAACAAACATGGCCGCCACAGGCAATTCTTGTTTCTGATTGGCCGATTTTTTTAAGTCTTCTCCTCTGAAACCGCTTTGCTAAATGAACCAAAACTTGGTAGGAAACATCTATAAACATTGCTCATTTCGTCCCTATCCCTTAACAAACATGGCCGCCACAGGCCATTCTTGTTTCTGATTGGTTGATTTTTAAAAAATCTTCTCCTCTGAAATCGCTTGGCCAAATGAATCAAGAGTTGGTAGGAAGCATCCTTGGAAGGTCCTCTATAAAGAATGCTCATTTAGTTCCGATCCGTTAACAAACATGGCCGCCACAGGCCATTCTTGTTTCTGATTGGCCTATTTTTCAAAATCTTCTCCTCTGCAACCGTTTGGCCAAATGAACCGAAACCTTGTAGGAAGTATCCTTGGAAGATCCTCTATAAAGTTTGCTGAATTATTTCCAATCCATTAACAAACATGGCCGCCACAGGCCATTATTTTTTCTGATTGGTTGATTTCTAAAAAATCTTCTCCTCTGAAACCGCTTTCCCAAATGAACCGATATTTGGTAGAAAGAATGTATGGAATATCCTCTAAAAAGATTGCTCATTTTGTCCCGATTCGTTAGCAAACATGGCCGCCACAGACAATTCTTCTTTCTGATTGGTCGATTTCTAAGAATCTTCTCCGCTGAAACCACTTTACCAAATGAACCGAAACTTGGTAGGACGCATCTATGGAATGTCCTTTATAAAGATTGCTCATCTTGTCCCGATTCGTTAGCAAACATGGCTGCCATAGGCAATTCTTGTTTCTGGTGGGTTGATTTCTAAGAATCTTCTTCTCTGAAACTACTTGGCCAAATGAACCGAAACTTGGTGGGAAGCACCTATGGAAGGCTCTGTATTAGGTTTCTTCAAGCAGAATGAAAGGTGAGCGACACAGGCTCAGCCCACTGAGCCTCTAGTTTAACTTTGGCCAAATATGTAGTTGTCACCACTTTATTTCACAATGCTTTGAGATATTGACTTCATTTTTGGTATTTGGAATTACAATGATGAGTTACAGATTAAGTTTAGCTTTTGTTCCCACTGAATAATTTTGGCCAAATTACTGTCCTTAGATTTTAGAATTTTAGAATTTTACAATGACTATTAAATGGTAATGCTTTATAGGTATAGGACTTCTTATTCATATGCAAGTGTAATAGATTCCTGATCATATCAAGATTTGTTCAGGAAATATTGTTTCCTTGAATAAATCTTGTAAATTTAAGGAGGCTTGAGGATACAGATCATAAACAATAGTTTGTTATTCTTAGCCTATTACTGAGGGAATTAAAAAAGGGTGAAACATTTGCGAGCCTCCTTAATATTCACGGCGGAGACATTCGCGTCGTTGCGACACATCTAATTCTTTTTTATGAATTGTTAGATTTTTACCAATGTTAAAACTATTTATATTGATTCCAATACTGTTATTTTATCACTGCGATAATAAAGTACTTTTAAGGTAAAATAATGTTGTAATGTAACAAAATGGACAAGGGCATACTACTCTTCAAATTGTAAGGGCAAGATTGTGCTGGAAAGGGAAGACATCGTGGGTGACCATGCTAAGAAGAGTTAGAATACACCAAAGAGGGAATCAGAATCTGCAAATCAAAGAAGAACAGACAACACAATGACCAACAAAAGGACAAAAGGACAAAGAACCATCTACAAAACACTACACAGAAAACTAAAGATCAAGCAAAACGAACCCGACTGAAAACAGGGGATGAACTCAGATCCTCCGTAAGGATAAGCAGTTACTGCTTTATAGGGCCACCTGTCATGTTGCTCCAGTTACAAACCTGGTGATAAGTCATAAATTTGCCTTCGAAAGAATAGATTGTAGGAATGATCTATTGAAGTTCCGTACAGTAAGCTTATCAGACATAACATGGTATACAGTGGATAAGGGTAATAACAAAATTACGTACTCCGAACAATCTTACAAAGGGAAAGTCAAAACTCATAAGTATATAAACAGACAAGATCAGTTAACAACCGGAAAACTGTGAAAACCGTAATGACCCTGACTTGGTACAGGCATTTCTAAAGAAATGATGGGTTGAATCAGATTTTAAAGTGGAACCTGTCTCATCCGACACACCAAGGAACCGGGATGTCGGAATATTCTTGTTTTATTTTAGTTATCAGAAATACTGTGGTACAATAAATTGTTGTCGTATGTCACAGGATGTTGGAAAAATCCACTATATATGTATAATGAAGCCTTGTGTCATCTTTGCCTTTAACGCTAATGAACAACCAGCAATTAAGAGGAAGTGTCAGAACATCCAGCTGCCATGAATAATAGAGACTCTGCTTATAATTGTATGTGCAATCACACCTGCCCGTGCGGTCACCCCTATCAACAAGTCACCTGTATTAAAAGGTCACATTTTTCTTGTCCTGTCATAGAAAATTGCATATGAATTGGTCACCAATCTTGCAAGGCTACTGTTGTACATAGAGGATTTACACCTACCACACACCAGTTCGATAATACACCAGATGGTAAAATGAACTATATCGGAAGAACAATTGCAGGCTGCATGGAGCCTCTGGTTCTTGCTTGGCTTGCCTGGCAATATTACATATAATCTCTTCCCATCAATTAAAATCAATGGCTTGTGCTAAAATCAGGTCAATAGATATGTAACAAAATTTTAGCATAAGCATAATTCTAATAACATTTGTTTAATTGTAAACTTATATTGCTAAAAATGTGTCTACATGATCTGATGTTGACCTAAGTGTACACTAACAAGTATTCTAGGCAACACTTTTCTCTAGGCTCTGCTGATGACGGCTATGTTGTGTTAGTCGTAATAATAATCCCCTCCTTTCCTCATTATTAATGACTAATTACCAGGTTTGTGGCAAGAGTAACACGACGGTTACCAACACAAATGGTACGAAAAAGGAAAAAAACATGATCTACAACACTACACAACAATCTGGATGAATCTATGTACTCCGGAAGGGTAAGCAGCGAACGAAGATATTTAGATCCATGTCATCTCTTGACATCTTTCATTTTTTATTCAATCACAAATACAACAATGGCTATTGTGTTTTCTGATTGGATGAAGTTTAAGGTATCTTCAAAGAAGAGTTTGGATATACCAAAGGGGTATTAAGTATCCATAAATCGAAGGACAGACAACACAATGGCCAAACAAAAATGTCAAAGGGACAAACAACGATCTACAAAACACTACACATAAAACTAAAGATCGAGTAATACGAACCCCACTAAGAACAGGGGTTGAACTCAGCTGCTCCGGAAGGGAAAGTATTTCCTGCTCGAAGAAACCACACGTATGATGGTAATGTTACGTATTACTCTCTATAAAGTTTGTGTTTGCGGGGAAATGACTAAATTATTTCAATGAGAAACTATAGACTTGAATGAATCCAAACTGTGTATGAATAATCATTGGACTGTCGGATTGGAAATTCTGCATGACCAACACTGCATGACAAATTCAATATAAGACTTGCGATGTTTATAATTATTATTCTCTGAAGAAGACTTTGAACTTACCAAAGGGGTAATCAGAATCCGTAAATCGAAGAAGGACAGACAGACCCTGAACCATTTTGAAATCAAACTTTCACAGCATGCCCTTTTAATAGTCCTCGACAATATGAAAATAATTTTGCCCCGATCGGAAAATACAAATACAAAATTAAATAGAACTCTCCTTCACTAGGTAGGGACGAACATGGGTGCCACGTGTCTGAAGAATGTCACGCCCTTCTGTATCATTTTGCTTCTAACACCAGTGAGTGAATAAACGAAGAATATCGAAGTGGCAATCAAAAATGAACAACGAAAAACTGGCAACAGATATGGGGTACAGAAGACGAAGACAAACAAAACAGAAACACAAGCACAGAACAATGTCTTGGACACCATGGAAACAACCACAAAGAACATAAATAAGACATTATCCCTCCCTGCTACAAACAACTGGAGGTAAAGACGAACCGAACGTCGTTTTATGTTAAATTCGTAACGAACATCACAATAGGGAACTCAGAATGTAAAGACACATAATAGGACAACAACAAAACTAAGAATAATTATTGTCGTTTTGAACAACGCTAATTAAAACAATATTAAATGAGCAATATTTCAGCCATATCAGACATTTCGATGAGATGGCGATGATGTGCGCTTTATATTAGACTAATGGCTGGGTTTTTATATACATTTGTACTTGATTCATTAAAGCAACATTCCATGAGTAGACATGTTGCTGCACTCAGACACATTACCATAATTTCTGTGTTCCTATTCCTTACTGTTGAGTGTTTAGCGAAAAAGCAGCAAATATCAATTTAATAGTCTTTGGTTTGACCTGACAGGGCCTCGAACCCACGATAAATTATAGCAGTTCCTATATTAAATGAGCAACGTTTGCTTGGAGTGATTGTTGGTCATCATCTCGTTCCTTCTTTGTAGAAATCAAAACATCCGTCCATATTTAAACGCCATGATTTACCTATATGGTCTACAATGTGTTTATATGTACTCTCTTCTTTAGTCTCCTCTGCAGTGTAAAGGTGAGAGCGATCGTTTCGGGGGTGGTTAATCGTCGACTGGTCTTAGGGTTATGGTGTTTGACGCCACTTTCAACATATTTCAGCTATATGGTTAGAGGAAACTAGAATACGAGGAGAAAACCACCGACCTGTCGTATATTACCGACGAACTTTATCACATAATGCTTTATCGAGTACACCTCGTCATGAGCGAGATTCGAGCTCACAATTTTAGTGGTGATAGACACTGATTGCATAGGTAGTTGTAAACCCGACTACCATACGATCACGACATGACCGATTCCAACCAAATCAAACAAAAGCAGGTAAATTTCGAAAAAAAAATATGTTTGTTCTTACCAATGTTCAAAGTTTCTAATACAGACAAAAGTCATTTCTTAAGCTTGAGAAATGTATTTCATACCCATATAATTTTTATCAACTATCCTAACCCAAAGATTGAAAGGTCTTAATTGATTAGTTCTGTATTATAAAGTTATAAAGTGTTTAACCCCTCTTTCAACAATATTTCAGTTATATCATGCAGGTCAATTTTATTGGTGGTAGATACCGGAGAAACCGCCAATCTGTCGCAAGTCAGTGTCAAACTCTATTACATAATGTTGTACCGAGTACACCTCGTCATGAGCGGTATTCGAGCTCACAGCGTGAATGGTGTTAGGCATCTTCTTGCATAGGTAAATCTAAACACACATACTATACGACCATGACGGCCATTGTACTGCTATAACTTTACACGCTATATAAGGTTATTAATTCATATCTTTGAAATTCAATAAATTAAAAAAAAATTAGTTCTGCTAACATTAAGTAATGTGTTATCTTATTATTTTATGCATTGCATGATTACTCGAGTGAAACTTTAATTTCACATTTAATCATTCCTATCATATCAACCTTATCAATATATAATACCTATAGCGTTGGTCTAGAAAGTGGAGTCACAGAAAATGTGACGTATAAGAATGGATGTACAACATTAAGTGATAATGTTTGTCAGTGACTTGCAGCAGGTCTGTTGTTTTCTCCGGGTCTTCGATCCGGTTTCCTCCACCAATAAAACTGACCGCTACGATATAGATGAAATATTGTTGAAAATGTGGTTAAGCGCCATCAAGCAAACACTGTATGCTTTTATTGTCGCTGTTATAATATACAGGTAGTATAACCGGTATTATCTCAGGTTGAAAATTATAGCAAGTTTTGATTGGTTAAAAACCCGGGTATAAAAAAACATATCCCCGGGTGTTGGTAGGCCATATTACCGGCTGTAACTAGCCATTTCCGCCGTGGTATTTCTACGGAGAGGAACATAAATAACGAATTTCTTCGGTTTCAAATTTCTGCCATTTTTGCCCAAAAAGAAGACATTTTTTTCTGCCGATTTTTCCCCCTACAGTTTGAAAATCTTCTGCTGCAAAGATTGTTTTATTTGATTTGATTTATTGTGCTTAACGCCACTTTCAGCAATATTTCAATTATATCGTGGCGGTCAGTTTTAGTAGTGGAAGTACCCGGAGAGAACCACCGACCATGGGCAAGCAACTGGTAAGCTTTTTTCACTTGCGATTGCGAGTCGAGTGCACCCTTTTTGTAATTTCCAAAGCCGGACGCAAGCCCACGCCGTATTGGTGATAGGCTTGTATGAGTTGCTACCGAACTGAGCCACCCGGGCCTCGGAAATTGTTAGTGTTTTTTCCCAGTTTTCCGGTTGTTGACTGATTTTGTCTGTTTGTTGATAGATGAGTTTTGCCTTTCCCTTTGGAAGATTGCTCGGTGTTCGGTAATTTTGTTATTACCCTTATTTACATGAATCAACAAATGAGTTGCTAAGCAAAGCAATGTTTAGTTTAAGCATATTTTATTTGCTCAAATGTGCAAAAAGGATAAGACACAAGTTAAACAAACTGATGATGTCTTCTCCTATATACAATAAGTTACAACATTATTTGATAGAGCATGCAAGTATATAAATATTTCTTACAATTAATATGTGTAGATTGAACAAAAACAGAGAATGAAGAAAGGAATGAGAGAGAGGGTTAGTGGTGATGAGGTGTGCGATTGTTCTTTTGGTGAACTACTAGACACCAAGAAACCTTTCCGACCTCTTTATATATTCAAAGACATGCCTAAAAGTAATTTCGTTCTGTTCATACAAGAGTGTAGGAGTACCACAGGTCAAAAGTGTAAGGGTTAAAGCACAATAATTAGGTAGCTAGTTGAGATTTTGAAACAATGTATGTCTAATATTTGAATAATGGGGACAATCGAAGAAGAAATGCAATACATCAGCAAGAGACGTAATCTACTAAATTCTGGTTCACTCGAAAACCAGCATATTGTATCCAAGTGGTATGACATCTGTATCTGTTAAATGATGTTTCGGTGTAAGTTAGTACTATAAAAAATCCAACTGAGCGCGTTGGTCTAATACAGAACAGACACCATCATAATCTAAACAAAAGGTTCTCTTCGTGATATATCTGCAAAATTGCTCTTTTTGGCGTTAAACAACAATCACAGCGGCTCGCCCATTGCTCTCGAAATTCACAATGCTGAAATACTGCTCACTTGACAATAAACAAAAACAATGAATTAATTGTCCAAACATGACAAATAAAAATTCATTCCAAGAAACAGATTCTTTCAAAAGTAAATCAAATAGAAAAAAAGACTGTTCAATGCATTGTTTGTCGTTAAGATTCTTGTGCTGATGTCGTCAACTGGTATTGTATGTTGTTGTAATCGACCACAGTTATAAATTGTTCATTTCATTAGAAATATGCTTGAAATTTATTAACATCAAAATCAATGTTTCAAGCATGTTTTTCCTCAAGGTATTGAAATTTACACTGATTGATTTCAGCATTATTCGCTTTAATTGAATGGGAAGAATAGTGTTAGAGTTATCAATGAAAAAAACTACACAATTTTCTTGGAAAGTTTTGAATTAACTTTTTGTGCAGTCTCGTCTATTTGTGTATGAACATCATATAAAGGTAACATGAGCAGTGTCACATATTTTAAGTTGGATTGTATTTTCGTATTTTTTTGTTTCGTATAATTCGGGAAATTAGACTGATTAAATTTACAAGTGAAAATCGTGAAAGAAGCGAAAAATGAAATATTTCATTGCTATTTCCATACTCTTCAACAACTTTAGTGATTCAATTATATCTAATATGGAATTTTTTAAAACTTTCAACACCGCAATGTTTGTCAGCCATTTCTGATTTTGACACAAAACCCAGTAGTTCCGAGCTTCAATGTGCAAGCTCATGTCTAGACAATTTAGTTGGGATGTGTGAAATGTTTGTTTGGAATTCTGAAAAAAGTGAATGTTTGTTGCACTCTGATAGTGCATTCTTTGGAAATGTTTCCATAGAAACAGGATTTCTAATATACAGCAGAATGTATAGCGGTATGTATTCGTATATAGCATTGTAGCACTTTAGAATAGTGGGTTTGGGCTTATGGTGTTTAACACCACATTCAACAATATTTCAGCTATATCATGGCAGTTTTATTGATGGAGGAAACCGGAGAAAACCACCGACCTGGCACGTCACTGGCAAACTCTATCACATAAATGTTGTATCGAGTACACCTTGCCATCAGCGTGATTCGAGCTCACAACTTTAGTGGTAATAGGCACTGAATACATGGGTAGTTGTAAATCTAACAACCATACGATCACAACCATAACTGTCTCTCTTTAGAATAGAAAATACTTTATAAAGTCGGCCTTTGAATCATCGTTTGCCTCAGTTTGTGGGTACCGATGTTACCATTTCATTTCTATAAGGCACCACTTTACTTTACTATCCTCTATTATTAATCACAATTCTACTATTTATATTCCCTATAATAACTTATTTATATTTTATCAAATAATGAATCATTTTATATAAAAAAATATTTCTTTAATATCAGAAAAAAAAAAAATTGTATATGAAGAAATGGATTTGGATATAAAATAATATAAGGATTTAATTCATACATTTCACCTCATCATAATTTTCGGTTTCCTCCACCAATCAAACTGACCACCACGATATAACTGAAATATTGTTGAAGTGTCTGTAAGCATAAACCCATGATATACCAACCCACCATGTGTACAAGTACGCGAGCAACGTAATATCCTTAAACAGAATGGAAAGCTTAATATATCGTTGAGGAAGGGTTAGCGTTATTGGTATTTGTCTTTAATTTCACGAGTAACACGACGGGTGAAACTAGTGGAGCAGGGATTGCTTACTTTTCCGGAGCACCCGAGTGGTTATGTATATGTGTGTTAGGAGTATTGATTTTAACTCTGTTTCTACGATTTTACGCTGGATTTTGGAGCTGTTCTGACTGTGGCATTTGTTTGCGTTTTCCATTTTATTGTGCTAGGAATAAAATACCGGTATATGTTTATTGTAATTTAATAATGTAACATAAATTACACATGAGTTCACCCACGGGTCTTTAGTGGGGTTCGTGTTGCTCGATCTTTAGTTTCCTGTTGTAGATCGTTGTTTGTCTTTTTTCTTTTGGCCATTGTACATAGTGTCTGTCTTTCTTCGATTTCGGTTTTTGATTACACCTTTGGTATCTTCAAGCTCTTCTTATAATGGCTATTGATTGCACAATGTACGTTGTTCGTAAAAGGAAAACTCCAGTCAGTTGAAAAATTGCTATATTTCAATACATTGTAAGTTTGTATTCATAAATAACTAATTAAACAACATTACTAAGACCAAACTGGTAGAACGTGCTAAAGTGGGTCACATGTCACTGTAATCGGACGCTGTATCGAGAAACAGACACGGTGTTGAAAAAACTGTTGATACTCATGAAATATTGATAAATGCAATACTATTTTATGTTTGTCTTCAAGAAATATGATAGACAAAACCATGTGTGAAGTTTTATGACGAAATATCGGCGATTTCTATGTAAATTTACGAATTGAAGTGGGGAAACACCCACAGGTAATTTTAGCGATGTATTTTTATCTTGGACAAGAATAATGAGCGTCATGATTGGATGACCGATTTAAAACACACTGACTCCGCATGGTAAAAAGATGCATGTACAAGAAATCTATGCTCTACTTTATTCATTTGTTTGATTGTGGAATATTGTTGATCATTTATTTAAACATGGAAAAAGGAAAAAAAAGGGGGGGATTTTATTTGTGAATTTTACAGTTAAATAAATGTTATGTTTCGACAGTTTAAATAGAAAACTAAAAAAATATTGCGACTAAAGCTTAAATCAGTGTTAAAAATTGAACAAATATCAGCAGTTTTGTAAATGAGATTTATTTTAAATAGAAAATCTGAATTTATTATTTATTAATTTATTATTTATGATACAATTTTATATCTCTTGGGAGGGTGAGGGGGTCTATGATGAAAATTTGAAATAAAAACACAGGATTAGTTATTTGTTAAAAAAAATCCAGGACCCCTGTGTCCATGACATTTTTTTTTTAAAGTTAATAATATGAAATATTGACATCCACACTTGCCTTTTGGTCAACACATTTCTGTGTCCACACTTGTTATTAAACAAAAAACACCTTTATTAACATTAGTATATCCAATTAGAAATATGAATATTTGGAATTTCCTGTCGTAGTGTAAGCGTCCTTGACACCTCTCCATGTGACGTCACGGAGACGGATCATGTTAGTTGAATCAATAATGTATCTGACTCTTCCCAACATTGAGTCCTTTTGGTTATGTTTTAATATCAGATCAACTTCAATACAATATTAACAATTTGTATATCGTCCTATTTGTTCTTAATATTACCATCCCATGTTACATTTTCACAAAACAAATGAGTTTATTTGTATTTGTGGTGGTGGTGGTGGGGGGGGGGGGGGGGGATCTACGTATAATTCCATGTTTTACATGATTGGCCGTAGTTTAAATAACTGTTACTTTTAACTCGTTTTATGCATACACATGCTTTTTTTCTTTTTTAGTCGCCAATGCTATCGTACTTTCCCGTGTTTTTCGTGGTCACTTGTCGATGTGTTGACAAGGGTAGCCTGATCGGTAATTACAAAAAAAAATCTTCTCACACTTTCCCTTTTCATTAGTGCAATAAAATGCTTGACATGAAGTCGTAAGGATTTTGTAAACATCAAAAGATAAATATATATAGAATAAAGGGCATTTTGTTTTCTATACTCTCTTTATCAGGACCATTTTCTGGCGAACCCGATAGGGTGATGCAGATGATTGTAAAGACAGTATCGAATACAAATAGTCCTTTATTTTGTTTATCGGTAATATACATACACAAATCATTAAAACTTTGAAAAAAATATTTTTTACAGTTACTGAAAAGATTTCGGATCTAAACTCTATTTATTTCCATGCAAAAACTATTCTTTTTTGGGACTACTTTTTGTTAGCCTATTTTAGTTTGTGAAGCGTCATTCATTCAAACCACGCGCGCCACATTATCAGTTGAACTATGAATGAGACGTCACAGGGCGTAATACCTAGGCGTAGAAAAGATTGTCATTTTCCTGGTTTCTGGATAGTACTTTGTTTATGTTGAGTCTTAATACTGTTTAGTAGCTGGTGTATATGGCAAATAGAACATCAAGACATCTAGATTTTTTTTAGTTGATAATCTGCACATAGTTCATCATGGCATGGTGTATGTATTTTTGTAGATTTTGGCTACTGTACTGTATGTATCTATTCAGACCATTGTTCATTATGAATTTATGTATACCAGTAGGAGACGATTTCCTGTTGGAAATCTCGCCAAGATGTAGTGTAATTAATTATACTATAACTAATTGACGAGTTTCATTATCAAAAATATGTCACGAATGACCAAATAACACAGTAACTCACGAATGCGCGTGGAAACAAAGTGAATTATATTAATTAATTTTTTCTTCAAATTCAATACGGTTGTTTCGAATCATTTCCATTCCGTCCACATTTTGTTATTTTCGTCCGCCAGATCACGTGATTTCGATGGACTAATCGGCATTGAACTTCTGTTGTCAATGTACACAATCAAAACTCCAATCGATATGTGCCGTTTTAACGTTCGATCCTCAACTTAAAAAAATCTTAACATTTTTTGTAAAAGACAGATATCAATTAAATTATTTTATTATATAGATATCGATTAAATACCGTGATTTCCGAGTTAAATAAAAACGATAATTTCACTAGTGAAATTACCATTTTTATTTCACTCTCGCTATATTTCACGCAATTTCGTTGTCGACGTCATATGAAGACTTCTAGTTTGAAACGTAAAAATTAGACGTTATTTGGCTTCGTGTACGCTTCAATTTGGATCAAATTTAACTAAAATAATATTTCAAGGTAAGCATTTTAATTATTTTATTGTCGTGGGTGGATGGCTCCATGTTTTGTGAAGCGATACACATTATAGTATATCCCTACGCTACGCACGTAATATAGTGCAATTAAACTCATTTTATATTAAATTCGATTCGAAACATTTTTTTTTCATCTATATAATAAATACTATAACTAATTGACGAGTGTTATTATCAAAAATATGTCACGAATGACCAAATAACACAGTAACTCACGAATGCGCGCAGCGCATGAGTGAGTTACAACGTTATTTGGTCATGAGTCAATTCGTTATAGTATAATTATTTGTATCAAAGACTTCAATGTAGAGACAAATACTTCTTTAAGATTAAATTTGTTTTCTTTCTTTATTTGCGACTGTCAGCATCATCAAAGGAAAGCGATCTGCCTTTATGTATATATTTCTGATATCAGACAGATAGTGGGGTACCGAACACCAGTATTTATTCAGCGGTTTCCTTGGCATCTCCATATTACAATTACTTATAATCTACCGCATCTACGAAAATGATATGATGACGTTGTCACAGCAATAGCGTAAACACAAGAAGTCGCCTGCCGATTTGCTCAGACGTCAAGACAAGAAAAAGACGGAACGTGGTCGAAATTGACATGATTCGAAACAATCGTATTGCATATTTCATTGCAAACAACAGCATTTTACAATTTACTTCCCGAAACAGCGTGACATCATTGTTTTCATTAGCGACCACCGACATTGACCTAGCACGATTGCGTCACAATACATATCCTTCCGCGTTGGTCAGCGCATTTCAAATGATGAACTGACCCATTAAATTTCTGATATGGTCAAGTACGTCGCCCTACCTTTATCTATCGGCACACTTCAAAGGAATGTGGCACAAATTACCCATAAACGAAGTTATTTTACGATGTACTTATTTTTTAATAATAAAATTGCAACAGATCAATGCTGGAAGAGCTTTAATTGCAGGTATAATCCGAGAATGGATTATGCCTTTTGTCTCATCACATTGAATAGTTCTGAAAAATGACGATCCCTATTGTTTGGTGCTACATGCAACTTCAATGACTAAATTCTACCTTACGGTATACTATGCTTAATATCCATTAACGCAAATGTCTTTTATTTAATGTCATTTAAAATTTCACGCAAACTTGTTAAGACCATGGCGTTTTCCTTTAAAGAACAGAATCGATACAGATACAAAAAAAAAACACACATACTATGTAAATGCGTCTAAACTTATTCATATATAATATCACACATTTTCAGATAAATACGATTTAACGTTATACGGATATAATTACGTTCCATTCTGACTTGTCTCTCACGATATGTTTGCCATGTTCACTGTTCTATGCGTATTTGTTTGTTTGATTGCCACGGTGTTGACACTGGATAACCTGGAAAACAAACCATACTTTCTTTTATCTTTACAAATTCTTTGTTTTCCAGTGTAGAGTGTAAATATATAATAAAAAGGAAAAAAAAGGCACAAAAAAGAATTGTTCGACCTACGTCAGCAAAGGGATTATTATCGTGGTATAACAGATACTGTGAATTTCAAAAAATATAGAAACAAATTGACATCATCCATTAGAACCAGTAAAGCTATTTATTTTTCTGAGGCTATTAGATCTGGTAATAATGTAGGTGAATTATGAAAACACTTAAAGGACATAAACTCAGTATCAAAATGTCATATAAAATGTATAAATATTGATGGTAGAAAATGTGATAACATTGAAGATATTTGTAGTAATTCTAATAACCATTTTTCGTCAGTGGCTGAACGCATCATCAAAAATTCCAACTTGAATGCGTCCACTGAAAAATTAGATAATTGGGTTAGTTCCAAGCTTTGGCTCGAAAATACATTTTCATATACTTGTATACTACCAGAAGAAGTACTAAAAAAGATATTCTAATTCCCAATGTTGCTGAAAAAAATATTCTGATTTTGGTGGAGGAAAAAAAACAAAAATCTGATTCAGAGTTTTCGTCATATAGCCTAATATTAAATTCTGGAAAAAAAAATCGTGCTTTGCCCGACAAAAAAATTGTTCTAACTCTCGTGTTGTCCGAAAAAAATAATTCTGAACGAAGCAAAAAACCATAACCCCCCTGCAAGTTAAATGGTCGGTCCCTTACTGAACTTTTGAAGTTGAATATTCAGAAATCCAGTGGATTGGATGGTATAAGTCCTAATATTTTGAAAATGTCAGCTACTGTTATTTACGAGTCATTAACCCACATTTTCAACTTAAGTCTTTGTACTGGAAACTTTTCTTCAAAACTTAAGCTGGCCAGAGTAACCCCACTTCCTAAATCAGGAGATATTGCCGATATGAACAATAATAGACCCATAATCAGTACTTCTTAGCTGATCTACGTTAAGGAACGACCATTTAACTTGAAGGGGGGGGGGGGGGGGGTATGTTTTTTTTCTAAAAAAAATATTCTGATTCCCAATGTTGCTGAAAACAAATTCTGATTATGGTGGAGGAAAAAAAATAATCTGATTCAGAATTTTTGTCATATAACTAAATGTGGAATAGGGGAAAAATATAAATATTCTAACTCTCGTGTTGTCCGAAAAAAAATTCTGAACGAAGCAAAAAGCCATAACCCCCTCCTTCAAGTTAACTGGTCGGTCCCTAAGATCATCTGCAAAGGAAAATTTGTTCGTCCCTAGACCAAATTCTAATTTTATGAAACGAACTGTTCACTATTCCGGAACTATTTTATGGAATTCTTTACCTCCTAATTTAAAATTAATTCAAGACATAGATCTATTCAAAAAGAAATATACAGATTATTTAATGTCAAAGCAACATAGCGAATGACTATATTCATTATACCAAGGATTTATCCTCGATTATACTCAGATTGTGATATTTCGTTGTGAATATGTATGTATTGTTTGAAATTGTATTTGCTGTATTTGATTAATATTGTTTTGAGGGTCACAAGGAAGATTAGCTTACTGTTGCTAACTGTGTTACCCTCTTGAAATAAAGACATTACTTACTTTAATACTTACTTACTTACTTACTATTGAATTTGACCACTATGACGCAATGGAATATAATTATATGAAAAATAAATTTCCCTGACGTCATGCCTTGTTCGGTTAGCTTGATGGAGAATAAGGCCACTTTCAACACTATTCCAGTAATATCGTGGCAGTGAGTTTTATTGGTGGAGGAAACCGGAGGACCCGGAGAATACCACCGACCTGCCGCAAGTCACTGAAAAACTTTATCACATAATGTTGTGCACCCCGTCTTGATCGAGATTTAAACTCACAACATCAGTGGTGATAGGCACTGATTGCATAGATAGATGTAAATCCAACTCCTATACCATCACGGTCACGACGACCCCTGCCATTGTTCGTGTAATTGATCTACAGTTGTTCACTTTTGTTCTTGTGTATTTGAACTCTAATCTTTTATTACTAGCATTAAAAGGTGTAATATATATTATTATATAGTGTGTCTGTAGTCCGAATTGTATGTACTCCGAATTTCATATTGTGGGACCCGTTCCGGTTTTATATAGTGGCTCCAGATCCGAATAGGGTCGGTTCCGGATTCTATCTAAAGTAACTACTCGGCCATATAATATATATAACCTCGTAAGTAGGTGGCGAATAATAGAACTACTTTTCACATGTCAGTTACATGAAAGTTTGATAAAGTTATATTTTAAGCAATTTTCTATATTTCAATTATTTTCATGGATACAAGATAAAGTTTTAATTAGCTTTGCATGATTATATTTTGCTTAGTATGTCTTCCATATTGGATTTTCGTGAACTATATTTGTGTGCGGCTTATCTTCCAGCAAACAATTTAAGATGAATTTCTACTATATACTTCCGAGGTTATTGGAAGGGTAGCGAGAATGGCCGAGTAGTTACAATTGGGATTTTACTGGGTCCACGTCCAGATTTTCTGCTCTTCGTCCGTTCGGGATTGTATGTACTGGTCCGTACTGGAACCAGATTATATAGATACCCTGTATCAAAATGTAATATTTTGTCTTTAAAGGGTGTTCTTTAGCTGGATACGACTATGATGTTGAAATACAAACGTGCCTCAAATTATTCACCATACCTACACCTAAGACATGGACAGATGTCAGATCGTATTGTCAGAATGATGGCGGAGATCTCATTAGTATGTCAAACGCCCAAAAGAGAGATTTTGCTATAAGTTATGTAAGCTGTAAGTAAAAGTGTGTATTAAAAATTACAATTCTCATAAAAAAGCATCCCCCTGTTTAAACTGCAGGTCGGGTTTTTAATCCCTTAAATACGGTAAGCTTACACTATGATGTACATTTTGTTGTTCTCCACGTAATCGGGTTATCTCCACTAATTAATAATTCTTGCCTCCACGACAGAACTGAAATATTTTTGGAAATTAGGATATGTAATGTCAAGTTGTAAATTGAAGGACAGACAATACATAATCCCTTTTGGGATTCGAAGCCAGATTTGCTTTCTGATATTACCTGCCTCCGAATCCCTTATCAACCATGAATAGTTCTATTCGAAAAAATATTTCAGGTACCCTCGCCTCGAACGGCGTGAATTACGCCTGCACCTCAATGTCGTGCCAACCGCCGCTGGAGTATTCAAAAGTAGACATATTTTACTGCATAGATATGTAAATAGAATCATGATCATCTACCTATGACGCCAGATACAACTCATCATTCCCAGCCGCCGCTTCAGATCCATTAAATGTCGTCATTTTGACTTGTTTTGAAAAAATGTCACGTGATCGCTTTTTCCACGAATTATCTGGTATAGTCTATTCCATACTTCTTGTTCAATCGGTATTCAACTGTCGATGTTATGTTCTACAGCCGAGTTGGTTTAATACAATATCTATATCGGTCATTTGTCAACTTGACTAACTAAACAACTATCACAAATTCTCTTACAACGTACATTCTTCTTTGTAAGATTTAAGATGGCACAGTCAAACTTGTCGTTTATGATCTATTGAAATATGGTCACATAAGACAGGTGATCGCTAAATACAGGTTTAATTAATATGAAGTGCATTATTTAATAGAGGTGGACACTAATTAAAAAAGGTAGATGTCTAATTTAGTGCTCACGGAAATAAATTAAAAGAAAAATCACGTGACCTAAACCGGAACTCTAGTCGAAATAAAAATGAAACAGTGTTCGGTAGCGGATACGAAAACTGTCCGGAGTTTGGAGTCATATTAAGAAAAAGGTAGATATCTAATTTAGTGCTCACGATGCTTTTATAGAATAACCTTGATCAGGTAGCCTCAAACCCAAAATATTTGAATACCAAATAACTTAAAAGTCTTTGGAGAAAAAAACTGAACAAAAGCAGGCTTGACTTTACCTTCAAATTTATCTTATAGGTAAAAAAAGGTATGGATTGGACTACACGAGGGTCAGTGGTTGGATGGCAACTCATTCGTAAATATATTCGGTACCAAGACTTTACTAAACAACAAAGACATTCATTACCAAACAGATACAGACCAGACTTGTAGAGCATTAGTTTCGCTGTCTTCTGATCCCTGGTTAATTGATAATAGTTGTAATATGCGAAGGAGATCTGACTTTTTATGCGAAACTAACCAATAATTAACGAACATATTTGGTACCAAGACTTTGCTAAACCAGGCGCGTAGCAACCCGTACGCAAAAACGCATTGAAAATTTTGACAAAAATGAAAACATGGTAAATCTAGGACATAAGATAGAATAAAACTAAATTAATAAACTAAATCAAATTCAAACAAATACAAACATGTTAATACTTACTTAATGTACCTATGTTCAATTCCGGAAACTACGCTTATCATTTACGGATTCAGCATCGTGATTCCGTTGATGATGCAAAATGGCTGAGTCCATGGAGTCTGAGAAAACAACAGTTACTTCTATGCGTCCTTACCCTGACATCTTTTCTGAAGATTTCAAATTAACTGACGAAATAAATATGACATCTTTAGTAGAAGAAAGGAAAGGAAATGGTCCTTGATTTTTCAGGATTTAAATTTGACCAAGGATTTATATATAAATCCTTGCTTTGACAATTGAGTTGAAATAAAGACTACCAATTTACTTCCGAAATAAAAATATTTAAGGATTGATCGCAATGTTTGTTCGGTTCATGAAGAAATAACCTCAATCAGGTTGCATGCACCGTATAACCCGCGTAATCGATTACGCAAGGGTGTGTTCAACCTGATTGAGGTTAATTCGAATGAACCGAACAAATAATTTCGATCAATCCTTATAAATTAATTCAAACTTTTTCTGCTATGATATTGAAAAATGTATTTATTTTAAATAAAAAGGCAAATAATCGGAAATAAATTAAAATAACCCCAAAGGTGCCTCATTTAAAGAAAATCGAAGACGCCTTGGGAACGACGTCTATTTTCAGATTCAGTACAGACGAATATAACCTCAACTTAGGGAACGGTCATTATTTACTAGGAGGGGGCTTGGAAATTTTTTCTGTTATGTGACAGTATATGGAAAAGGCCCCTCCCCCCCCCCCCCCCCCCCCGAGATTTAGCAAATTTAAAATTGACCCCCACACAAATTTTACAATATTTATTTTGCCCACCCCCTCCCCTAAATGGACAAATAACACAGTATTAATATATATTTGTGAGAGGACTACATCTCAAGAAAATAGTTCTATATGACCATTGCTAAGTACCCGTACATTATATTTAAATGGAAAATTATTTATATAGAGAATACATAAAAAGATCTGAGCATTTGCAGTCTTGACATGCTCTCATGCCTAGCATAATTTTCTCCTTAGTAGCATTACTTTTATTCTACGGACATCTATAGCTTGCAAGCTGTTCAGTATGACTCTCACGTATTGCTGGCGGCCACATTCTAATATGTTGCTTTATAATTTAATTGTTGGACTTCTGTAGTGTGGTCTCATTGACATTTATGCAACATTTTTTAGTTTTCATTAAGTGAAACATTGATGAAATAATTCAAACATTTATTCCTAGTGATTTAAAGATTAATATTAATATACATTTTTTGTCCAAAGAAACACATAAAAACTACATTTCCTTAAAATATCAAAGACAACATGAACAAAGTCATATTTTCCGATTTCACCCTACAGAATTCACAATTATGTAAATGAAGATACATGAGTAGTATATGAGTACGGACAAAGTCATATTTGTGGGGGAACAATAGGGAGCAACCGGAAGTTACATGACCGGAAGTGACGTCACCGGAAGTCACGTGACTGGAAGATACCATGTCCGCAACCGGAAGTATGAAATGCGCAAGCGCAGCAGGAAGTTTCGCAATACCCCTAGTGGGACCTTTTCACCGGAAGTGACGTCAGTGATCGGAAGTGATCGTGTGCGCATGCGCAACCGGTACATTTTGTATTACTACTGAAGTAGTAGTACAAGTACATGGTTACAGAAGGGTGGAAGGGTGTGCGCATGCCCAACCGGAAGTTGCACAATACCCTCTAGTGGGGCCTTTATACCAGAAGCTGGCTACAGGAAGTGACGTCATTTTCCCGCGCATTTTTCTTAGTGGTAGTGCAAAATGTTGGATGGGGTGTTCTCTACGACGCCTTAACTGTGATTTTATTTTGCCATGGCATAGTTGAAATAATTCGAATCGTAGCATAGGCATTGTGGACAAAGTCGCAGATATATAATGTAGTGCGTTTTATGACACTCTTCATCAGCACACTCATAGACAAAAGATTGGAAAGCTAACTAATTCAAAAGTCTTGTTAAAATAGCAAATATCAGCTAAGTTAACTATGGCTGAGTGAGACTGGTATAAACATACTTTTTACTTCAGTTTTAATAAATTGTATGATTTGGGAAATGTGCATTTAAAATATTAATATATCTAATAAACCATATCCGTGACGAAACACTGACTTAATGGATGGATGATACTCTCGGAGACTAATAGTCCACGTACCAAAGTGATCGACGACTAAGTGATGGTAATAAAACCGTTGATATGTAATAACCATATCAGTGCCGAAACACTGACTACTGGGGCGGATGGCAACCTCGTAGACTAATAGTCCACTTACCAAAGTTTTCGATCCAGTGATTGCTATAGAAAGGATAGAGCCCGATTAAACTGAAATATTGTATAAGCATGGCATCATATTTAGTACCAATGTGTAACATTTACAAATTTAACCTGTTTAATCCGGACATCGCTCTGTTTGCTGTGCAAAAAGTAGGTCTAAACGGTGGTAGGTTCTGTCAGGTTTAACTGTACGCAGAACAAAAGAATAATTTAATTTGATGTTAATTCTGCTATCTGATTGGCTGATCCGCCTAGAGCAACATTGGTTATACTTGATTACCTGGGTTGATATTGTGACGTCTCCAACATATTCATTCTCCAACGATAAATTCAAATAGTCACAGGAAATTGTCCTGGTATTTGGTAATGCATATAAGAGATATGTTATCTGTGTCACAATTCAACATTTTTATAATTGTTACCTTTTCAAATAAATTCAAGCAGCAGAGACGATAATAAGGAATGCATTTGCATATAGTGAAAATGTATAAAGATAAGGAAGTCAACAAAAATGTCAAAAATATGTTTTTATCAATGTGTAACGTAAAATTGTCTTTGACATTTACTTCACTGAATTTGGTACTGCTTTGACAACTATTTTACCTATTGTGTTCCAGTATTGTTATAAATACTGTTATAGTGACCACCGGAACCTTTGAGCCGTATTGAAAGCGGAAGGTTTGGCGCTTTAAAATCTGATTCAACCCACCATTTCTTTAGAAATGCCTGTACCAAGTCAGGGTCATTACGGTTTTCACAGTTTTCCGTTTGTTGACTCTTTTTGTCTGTTTATATACTTATGAATTTTGACTTTCCCTTTGTAAGATTGTTCGGAGTTCGGTAATTATGTTATTACCCTTATTTACTACCCGACTGAATGATATTTTTTATTTTTACTTTTTCTCATCATGATTTAACTTTATCAAATTTTCATATTTCCCATTTGTTGGTATAGTGATCCCTAATATTTTACCTTAATCAAATGTAATTTTCGAATTTGCAAATACTTTGATAAAGATTCACAATGATAAGATTCAAACATTATCTGGGAAAGAAATGAGACCAAGGTTAATAATATCCTTAAATAAATTATTTGTCTGCATACTATCATAATCAAGAACGTGTTATAAATAATTAACGCCAATTGCTTGGTTTTTTCATGTGTCAAATAGGAAGTGACGATAATCATTATAAGACTTTAAAGTTGGTAGGACGGTTTGATATTTTTGAGCACATGTATGACATTGTTTCGAAATCTTTATACACGTATCTTTCTTTGCTTTTGATGTTATAATGTATGTTCTTAATGCGATTCTACGCGAATAGTTATAATGGCGATATGATTTTGTAGTCTATTTGCGGATAATATGAATTATAACCAAATATGTCAAAGACACTTGAATTCACACATGGTTTTACGACCTACGGTTTTGGAATTTGTTCGCTTAAAGTTTCTGACAAACATAATATTTGTAATAACTGTCATGAAAAATATTCTCAGACTTTCGTCAAATGAGCAAAAGCTGCACAATGATAGATGTATCATGTTTCTCATATTTTATTGAGTGAGTGAGTGAGTAATTGTGTTGTTTATCGCCAAGTCAGCACTTTTACCGCTATATCAGGACCAAAGTTAATTTTCAATGAGATGATGATGAGGTCCGTTTTGTACTAGGCCAACACGCTTCGTTGATTTTTTTTGTAGTGCTAGCTGGTTGAAACAACAGTCCGCGGATAGACATGTCGCCCCCACTCGGACACATTATCCAGAATCCGAGCCAACCATTCTTTGCTCTTTCTGCTTACTGTTGCGTGCTTAGCGGAGAATCAACAAATACAAATGTTATAGTCTTTCGTTTCACGCGATCGGGGATCGAACCCACGATCTACCGCACTCAAAACGAGCACATTTACCATTACATCACCGAATCTGTTATATGCTTTATTGAAATATAAGTTACGAATAAAAAGAACAAATGCTTACACCTTAAGTAAAGGTAAACACTTTCATGAACATGTCAGATACTTAAATCTGACAATATAATTAAGATTTGATGTGTGTTTTATCTTTTATTATATTTTTATTTGCTGGTACACCTACATCTAACAACATCCCGTTTGCGGTCATATAACCTTTTAATCATCTTTGACCGTATACACATATGCAAGACACTTAAATATAGTAACCAATCGGACAATAGCTTGCGTGCACTCAGATTCGGTAGGCTTATCGCTGATTGGTCGTTTGAAAATATGAATCCTATCGTGGTCCCATACGGGATGTCGTTAGATGATAGTATATCTTCATAAGACAGAAAAATAGATACAACAAAATTGATTTCGATTGATCTGACATTGTCATTAACCAATACAAAAAGAACTTTTAACATACTTTCTGTGGCTGACGAAGGCTGCTGTAACTGTTGTATCGTTGTTGAGTGTATCTTAACATTATTAGAAAGTTGATGAACAGTACTAGGAAGTTGCTGAACAGTGCTTTCAAGCTGGCTCAACCTTTGTGCCACAACATCAGGATCTGTCAACAGAAGCCGTTTACCGTCAGCATTTACACTTTCAATTGTAATTAGTAGAACGATCAAATATTGAAACATGTTCTCTCAAGTCAAATACTAGTCTTGTCAGTGCCGGATATATATGTAGAATGTTAGGATAAACTTTTTGATAAGAATGGCATTGCTTAACAATTCCTACGTAAAAATAAAATAGTAAATTGAGTACAAATTCAATCTTAATGGTGGAATGCATATGACACATGTTTATTATTTTTCTCTATCTTAAAGATCTGAGGATCTAAAATAGTATCAAATTTGTGTATTTCATAGAAAGGTCGGGATCTTTATGAGTTGGCTAGGTATTCGTAAGGAGAATTTCGATAAAATGAGCGTTCGTATATTTTCCTGTTATATACTGTTTGTTTGAGTGTATCTTTTGATTAAATTGTTGGTCTAAGAAACAATACTTTGCACAAGACAAAACTATGGAATCAACTAAATCATTTAATATGTTGATTGACGAATTTTAAAATAGTGTCACAAAGCAGACATCACCTTATTAAAAGGGAACTTATTCTTGTCATGGTATAGCTGAAAACTACTCAGTTGGCGTTAAACTACAATCGTTCACTCCCTCATTATCTCTGCTCTAGACGAATTTCTTGTAATTACTATTGTCTATGCTTCAGCGGGCAAGTTCTAGATCATTGAAAGTGGTAGAAATGTTGCTCCACTCAAACACATTAAACCGATTTTAAATCAATCAGACTTTGTTATTACTCATGGCTGGATGCAATGTATGCGTTTGTTATATAGCAGTATAAAAGGTAAAGTGAAATGATAGTAATTATTATATTAGACTTCACAGTGACTATGAGATGATGCACATCAATAAAAGCAGGTGCTCCAATTTCAAACAAATGAGAAGGTTTTAGAGTACTTCGGCATATTAACCAAAATTAAAATTCAGAAATCAAGTTATTACATGTCACAACTATTGTTCTTCTAGTTCGAGAAATGTACGATTGCTAGGTACTTTCTAAACAATAAAAATGTAGATATCAAATTTACTGCGCACGACGCTCAATATCGAAATATTGGAAAGTCAAATAATTTAGAGGTGTTTGGAAACAATAAGTCAAAGGGCCTAAACAGGATAACCAAAATCGGCGAAGGTAACCGATGCTCGAGGAAGAAGAACTTGAAATTGTAAATAATTACATTATTTAGGAACAGTAAATATAGTCAACAATCTCTTCCATCTAAGAGTGCGTTCAATATAGGCCTATTCATATTTGCAGCCTTTGTGCAAACAAATATTTGAAATAAACGCAAAATATAATCGTAAACCAAGCAAACTGACGGAGACTGTGATATCTGAAAAAGATGTTATTTCTAGACATTCGTAGATATATATATCATCATGCTAACAACTGGTAAAGCATGGGATCGGTAGCCCAAATATATATTCTGTATTAGGTCTTTCCTTGACCGCATATTTCTAATATGCTGAAATCTTGCAAAAAATATTCCTTCATTAAGCAAGGAGATAAATCACTTTTGTACAATGATCACTATGACGCATTGCTGAGCATTTATTGCAAAATATTTGAAATTTTTATTTATGAACCACTTTTTATAGAGAATACCCTATAATATAGAAATTCATTCTGATTTTCTACAATAAAATATGTTTAAAGTAAAGTTAAAGTATCAAATATTAATTTATACAGATGAAATATTTATTTTTTCAGTAAGTTTTAACGTTAAAGTATTATGTATTTATCATGGTATGGGAGATAACTCTTAATTTCTAAGATGTGATCACGTAACATTTTTGGTTTTGGTTTGGTTTATTGTGCTTGACTCCTTTATCAACAATATTTCAGTTATATTGCAGCGGTCAGTTTTATTGGTGGAGGAAACCTGAGTACCCGGAGAAAAACCACCGATATGTCATAAGTCACTGACAAACTTGATCACATAATGGTGTATCGAGTACACCTCGCCTAAGCGAGGTTCGAACTCACAACATTAGTGGTGACAGGCACTGATTGCACATGTAGTTGGAAATCACGACCACGCCGACCCCTTGTAAAACTTTTGTATACTCTTTGTTTGATATTTTTACATTCAGCATTTACAAAATTTAGCAAAAGTTAAATTAATATTAATTTTTGGTTTTATCAATTCATACTCTTTATTGGGTGGATAAATGTTTGTAGTCTTGACAATGTGCAACGTAACCTGTGACCATTATGATCATGTGTAATCGTTGACTACCTTTTGTCATTGTTAGTAAACTTGTATTTCAGAAGGGTAACCATAACGTTTAAATTGAAGAATGACAGACAATATCAATGGCCAAAATGGGAAAAGACAAACAATGTTCCACAAAATAATATATTGAACACTAAATATTGTGAAACACGAACCTCACTAAAATTCGAGGGTTGAACTCAGGTACTCCAGAAGAGTACTCAGTTCTTGCTCTACTAGATTGACATCAAACTAATGTGTAAGGAACCGTAAAAAAAATATAGATATGAACATTCAGCTTAGTTTAATGTCAAATGGTTCAGTAGTTTCAAATATTAATAATTGCAAAATGTTTTCCCCATTTGACCCCATGCTACATTTACTCTGTAGTGGCTGCCATCTTGGTTTTCTGATCGACACAAAACATTTTGTAAGAGACCGACCATTAAATGAATTATTCATGTATCTTTGGATTCAATCAAATTTCTGTTTTTTTTTTATTTTCACTTTAGGGTTCTATAATATGAAACCGGCACGCTCATCCAGTGCATCAAAAAGTCTCGAGATTTTTTGGGCCAAGATATATTGGGGACGACTATTTCTTAGGGCCGAATATAGTCTCATTCAATCGAGCTGTCGTATCGGACGTACGAGAGAGGGTACGAGACTTCAGGATCACATTTGCGCTTTATGTTAAGAAGATCTTCATTAACTGAGTGTGTTAGTGTGTTACACGGAACCGGTGTTTACAAAGCGTCGATTTTTTTTTATTCGTCAATATGTTCAGCCATGTTTGTCAAAAAATCTTAAGTACACATTTTATACCATAAAGAGCTCGCTAATGCTCGCATAATATGAAACCGGCACGTCCATGAATGCTCGCGCATCTGAAAATTATCTGGCAATTTCACGCTCATCCAGTGCATCAAAAAGTGTCGAAATTTTTTGGGCCGAGATATATTGGGGACGACTTTTTCTTAGAGCCGAATCTAGTCTCATTCAATCGAGCTGTCGTTCCTTTATTGGAATTATCGTTCCTTTCGAAATCTCAAAAGTTAACTTCCGCGTAGAAACAAAAATTATTGTCAGTATGTCAGAAGAGATTTAATAAATAAAAAAATATCAATATAAGTAAAACAAGCTAACAAAATGACTTTTATTACACACGGATTCCGGGTTTCAGTGGTATCGGACGTACGAGAGAGGGTACGAGACTTCAGGATCACATTTGCGTTGATGTTAAGAAGATCTTCATTAATTGAGTGTGTTAGTGTGCTACACGGAAACCGGTGTTTACAAAGCGTCGAATTTTATTTTCTTCGATAGTATGTTCAGCCATGTTTGTTAAAAAATCCTAAGTACACATTTTATACCATAAAGAGCTCGCTTAAGCTCGCATATTAAAAACATTTTCTGACAGTGACTGCTATTTTGGATTTCTGATCGTCAAAAAACATAAAGTTTTTAGAGGGTCATATAAGGAACATTCCTATCAAGGGGAGATTCTATCACACATGCGGTTTCTGAGAATTTTGAAAATTAAGCCATGCAAAACAGAATTTGCCCTATGAGCCATGTAGAGTTACCGAATGAAACGAAAATCACATAAAATGTTGAGGACTACCTAGGTAACACTTCTACTATATTCAATTTCAATTGAACACGTTGTTTGTGAAAAATACATTTTGTGTACATTAAAATGTTAAAGGTTTACAAACGACGACGACGACGAAGGTGGACGCTATGTGATGCCAATACGACTCACACGGCTCTTTGGGTCATGTGAACTAAAAACGAATGCTTGATAAATAAAGATTAAAATGTTATGATTTTCACGGTCCTATATAACAATTCAATGAATAAATAAATTATTAGCATTTCACTATAAACCACAATGACAGATAACTCTTGGTTGGGGTCTGGACGTCAATAAAATCAACTGACTCTCTGTAATCTCTCTGATTAACATGAAATATCAATTAAGGTGTGTTGTTGTATTGGCCAGTTAATATATAAGTACATTTTCATGGTGTTTGTGGTATCTCGTTGTTTGTGCATAAAGATAGCTGCACAATTTTATGAGAAATCCACTTTCTCACGATTGCTTTAAAGGGTCATTTTGTAGAATTCTAATGATATTTAAATATTCAAATATATCAAACATTTGTATGTGTTGTACACATGCACACTACAAGACACACATATAAGAGAGAACACCATATAATATATATATCGATATATTGAAATATTTAAGAGGAAAGTAAAATTGCAAAACCTAAGCCATCTCATGATTTTATATTGCGCCATTGAAAATACAATATGTAATTTACCCCCAGACTACTAGGTGTGAAGAGTAACGAGCCAGTTTGGACTACAACTAGACATGAAAATAAGATTTGTCTAGTTGAAAATATCAAGTTAATTTGAGAGTAAATCTATTACATCTAATGACAACTGATTTCAATCACAAAGTATCTTAAAACAGTATTTTTTTCTTTCTTTCGATTTTTGAATTGTTTTCGTTTGAGTTAGTGTTCTGTTCTTTGATGATTTTTTTTTTATTTACTCCTCGTCTTCTTTGTGTGTGAGTGTGTCTATAGGTCAAGATTACTTTCCATTCTGGTAACGTTCATTTTTTTTTAATCTGACTTTCATGTGTTCTCCTGTCTTGCAATATTCCAATATAATAACGTTTTCTACAATAGGAGACAATCGGCCAAATTATAACTTGAATGTAATATGCGATGGGATTGATTGATTCTATTGAAAGTCATGCTAGTAGAATTCCACCAATATAATGACAAGAACAAGTATGAAACAATATGCAATGTAGATCAAAAGATAGCACTGGAATGGGCTAACGGGTGAAAGTTCTAAAGAGGACATTCTGGATAAGGTAAGTAATATTTGCCTTGCAACGGGCGAATAACGACCACTGCTAACCAACTGTTGTTTATTAAGAGCTGCTTCTAGTTGTGCTTTACATGCAAGGATCGTGACACTCTCTATGCAGGAGACACTAATTTGTTTCCCGTTCCAATGGAGAGTTTTGTGTTTTATTCGTGCCGCAAACAATGAATGCCCCATTACAGGTGGTTTGGGAGCACGTACATTGTAGCGGAAAACATAAGTTGTATTTCTATACATCGAGGTAGACCCTAATTACCTTTTTTACATATACAATAAGAGAATAATAGCATTAAAGTTATTGAATCTAGTCGGTAACTTTATCCTTAGATCGGATTGACTCTCCAACACCATGTGAAATTGAAATTGTTAATTTTAATCTGTTAATCATTGATTTCCTATTCAATAAAAACCGCACCATTTTTTAACCTTTTCAAAAAAGTGCAATATACATGTATACATGATATGAACATTCATAACACAGATAATATTGATTCGTTCTATGTTTCCATACCAGAGCGCACAAAGATTTAAAGAATCGGATATCCCTATTGGATCAGGAACTGCCTACACTTCTGGAACAAATGAGCTCACCCCTGTTTTCACTGAGGTTCGTTGTGTCCAATTTTAAATTTTCTGTTTACTGTTTTTGTCGACCTTTGTCTTTTTAAACTTTTTTCTTTGACTATTGTATTGTCTGATCTTTGATTTACGTCTTCCGATTACCCCTTTGGTATCTTTTGGTCATTGTTTTGTCTGTTCTTTGATTTACGTCTTCTGGTTATCCCTTTGGTATCTTTTGGTCATGGTATTGTCTGTTCCTTGATTTACGTCTTCCGATTACCCCTTTGGTATCTTTTGGTCATTGTATTGTCTGTTCTTTGATTTACGTCTTCTGGTTACCCCTTTGGTATCTTTTGGTCATGGTATTGTATGTTCTTTGATTTACGTCTTCTGGTTACCCCTTTGGTATCTTTTGGTCATTGTATTGTCTGTTCTTTGATTTACGTCTTCTGGTTACCCCTTTGGTATCTTGTGGTCATTGTATTGTCTGTTCTTTGATTTACGTCTTCTGGTTACCCCTTTGGTATCCTTTGGTCATTGTATTGTCTGTTCTTTGATTTACGTCTTCTGATTACCCCTTTGGTATCTTTTGGTCATTGTATTGTCTGTTCTTTGATTTACGTCTTCTGATTACCCCTTTGGTGTCTTTTGATCATTGTATTGTCTGTTCTTTGATTTACTTCTTCTGATTACCCCTTTGGTATCATTTGGTCATTGTCTTGTCTGTTCTTTGATTTACGTCTTCAGATTACCACTATGGTATCTTCCAAATTGTATTGCTTTGGTTAATACATTTGTGTGTGTTCATGCAAATGAAAACATTGCTATTGTCGTTTAACGCCACTGTTAACAACATTCCAGTCTTTTTTCTTTCTATTTTATCAGGAACATGTCCAATACGAATGATTATTTTTCTTTATCAATAACATATCATATTATATTTAAATATATGCTTGAAAATAAATTGTAATCGCAACCTTAAAACCACATATTTGATATAGGAAATTGTTCCGCAAAAAATTAATAATTCTCCAACACTTTAAAAGCTAACAAAGAATCTACTTGTAATCAGATGAATACCAATACATATTAAACTGAATACACTTAAAATTCTTGTTGGTGTCAATTAGAAATTTGACGTTCATTATTGTTAGTTGGCATTATTTCTGTATTACTCACTGACTAAATATTGTCTCAGGATTGTGTCGCAATCTAATTTATTGATTTAAAAAAAAAAACATATCACCCACTGATACCTGTTATGAAATTCCGCGAATAGCTTTAAAGTATGGAATTTGAAACAAAAGTGGGGGTTAGGATTGTGGTGTTTGACGCCGCTTTCACCAATATTTCATTTATATCATGGCTGTCAGTTTTATTGTTGAGGGAAATCGGAGAAAACCACCGACCTGCGCAAGTCACTGACAAACTTTATCATTTATTTCATTATGTGTATTGGTTTTTAGAATAAACAAAAAAGAACTGGAGCAGTGCGAATCCTTGTTTTGTGTACATATTATACAAAAAACTGAATGGATGCAAAGTTTAGAGCTAAAATCTGAATGCAAAAAAGAAATGAAACTGAACATTTTGAATTCACACAAAAAATGATTCTACATTTATTACATAAACAATCTCACAGCTGAGAAAATAATTTAGGAACTTAAGCTTTGGTTTAAATAAAGCTTCATTGTAACTGCAGAAGATTGCTCAAGTTATTTAAGAGGTTATTCTCGGCTCGTGTACATACCTCACGTCAAGCTATGCAAGTCACAGACAGGAGGAAATAGTTCATAAATAGAATTTCTTATATATGTATAAAGAAGTGTTGTTGGATTTGCATAACATTGTTTTTCAAATATTTCGCCTTATACCTACCGAGTAATTACTTTAGGCTAGTCAATAGTTTTCGCCAAGTACTTCAAATCTCTGCCAAGCAATCATACTGACAGATACGACATCGCCAAACTATTGTTAAATGTGACATTATTCACAAAAATCTCATTATCGTTTTACATTTCATTCTCTGGTTTTTTCGATGACGTACACGTGCAAAATATCTCGAAATTTTGTATACGTGCGTGCAAATTGTGTCACGAAAGTTTCTAGTGTTTGAAGGTTTAATATATGTCAAATTGACTGATGACAAATACAAGTCGGGTCAAAGCTAAGATTATACAATGGCGTCCAGCAATAGAAAGTAAGATCAATGAGCTGTATGTTATCGCCTTCTTCCGATATTAATTTGCATAATGAACCCTGTTCTTCAAATATGATAACCCCCGATACTTATGTATATGTATTCTTATATTGAAAACATGATGCACCACGAAGAGGCCTCATCTATAGATATAGAGCATAGTTCCTCTATTGTGAGGATACAGCCCCCGAAAAGGCGAGACGAATCTAATACACACTTTGTTACAAAAACGAAATAACTCAAATATTGTTGAAAGTGGCATTAATTACCATAAGCCCCCTTCCATTATGACGTTAAGGAAAATATCGCGGTCATAACACTCAAATGACAACTACCAGCAGCTGTTATAATAAGTAGAAACAATTAGTGGTCGTTGGTGGTCCGTGGAACGTCATATTTTCTGAGCCTATTTATTTTATCCTCCTTTTCCAGTGGCACGTTTTGTCTATGATTTAGCGTTTTAAGACTTCTTTTTGCCGTGAATATTGTTGAAATGCATCTCACTTGACTTTGAGCACAAATAAAGAATTCAATATGTGTATGGTTATAATCAAATAAGCTGTGGAACGGTAACTCTTATGATTTGGGTTTTTTTCTTTTTGGTTGATTTTTTTTTCATTTTATTTTCTTTTTTCTTTTTTGGGGGATTTTTGTTTTTGTTTTTGTTTTTGTTTTTTTTTTCATAGAGAGACCGTTAGAATTACGGTTCCGCGGCTAATATTCAAATCATGGTGTTTTCCACAGTTTATACATTTCTATATTTTCTTTATGTATAATACCTACTCTTATCAACAATTTGATTTTATCTGTCAAATGTTTGTACATTTTTAAAACCTCCCAGATAGGGTAAACAGATTCTAGTTATTTAAAATAGGATATAGCCAGTGTTATCTCAAATTTAGTTGGTTTGCCATTCTAAGTAATCCGAAAGTAAACTCCATTCTAAAACAACAGATGGTTTGGGTATTGTAATTTAATAATATACCCCTTTGTTGAAGTATTAGAATCGAAATAAGTACATGTATATATTTTGACATTGGACTTTATTTCTTTCTTTCTTTTAATATTTATAAGAATGTAATACAACAATTTTACAATTCGTAAAATTTAATGGAAATATTTGTGGTGATGATAAACTATGTCCCACACGTTTTTTTTCTAAATAAATTCTCACATGAGCATGTATCGTTCGCCTGATTGTAAATGAACAGTGTAATAAAGTTCTTCCAAACGCATACATGTAGTTCCATAGTCCACACACTGATTTTTGTGGAATAAAATAGAATCCATGTAAAAGGTCATTTACATTTAGGGTTCAATATTTTCAGTAATGTTCTAGTGCATGGCGGTGTGGCAGACATATTTGTAAATCACAAACTAATTTACTTTCCTGGCAATTTAGATTATTTCAGAAATGTTTAAAATATTCCCCATTCTCATGTGTGAAACAATATCTCAAGATCACCTATTAAAATAGAAACAACCATCCTGGATCATGAGGTAGCTATGCGTTTTTTCTGATTAATATACCGAGGGAACATTAACTCAATAAATTCTGAACCCGCATCTGCAATGGTCATTCGTATTCAAATTGGGTATTCCTTGTCATGATATATCTCATGAGCCAGCGTTGACTATTACATTATGTATGTGACAAAAATATATTCCAGACTTTTGTGAAGAACTAATTCGAGCGACACTATGAAGATTAAAGATCCTCATAGTTTACCACAAAGAACATTTAACAAAATACTGAGGAAAATCACTATAATCTTCTCAAATTCCATAGCTTATTAAATATAATATATACAGTCCGACAAAAGTTAAGCACCACCTGACTTGTTTCAATAATATCTTTTCTAATAATGAACTTATTTCAAATCGGGTTGCTGTTTTCGCTACCTGTGAAACAGGTTATTGATCAATTTTTATTTATGTGTATATGACAGGGTGTGTAAAGTGCCACGTGTACTTTTCAACATTTGTGTTTGCGAACGAAAACTGATTTTTTTTGTGTAGAGTTTTAAGTTTCATTTTCTATTGGTTTGGTATGGTGCGGCGAAAATTAACCATACCAGAAAAGTGGCAAGCTGTTGGCATGCATAACGGTGGTTTTAGCCATAGAAGGGAGGCAGACCACTTCAGGGTTAACCATTCTGTCATTGCACGACTGATGCAGCGTTTTCGTCAAACGGGGAATGTTACTGACCGTCCACGTGCAGGTAGACCTCGCTAAACGACGCCGAGAGGACCGGCTCATATCCAGAGGGTCGCGGCAACGGCCGTTCAGTACAGCTGGTACACTTCGTGGTAATTAGTGTTTCGATGCCACATTAGCACACGCACTGTAATCAGACGCCTCCACCATCAGGGAATGTGACCGGGTCCACTGGTCTGATGAAAGTCGTTTTTTGCTACGCCCTACCGACGGTCGTGCAATGGTTTGACGCCAACGAAACAATTAATTTCAGGACAACCACATTTTGGGCACAACTGCTTTTGGGGATGGGGGTGTAACTGTCTGGATTTGTTTTCCTTTGACTGTAAGTTGGACTTGTACATTCTTGATGGTAATCTGACAGGCCAAAAATACCGTGACAATTTGCTCGCTCCACGCGTAGTCCCCCATTTCGACAATCATCCGTTGACTGACAGTACAATGTTTATGGTCGACAACGCTAGGCCACATAAAGCCCGAATTTTACAATACCTTTAACAGCAAGACGCTGTTCAGACAATTCCAAATTCTGCGATGTCGCCAGACATGAACCCTATAGAGCATGCATGTGACTTTATTGGCCGAAAAATTAACCAACGCAATCCAAAATGTCCAAATATTGACGAATTAAGAACTGTTTTCAGAGTGGCAACAGTTCCCCCAAGAACGGTTTAGGCGTCTTGTGCGAAGCATGACGAGGCGTGTTACAGAACTTCATAATAAACGCGGTGGATATACTCGTTATTGATTGTTATGCCTTACACATACGCACAATAGATGCATTTAAAAATTCTTAAAATCTGAAGACTCTGCATTTTAATGCAATGTTAAAAACTTCCATCAAAGACAAACTGGTTTTACGCTTTTCCATCGCCTGTTTTGAACCCCATTGTTGTCACGACATAGTCACGTCTTTCAGGATGATAAATACTTCGTAGATTGGTAATTTAGAGCCCTTGGTGTAGTCTTTTAAGAAGTGGAAGAAAAATGGTGATATCTATTTTTTTGTTTTAACAGTATTGATGTAAAAAAATATATCGATAAAAATATAGGGTGGTGCTTAACTTTGGTCGGAGTGTATATACTTAAACATTTCATAAATTATTGACATTTTTTTTATTCACGGACAAGATACTTACAACTTGTAAATGTCGAATATTACGTTGGGTAGATTATTATAGTTACGAGTACATGGAGTAGTAATTTGTATTTGAGTGAGTGAGTGAGTGAGTGAGTGAGTGAGTGAGTGAGTGAGTGAGTTATTATTGTTTAGCACCACGGGATCACCCGTTCAGCTATGACATGGCGAGATCAAGTTACATTTCGATGAGATGATGATGATGTTCTTTTTGTACTAGTGAAGCACAGTCAGATTTTGTTTGGGGTTAAATCATTAAATCTACCGCTCATACATGTCTCTTTACTCTGATATATTTTCCTGACTTCTAACGAAAACTTCTTTGTTCCTATGCCTTAATGCTGTGAGGCAATTATTACCCAACCCTTGATTGAAACCAATATCAACAGCACTAGAGAAGTCGGTTGATGAAATGAATAAACCAGAAGTGTTTACTTTTTATGCTGTTTTCGCAATTGTCAAATATATTATACATGTATATTATATATAGATACATCGTTCAGTTGTGCTTTGTTTTATGTGTAATTTTGTGTAAATCGTTGTTTGTTCTTTTGTCCTTTCTGTTGGTGGATGTGTTGTCTGTACTTAGATTTACGTATTCTGATTACCCCTATGGTGTCTTCAATCTCTTCTTCCTTTGCAAAAAATCATCTAATAAAGAAAAACATGTGTGCCCAACAATCACAATAATTGAATCGGGGTCGTGGGGGTACGTAATGGAGAATACACTCCAACCGTAGATTCTTAAAAATAATCAACGAGACCTGTAAGGGTCGTATTGATTTTCAAGAATCTACAAGTTGGAGTGTATTTTCTTACATAATACATTTCCATCTGCAACAGTGTTTTCATTATATAATATTATTCTTTTAATGTTCAGAAAGCTAAATAAGCCACAATTAACAAAAAATAAACAATAATATTTTATTGGTATTCGTGCTTTTGATTCTCCTTTATATTTAGATATTTCAAGGTCTTTCAAGTGTCCCAAATGTTCACCTATGGTCTGTCTGAATTTGTTTTAAAAAGCCCAGGAGTGGTTCGATAACCGAAAGTCCCAAAATATATATATCACGTTTCTAAGCCTAAAACAATGAAAGGTTAAAGTTCATATATTCAAGAACAAAAGAATAAACTGTAGATTCTATAAAATAATCTACTGTTCGAACAATAGTGTGACGTCAGAAAAATGTATTATATTTGAATAATAAAATATAAATATATATCTAGTAAATAAACAGTATAGTAAAGCATGCATTTTATGTACTTCTTTAATGTAGCAAATTGTAATTTTGAGAAGACTTCATAAGTCATGCAGTATTATCAGGCAAATAATCTTGATTGCAGTCAGTGCCACTTGCAATTAAATTGTTAATTTCATTACAACCGTGACTAGTGTCACTATAGAAGAAGTTGTGTGGCAGCATTTACACTTTTCTTCTGCCTGATTGGTTGTTTTCAATGAATACTTCGGGTTCCCTCAACGAATAAAACAGATCCCCACAATATAGCAAAGGTATGATTAATAATAGTGTAATCCTTCATCCTCATAACCCTCTATAATGAGTAGTTTAAACATATTACCGTATTGTCGGGTTTGTAGATCGTTTGTCCTTTTTGTAATTTTTTCTTTTGGCCATTGTGTTGTCTGGTCTTCTTTGATTGACGGCTTCTGGTTACCCCTTTGGTATCTGCAAACTCTTCTCAGAACAGGCTTACCAACCTATCTTATTGATGGGTCGTTGTGGTCACTATGATATCATATGGTAGTTTGACTTTATGCTACGGTGCACTCAGTGCCTATATCCACTAAAGTTGTGAGTTCGAATCCCATTGATGGCGAGGTGATACAGGATATCAGTCACTTGCGGCATGTTGGTGGTTATCTGTTGGTATTCCGAATTACTCCATCAATAAAACTAACCACCGCAATATAGTTGAAATATTTTGAAAGTGGCTTTAAATATCGTATTCCTAACCCCATTCTCACTGTATATTTAGTTCAGATGATTACATTTTAATTTTGTTTCTATTTCTAATGTTTAGAAACACTTAACAAGATAAATACAGAAATGTGCATCTGGTGTCTAGAACCATTCTACAAGTTAAAGACAGAAATGTATTCGGTGTCTGAAAGACATGAACACGTTAAATTCAAATATGTACATCTGGTGTCTAGAAACCATGAACAAGCTAATACAGAAATGTACATCTGGTGTCTAGAACCACTGAACAAGTTAAATACAGAAATGTACATCTGGTGTATTAAATCGATATTGAAATCTTGGCTGTTTATTATACTGACTTATATGAATTACATGAAGTGGACTTACTAGTCTAGATAAAGATGAAATACAAATCTCTCTATTTAATGGGTAATATTAATAAGTCAAAGCTATTTCTTTAAGATAAACATCAATCTATTTAATGGTGTGAATTGTTTCTCCTACTGTCCTCTTGTAACATCAAACAGAAAAGCAGTACTGCTTGTATTTACTACTAATAACCTATTTGTAGATTTGTCATAATCAAGTACAACTGGGTGTGACAAACCATCATTGGAAGACAATAGCTGTCCATGACGTTGTCCATCAGGGGAGATAACCACGACATTGTTAGAATAGTAACCGACTACATACACGTTCCCATCATTGTCTACAGAGACACCACATGGATCCTGTAGAACACGTTTATCTTTGAATTCCCATTGTGTTGTACCATGTAAATCACAACATGTCACGGTATGTGTGTTCCAGTTTGTGTAGTAAAGTTTGTCTCCAGATGTAGCTACGTAATCAACGTAAAGCATATCACTGTTGATTATATCACTAACAGATTTATCACTTAGATTTAACATTTTTAGTCCTTTATCCTTTGCAGAGTAATATATTGTTCTACCTCTAACAGCCATGCCATAAATGTACGTATCTATGGAAATAGTTGTCATGACTTTCTGACTTTCTATATCTATTATAGTTATACATCTGTTACCTGTATATCCAGATGATACAGCAACGCTATTGTTATCTTTAATATAAACTGTATCATAAGAACAGGCTCCTGTTTTATCCTTACCTATTTGGAATAATTCTATTCCTTCTTTGTTGATAAATCTTACCCTATCATTCATGTAACAGGAGAATACCATTCTACCATCTGGAAGTAAAGAACACCCTCTGATTGAACCCCACTTGGTGTTTATCTTTTGTTTCACCTTGAGCTGTATATTTTCAACTGACATGGGTGGTGATAGTTCAGCTACCATCATCTGGGCTTGTTTATCTTTTCTTCGAACAAAAACCATATCACAAGGCTTTGCTTCAACAACTATTTCTGCAAACTTTTGAATGCTGGTGGTAATATTCTTCAGACCGGTGTCTATCTTGTATGTTAATTTGGTTTGATTCAGACTATCGCTGTTAATTAGTGACTGCAGACATGTGTCCTGTGTTTCTACGTCTTTCTCTATTTGCTTTACTGCTATAAATGTTTGTAGGTCTGATGCATACTTTTCTATGTGGACTATATTTTTCTGGTATTCAGTGAGTTCTTTCTGTTTCCCGTCTAAAGATACAAGTAGTTCACGTGTTTCGTCGATTACTTGTTTTTCTGATTCATCCAATTCCGTCATCAGATTTTCTTGTAACTTGTCAAGATGAGTGTTGATTTTTGTCCTCAGTTCCTGTATTTCATTCTCGATTATTCGTTTTTGTTCTCTAACAGAACTGGAGTTGGTCTCCCTATTTTGTCTAATTTTACCAATAGTTTCAATCATTTCTTTAATCAAATGCTCGGTCTCATGGAACATACTTGATGTCTTCACGTTCTTTATTATTTCTTCCATGATAGCTACATTCTTACACTCACTATGATTTTTCAGGATACAAATTCCACAACACGGACACTCGCGTTCTTTACAATATAAACTGAACTTTTCGTGATGTTCATTGCAATGCTCTTTAAATTCCAACACGTAGGACGGCAACTTCTGGTATTCTGCTATAGGTATCGTGGTATGACTTCGTGACAGCTTCACTGAACTGTGGTATCCAATGCATTCTGTGCAAAGACCTTCCTCACATTCTCGACACCAAACTTCTGATGGCTTAGAAATATGGCGGCTGTCACACATTCCACATAAAGATGGAGAACTTGACATGTTGATATCCTGTAATATATTACTGGTATTAAATTAGAAATTAACATTGATTGTCTTTAGTTATTTTGATTGCTATGCACCACGTAAATATAAAGCCATAATTTGGTTATTCCAAATTATATCAGACATGTACCCCATTAACAAGGGGGGGGGGGGGGGGAGGGGAGAAGGAAAAAAACTTTGTCGTATGATTCTGCTATTAATATACATATCATATCATACCTATTAACAAAAACAAAAAAAAAGAAAGGGAAAAATCTTTTTTTGTTTTGTTTGTATGATTCTGCTATTAATATACATGTGTTTATGCTTGGTAATTAAAATGAATTAATTTGCATGTATACATGATGGGTAGATTGCTCTATGTCTAATGTAAATTGTGTTCTAATTGTTCCATCTTCTTGCTGGAGAGGATTTGCATAGGCATAGCCTGTTGTCCAATCCTATTGATTTATCAATAAAATATTTGAAATGAAAAAATGAAAATTAAATTAATTAATTAATTAATTAATTAATATCAGATCTACTTGATAATAACATTCTCTTTTTGTGAGTTCGAATCTCTATCAGAGCTTGGTGTAAAACATTATGTGATAAAAATTGTCAGTGACTTGCAACAGGTCGGTGGTTATCTACCAAAATAACTGAGTGCCACAATATAACTGAAATGTTCTTGAAAGTGGCGTTAAATACCATCAAGCAAATAAACAAACGACATTTAAAATTTGGACAGCCTTCTAGGTCCCTTTCTAAAATAAAATATATAAATATTTGTAATGGTCCACCAATATGCCATACAGTTGAACATTTTGTTCAAATAGGATGAAAACTGAAAAAGCTCAAATTTTGAAATATTCCCTTTCTGGCTCCTTTTATGTCAAAACAGTAATGGTTAAATAGTAATGCTTTACATTTTTTCTGAAAATGATTTCCTATGAAATTATTATCACTATTATAATTATTATTTGCAATATTTATATAGCCCATAATCTAATCAATATTACCCTAAGCGCTTAGAATGATAAACATTTGACACACATGAAAAAGGGGGGAAATTATAGATATAAATATAGTAATACAAGATCTTAAAAACAAGCGAAGCTGTCGGTGTAAGAAGTTTACATTAAATCATAATAAGGAAGTATTAAAAGATGAGTTTGAACATTAATTAAAACAATACTTTCCTGTGCCCAAAGGACAATATTCCCCTGCATTCACAAATTATAACTACATTGAACATACATGATAATAAGTCCCATAACTCTTACAAAAATGAATTCATAGCAGTTACATTCACAAAGCGAAGTGGGACGGAAAACGAACAAACAAACATATGGATGGACAAATGAACAAAAAAACTAACGCACGGACAGACGAACAAACCGAAGCTAGCTGCCCGAATCCGATTCTATACGGGGAATAAAACTATCATCAAAAACAGACAAACAATAAATCATACAGTCGAACCTGTATATAAAGGACACTTAAGGAAACCTGAAAATGTACCCTTTATGAGCAGTTGCCTTTAACATACCGGTTATTATATGTTCTACTAACTAATGGTTAAAATGGGCAAAATGAGGCTGCCACACCCTATTATACCATTTTGGGTCTCTTTTTTTCTGTTGAGTATTTTCGGTCGGAAAATCGTAAACTTTGTTGAGGACCAATTTCCATTCAATAACTATTATTGTCTGTTCTTCTTCGATATACGGATTCTGATTGCCCCCTTTGGTATCTTCAAAGTCTTCATAGTAGTCCTTCCCCGCACTTTCCGGTCCTCTCCAACTTCTTGTCCTCTACATTCTGCACAACTTCTACGGCTTGCCTCCCCCCTTTTTTTGTTCTCTCTTTAGCATCTGTTATTTAAATTGTTTAACTACTATTGCCATGTTTTAATCACGCCATCAAATGGGAAATAAATAGTGCTGCCATTGCGCATGTAATCAACATAAAGTATGGCTTATGGCTTATGATGATTCACGCCACTTTCAACAATATTTCAGCTATATCGTTGTCGTCAGTTTTATTGGTGGAGGAAATCGAAACATTCGGAGAAAATCACCGACCTGTCGCAATTCACCAAGAAACTTTATTACATAATGTTTTATCGATTACACCTCGCCAACTATTAGTGGTGAATGGCACGTATTGCATAGCTAGATGTAAATCCAACTACCCTACGATCACGGCCCTTCAAAACAAAACAAAGTAGGAAAAACCTTATTGTTACTATTAAGACATGACATCTCCGCCTTTTGTCATCCTGCACCACATTTTCACAATTCTAATAATTGATACTTGTTAAGTTGTTTTTTTTTGTGTGCGTGGTTTCTTTCAGTATTGTGACTACTAATTGTAATGGGGGAGAAAGGCTTTGACATATAACTGCCAAGCGACGCACCTGTCATTGGGTGCCTTCTGGAGATGTGGATTGGGTCTCAAAAACCTCGCCACATCAATTCTATATTTACCTTCAATACACCTATATTTTATATGTATTGGTACCTCAAGATCAGTGTATTAACATTAAATAGCATGCCGTAAACAACATATATATATTATTAAGAGGCCCCTTGGCACGTGGGACCCCCGGGTAACTGCCCAGCGTGCCCATGCGATAAGATGACACTGCTGGATAGGTGTACTAAGTTTCGAGGTCTTAATAATTTATCAAGGTAAGATCATTGTAGCCTTGACCTACTTGTTTTATTTCTCATTTTTAAATATGCATATTTTAAAACTACATTTATATATAGTTGGTATCGATTACTTAATTATTTTTTCCTTTTAAAGATAAATTAATGCAGTTTTAATAAGGGTAATAACAAAATTGCCTAACTCCGAACAATCTTCCAAAGGGAAAGACAAAACTCATAAGTATATAAACAGACAAAATCAGTCAACAACCGGAAAACTGGGAAAACCGTAATGACCTTGACTTGGTACAGGCATTTCCAAAGAAATGGTTGGTTGAATAGATATCTAGACAACTCACTCATTTAAATCAGAAAATATGACAATTTTAATATATATTTGTTATAACATCAACATAAATTATCTGAAAATATCTGAAAATAATGTCTTCTAACGAAATATCACCAAATCAAGAAAACAGCAAAAGAGGAAGTTAAATAGTCGTGTGATTTACCTGTAGATACGACAGACACGAGACCTGTACTGAATATATATTAAATTAAATATTTACATCAAAGAAAATGTATCTATAAACTATTATGTTGTTAAAATGTTTTAAATTCTTCTATATAAAGGACAATTTATTTATTTATTTATTATACAATATTTATAAAGCGCCTATCTAATAAAACAATTACTCTAAGCCCTGTACAAAACACATATAATGTTAATTCTATCAATAAAAGTAAAAGTAGCAATAAGAGTCAAGAATAAATAAAAAAAATAAAAAAATAATTATGAATCTTTAAAAGTTTCTAGAAAATGACAACTGATTGCACATGTCCAAAAATAATTATAATTAAAGAGAGAGTTTAAAATCAAATACTATCACCATAAGCTGCTCTAAAAAGATGAGTCTTTAAAAGTTTCTTGAAAATGCCAACTGATTGCACATGTCGAATGTTTTGAGGAAGACTGTTCCATAAAATTGCGGCAGATTTGTCCAATCGGCGTTCACCGTAGGTTTTGGTGCGTATGCGTGGAGCCTTTAACAGCTGCAAGTCTTCTGATCTTAATGCTCGAGTAGGTTGATATGCATTCACAAGTTCTTGTAGATAGACAGGTGCTAGGTTGTTGAGTGCCTTAAAAGTATATAACAGGATCTTATATTTAATTCGACACTGCACTGGTAGCCATTTTCGTGATATTAATCGTGCAGCTGTGTTTTGTACCCGCTGAAGTTTAGAGAGAATGCTGACAATTCTGTCGGAAACTCGGTTGACTTTTATAAAAAAAAGAAATGGATCCCTCTTTGCTCTTATTACTATGAGTTACATGTTTAGTGTGTGATTTAACTTTTAGTGGGAGGGAAAAAAGAGAAAAAAACAATCATTTTGCCAAATTTTATAGAAAAAAAATGAAATGATCTGAGAGATGCAAAATATAGATAATATGGCACTCCTGGATTCAATTAGAATTTTTTGATAAATATTTTCAATGGTATCTTCTGTAAAGTCGGAG